>VXAZ01006878.1:594372-845131 GCA_013399875.1 Gymnorhina tibicen
TTGGGGTGGGAAATATTTCCAGATGCTCTTGGAAGCACCTTTGATTCACAGCATGCTTTTTGTTACAGTTAAACAGGGAGAAAAGCATCTCCCTTCCATGAGTGTTTTGTGGAATGGAAAAACTATTCAGAATCCAGGGCGGGGAGAAAATCTAGCAGAGTTCACTGTTTTCTTGGATTTTACCCTGTTCCAGATGCTCAAATTCCTCTTCCATCAGTTGTCACTGCCTATTCCTCTCCTGTTACTACAGGAAAAAAAAATAATGTTTAAGTATGAAGCCCCAAAGAGACTGTTGTGTGGGTCTTGTTTTAATTCCACCCTGAAAAACCCAAAACAGAAGGTGGAAGGTTTTATAATTGTGTATTATGCATTTAGTGACAAATTCTTTTTACAAAGAGAAAAAGGCAGCAATATCTTCTAGTCATTGGAAAGTTGTAGGTTTCTTCAGGTGTCAACAGGACCACAGCACAGACTTTAGATGCCAGGGAGCCACAGCAAGTCAGGTGCCCAAAATGAGAGATTTTCCAAACAAGTTCAGAAAATCACGGCTACAGTTCTGGTGCTTTATTTGACTTGACTGTGAAGAGGCCTTCAAACCATGTGAGTAGCATTTCATGTCAAGAAGTTGAGATTCTAGGGATGCAGAAGCCATTTGAGGTTGCTTTTCTAAAGCAGCCAAATTTTGCTACCATTTTATGGAACTGGCTCAGGGCTTAGGGAGGGCTTCCAGCAGCCACTGACTCTGGGCAGGAGCAGGAGCAGGAGGTGCCTTTAGACACCACAGCATGCATGGGACACCACACCCTATTAGCAGCATGTGTCACATTAAGGAATACAGAGCCAGGTTTTTCCTCTAATTCACTTTCTAATTTACAGGTCAAACTCCTCTGCACAGCAATCCAAGCTAATTTAGGAAAGGTTGCATAGGTGGTTTGCCCTTTTCTTTGGTACAGCAGATACCACACAAGTCAGGATCTGCACTGGAAGGTGCCATTGGCACCCAATGGTAGCCTGGATTTGCTGAGCTCATTGTAGCCCACAATGTGCCAGTGGCACAAGCACAGGTGGCATGAACTTGTTTAAGGAGCAGCAGCCTAGGACCAGTGAGGTTCAGAGGAGACAGCATGCTCGTAAGATTCTTAATCCCCAGTCTGTGATGTGTCAGGATTTTCCTCCGGCTCCTGCCTCTGCAGTCACACTGTCAAGTGGCCATGATAACTTGATGTTTGGACAAAAATAATAGTCTCCTAATCTTGGAGTAGAATTAAACACACCATAAAGATGTCGGCAAAAGTGTTAACCCACAGCCACATAAAAGCCAATACTGCTTGTGAATGCCAAGCAAGCCTACACGGCTGGAGATGGCAGGGTTACAGCTGCTTCCACGAAAACCCAGTGCTGTAGCTGCTCATTGCCTGGAAAAAGGCCTCCACATACCCTTTCTACTTAGTGCATTAACCCACAAAGTTCATCCACTGTGTTTCCCCGAACAGGCGTATCATGAGCATCCACAGGAATTTGGAGGTTGGCTCATCGTAACTTCCCATACTGCTTAGACTCCAGCCACTTGGGATTTTCCAAAAACTGCCATCATGAATCAAGTGCTTTTAATGTAATGCAGTTAAGAATGAAAGTATGTTCCTGTAAGACATTACTGTTTGCAACTAAAGCACACATTATGGTTGTAATTAGTACACAGAGAAAATATCTGGTCTACGACAAGTGCAGGTGATCACGATAATAATACCTGCACAGATGCAGTCCCTGGACCATAGCCCAGTCTCAACTCCATTGGTAATAAACCAAGGCAACTTAATGAATTTGATTGAATTTGTTCTATGTAACAGGGAAAAAAAATGCCCCGCTGGATATTTTTAAACATATGTGCATGTGTATGTGCATTTTAGATGGCTTGATAAATCCACAGCTATCTGGATTTGGAAGAAATCTTACACTGCCTGTAGCCAACATGCTGGAAAAATTACTTTATGGGCAGCAAGAATAATTCTTCTTAGCCATAAATCAAAGCTTCTCAGGAGGGAAAGATGCATCATGGAATTTTTTTGATTCCTCTTCTCAGAAAGTCTTACATGCAAGGCCATGTTAAAAGACATTTTCAAATGAAAACTGAAAATCGTTTCAGAAAATAAGACAGCAGAAAGCACATGGGGCTCGGTTTGATGCTAAGGCAATATAGGCTGAAGGAGAATATTACCAGCCGTGATTCATCTGATGCAAGAGACTTTGCTCTCAAAAATAAAGCTGCACAGCGGAAGGGTCAAAATTGTACCTGGGATTTAGGATTATGTTATCTGCTGTTCTGCAACATGGTGGCAGAGAGAAAAGTCTCCGTGATAGTGCTGATAGCAGGAATTGGAGACTGAGGATTAAGCAGCGGCACAGATAGCAACCAGCTTTCTTCTGTTAGCCTTTCATACTTTGCAAAAAAATGGAAAAGGATGCCTGCCCACATGAGGCAGACATAAGCTCTGTGCCCTGTTGATGAGGCACTGGACAGGAGACAGATAACTACAGAAAAAGGTTGCATTATTATTTAAACCAGGGGTGAAGGAATGTCTGAGAGCTTCTAAGAGGGCAGTGGTTTCATGGAAAGTTTCCAAAGCCCAGGAAACACAGATGTGAAGAGGAGGGTAAAGCCCTGCCGCAACCCTCTCAAACCAAGGGCACTCTTCAGCAGCTCCTGTTGCAAGCTAAGGCTTGCAGTTGTGCTGGAGACGTGGCTGTGGTGAACAGACTTTTGGCTTTTGGTTTTCCCTCCTCCAGCTGCTCACTCCTGCCCTCCTTTTGGGACAGTCGAGCTGCTCAGCGTCCGTGTGCTCAACCAAGGGCTGCTGATAGCCCAGGTTCATGGCAAAGCCAAATGGGTGGCACCTGCTCCAGTTTAGGAACTGGCCCTTGTATGATGCAAACACTTCTGTGCATGCAGTGCAATCTCCCTTATGCACCAGAGCCCTCAGATATAAACAGAGGGTCCCTCTGAGGATCCACAGCTTGAAATCTGCTGTGAATCGGACTGTTTTCCAGGCATTTGTCCACAGAGCAGAGGGCGTGCAAAGGAAAGGCTCCACTCCACACTTTTGCGCCATTAACCCCAAATAGCTCTCTCAGACTCAGAAGATATGCAGACCAGACAAGCAGTGGAAGGAATTTTGCAAAGAAACAGTATTAAAAAATTCAACCTTGCACAACCAGTAAAGAAAGTGCTGGAAGCCAGCAGTACAAGAAGCATTACTCTGCTTTGAATGTGAGAGGTTGGACAGGTGACCCCCAGAGGTCCCTTCTAACCTCACCTACTCTGGGAATGAGGGTTAGAACAATGCTTTGAATTTTGTAAGGCTCCTTTCACCAATAAACCAGCCTCACACTTCTTTCCAAATGCTAAGCTGCACCACACCCCATCAAGACCATTTTTATGCATTTTAACAACTGCGGAAAGAGCTTAAGGCTCTGCTGTGTTGAAAAAACAGATCCAAATCTCACAAGTGAGTGACACAGACCCAGCAGAAGAGCCCAGATCTTGCAACACCCAAACTAATGCCATAACCTTGCTTATTAAAGACTGCTCCCTCCCCAGCTGCAGTCCCAGGCACAACTGTGCACTGCGGGCACATGTGCTCCTCATTCACTAAGATTTGCTCTTCCCACAGCCAGACAAAAAATCCCAGCCAGACCCCGTGATGGGAGACAGATGCAGAGCCACTCCCAACATCCTGCTCTGCCTCACGCACTGTCTACCACATCACCACCTAAATTGGTTCCAGCATCATCCTCGCTGCTGATGAGGTGCAAAGCAGACAAAATGCAGCCAGATCTCGCTGTGCCAGCTGGAAGAGGTGAGCTCTGGTGTACAGCAACAGACTCGACTCAAACGGGCGCCATCAGTCAGATCTAGTGCCAGAAGTTCAAAATACCTCTTTACAACACAGGAATCACTTGGGCCTTGAATTTATGCTCCGTGCTTCATAACATTACCCACTAACGTTACAGAAGTAGATAGGAATGTCCAGGTTGAGCAAGAAATTGCTTGAACAGGTGCCAACACATCCCAGAGCAACTGGGTAAGAAAGCTGATGTCCATCCACCCTGTTTGCTGCATTCCAGGTCTAAATTCACCTGCCATTTATTTGCTCTGCCGCACCAGGGCCAACATGAAGCTGCGTTCTGGCCATCAGAGCCAAAACAATTATTAGATTGGGTCAAGCATTCAAAAAGTCAAGTGGAAGAAAGAAGGCTGGGGACTCCCTCGGAATGGCAACAGGAGGTACATTGGGACTGCCGTGAGTTGGAGCACAGGGCTGGCGCTGGCTCCTTGATTAGCGGTGGGATCGCACAGAGGCAGCCTGTAAAGCTCAGCTCTGAGGGAAGAACATGGGAGACAGCAGGGAACCTGATAGATTTTGGCTGCTTGCAACAGGACTGCAGTGTAGAAGAGAGGCTGGGCCTGGGCCAGGGCTCTCTGCAACCTTTGGTCCCTGAGGTAAATGTGGTTGACAACCTCCCCAGTTAAACTGTGCAAGAGGGTGCTCTTAAACTAATGGCTGGACTCAATGAGCTTAGGGATTTTTTCCAAACTTAATGATGCTATGATTCTGTCACTGAATTTCCTAATTCTTCTGGCACTGAGCTGCAGCAAGAGGAAGTTGAGCTGCAGGAAAACACCACGGGCCAGCACGTGCTCAGCCCCAGCAGGAGCCAGAGGTGGCTCAGAGCAGTGGTGGGCTCTGTAGGTCCAGCCCTGGGCACAGGACCTTATGGGAGAGCATCTCTCACATTGAGATCAGCCAACAGGAATTTGAAGGCAGAAGGTGTAGCAGCTACACTGGACTGGACAACTGGATGAAGCTGGATGAGGTTTTCCAAAAGGAGACAGTAGAGCAGAGTAGAGCTCACAGGACATGATTCCAGTGCCGTTCATAAGGAGCTGGCTGCTTGTGCATGGGCTGGATTTCTGTTCCTGTCCTGTCCCGTGCTGTCATGTGTGTTCTCCAAACTATGCACTGTACATCATCTGCTCAAACATCAGCTTCTTCAGCTGCTGCCCCTCTGGATCCAGCTGTGCTGGGGGAAAGCATGCAAGCCTTCCAAAATGGGGCTTGGCTGACCAAGGCTGTGCAGAGGCAGAAAGGGATTTACAATCAGTGAAGTGCACATGTCAGTTCTGGTGTGCTCAGGAGCGGGACAATAGCGTGAGTGGCTTTTGAGCACTGCACTGAGAGCCAGTGTGTATCTCTGGACTCTTTCTCCTGTGCCATCCTCATGGCCAGTCACCCAGTGCTGCACCAAAAACCATGAAGTTTTACCTCTGGCTTAGCTGGATACCAGTGCAGAACAAAACAAATACCCACATGCCTACTTATTTATTGTGATATCTGATTTCCTGAACACCTCCCCTCCCTCTCCCAAGCAATAATGCAAAGCACAAATTATCTACCATCCACTGACAGCTATTGATTCATGATGCTATCAACAAACCAGAATGACACATATGTCTTATTCAATGAGCACTGGCATGATAGCACTGGCAGCAAGAAGACCCAGATAAATTTTGTGAATAACAAAAACTCATGAGTACTAGAGAATTAATAAGAGTTCTAAAGTACGTAGAGTACATAAAGTACTAAATAAGACATCCAGATTCTTTCTGTACATCCTTAAACTGAATTACTGAGGAACAAGGTATTTTCTCTGTAAATTACTTGCTGTTCTAATTCATGGATAAAGAAAAAAAGAAATCCACTCTTTGAGAGCAATAATGGACCAGACCTTTCCTCTGACATGTCCCCAGATAAAGTCCTCCAGAGCATCAGGAGAGCAGTTCTGCTGCTAAGCAACAGGCAGATGCCCAGACAGCTGATGATTTTACCAAATAGATGAATGCCAAAGATAAAACATGGGCAAAAGCAGCAGTAGATTTCTTCTCCCAACTTTTTTTTCCACCCCCAGCAACTTCATTCAGATTTGACAGTCAGCAGGTGTTGTTTCAGATCTTCATCCACATCTCCAGATGAATGGAAACAGAAATCCAACGTTTTCAGTCTCGTGCCACTAACACCTAGACCCAAAGAGAGTTTCTTCACTTGCCAGGAATGAGATGTGTCATTGTGCGCCAAGATCCAAAATTAGAGGGCAGCCTTGGACAGCTTGCTTGCAGCTGGTATGCTCCAAGGAAGCATCTAAGTCTTCATGTTGGGTTAGATTTCCCTTGCCTTGCCAGGTGATTTTTCCTACACTCAGTCTCGTGTGTGAGGGCAGAATGAACTGTGGTGAGACAGCAACAAAACGAGTTGGCAGTGAGTGTGCATTCCCACGTGCCCTGCGTGTCCCTGTGCAGCCAGCTCTCAGGCCAAGGAAGAAGGCTTTAATCCAGAAGAAAAAACATGGCCATAACCTATACAAGTCCACATACATGAGTTGCATGACTGAATTTTCTTACATCAGCTTTGATCCAGGGCTTTTCCTCTCCATAGTGCACAAGTGCAGCTTTGCAGAGCATGGTACAAAATCTATATTCACCCAGAGCTGTATCACAGAAAACTCACACTCCATGAATATAAAATGTCTGTGAGGAGTTTAAAACATTCTTGGAGTATAAAATCAGGTATAGGGCTAAGCATCCAGAGCTTCCTTCAGTACTTTTGGAAAACAGGATCTTTCCAAACTCTTCTTGGAAGTGAAGGAGCAAGCTAAGATATATCTTTATGTGTAATTCAGAGAAAAGCCCACTCTCTGGGAAACTAGTTCCAATAAATGGGTAATCTAGGGGTTTAAGCTGAATCTGCTTCCTTTGTGACAGCTCAAGCCACATCTCCCCACTTCCACTGCTGCTTGGCTTGAAGACTCATTGCAATGCAAAAGAACTCCATTTTTCTGAGGTCAGAAAATATTTTTAACAACTTTAGAATCCACCTGAAACACAAAAAAAGGCTTTTCTCTGTTTTCTTCAAGGTAGGCAAATTTCCTTTTGCATGATGGCTTAAAAAAATGCTCAAGTACAGTGTAAAATAAGTGCTACACAGGATCCTTCATCATCTTGTTGCCTAGAGAGTTTGGCTCTACCTTAGTAGAGCCTTCCTAACCATGGAAATGGTACAGATATGTTAGTGTTGGACAGTATGGATGTGAGAGAAAAGGTGGAGACTTTCTAAGGGCCTCAACCAGAATCGCTATTGAAATAGCAAACCAGGCAATGCCATTGCATGCTGTTCTTCAGTGTTGCGCTATACCAAACACAAGGTTGGTTCAGTGACTGTCATCACCTGGGGAGAAGGAAACACACCACAGATTTTTGGTCATGTGGCCTTAATTTGTATGAGGTGAAAGTTCATCATCATATATAAAAGAAAACATCAAGATGTTGAAATAATTTTGTCCTGATCTCAGAGCTCCTACACTCAACAAGGAAAGAGAAAACTGTGCATTTACTATCCACCTGTAAACAATTAAGGAGCACAGTGCAACCATCAAACAGCTCCTAAACCAGGAGAGAAATTGTCCCCTGACCATAGGGCTCATCACACTGCCAAATTTGCATCCTCTTTTGCTAAAGAAAGAAGTGTCAGTTCTTGGGAATGAAGGCATTGGGATAATGCTCCCATCTCAGACTGTGATAACTCACATAAAAAGCCTGAAGAAACAGTTAATGAAATTTTGGCACACCTGAAGTCACAGTCGACAGTGAGAAGATTTGAATTTTTTAATTTAAAGAATCTGACAGGAAGGCCATTAGGTCTTCTGAATTACTCAAGTTTCAGATCTCAAACAACTCAAATCTACATCGAGCTTCCTGCCTGACAGCACAGGTCTGGAAAAAGTGCCACTTGCTGGTGAAATTTCTCTTTGTTCAAAGTTATTAGCATGAATGAACAGCAGTCCGTAGGGCTACTCAGACACACTGTTGATATCTTTGCTTTCAGCAGAAATTTCTTCTGTCTCTGAGAGAAACACTGCACTTGATCCCCTCTGCTCAAGATTTCCAGCTAGGAACAGTTCCTCCACAGTACATGGGATATTTTCTTCCTATTAAGTCTCTGTTTCACCTACCCCAAAATATTACTGAGATTTTCTAACTGGGATTTGCAAAACTTCATGAGCATGCCCTGGATTCTCTCCTCTTGTTTAACTGCTTAGCTCCTAGAGTCTGTATTTTTTATTTTCCTGGAGGTAAGTTTGATGTAACCTCCAGCAAGCTTTCACAGCTTTTCAGAAAGTGTCACTGAATGCCTTGAAAGGCCCAGAATCTCCCTTGGAAGTTCATACCATTGCAGAGTCCATCCCTTAAAGGTACGTGGGACATGGTACAATCTAGTTATGCAAAAGTTTGCTGTCCTGAGCTGAAGTTTTGCCTGAATGAGGGACTCACTGTGATTCAACAAACGGTCAGTCAGCCTGGAAAAATGCCCCTCCATTCCTGAATCTCCAATTTCAGCATGACCTTGTCTCAGATACTCCGCAGTTACCCAGAGGAACAAAGCTTTGGAGAAGGACACAAAACATTCGGAAATTCCTGGGTATCAGTATGAGGGAAAGTAAAGGAAATGGGAGTTTATTTTCACTGCAAGAGGCAGAGGGAAGGCAGTGATCTAATTGCCAGCTTTGCAAATTATGGAAAGGCTTGAAATTCCTCCTAACAAACCGCTGCACATGGCAATGTAGAAGAGTGCAATGTGAATGCTGGCATTGCTCTCCTTGGAAGGAGAATAAACATATGGACCACATTACTTGGGAGATCTAAGGATGGGGAAAAAAGAAAAAAGAAAAAAAAAAGAAAAAAAAAGAAAAGGTATGAACGAGATCAAGGGGGAATAGGCAAAAAAACCCCAATCATGGTGGGAGACCAGCAGTTCTCCCTTTCTCCTTTCTCCAGGGATAGGTTACACAGCCATACATAAATGTTTTGCTCAGCCTTTTAAAGGCATTTCAAAGGTTTTCTGCCCAGCTTGAATTTTAAGCATGATTTGCAACGGTACTTCCCCCACACGCATCTAAGGGAAGAAAATCTCTTGCCAGTGGATTTTGTGCCTAGTGCCAGATGAAAAGAGTGGCTCTTTGCAGGCTGAGGCTGGAGCTGTCCAGAAGAAGATCTGAAGACCAGGTTAGACCCTGCTGACTCCAACTTGGCATTGAAAATTTGGCTCAAGAGATGAAAGGGTAGCCAACTCTTTAGATGTTTGCTTCACAGAGGAGAGCACCATCCAACACAACACACAGGGTTACAGACAGCTCTCTGGGGAACTAAGCAATCAAGAAAAGCTTATTCTGGATCAAGACACCCAGGAATTTGGAGAGCAGGGAAGAGATGAAGAGTAGCTGGTGGAGAAACATTTTCTGAGGAGTCTGGATCAACAGCAGAGTCTGGCATGGAGGTTCTGGGACCATCTACTACACAACTTAATTCAAGAGGGATCCCCTGGGAGAAGAAGAGCTGGAGCAAGTGTCATGGGATGCATGCAAAATGCATCTCTCCAGCAGCAGCAATGCCTGCTGGGGGGACTGAGCCCGTGCTGCTGCAGGTTGGCTGTTCTCCAGAAACCAGCTGGCCAATTCAGAGCCTGCTAACAGCCTGCTGACATGGGAATAAGAAACTAATGAGGCCTTAACTCCTGTATGACTGCAGGCCAGGGTTTGGCTCAGAGCATAGCTTGGAGCCTGGCCAGGCTACGCGGGAAATCGCCGCCCACGTGAGGAGGAGGAGGAGGGTGGCCATGACCGCGTGCCATGGTGACAGTGCTCTGATGCTCTGGCATGGTGACACTGCTCTGTTTAATGGGGCCTCATCACCAGCTCCAGGCATGGGGCACCAGCATCACCCCCTTGAGCACCTTTTTACTGTGCCTGCATTAAAGCTGCAAGCCCAGTAGTGATGTTTCCTAGGTTTGCTCTTCATTTCTTTCTGGTTTTCTCAATTTACAGCATGGCAATGAAGTATGAAAGAGGCAAAGGAAAAGAAGTTACTACAGAGAGATCAGAAAAGTCCAACTTTTGCACAGAAAGCAAAGCAAAAGGCCTGATTTTGCTCATGAAGCAGCTCTTGGGTTTTCCTGCTGAGTGCAAAGAAAGAGCTGGTGCAGTGTGATTGTTATGTGCTGTATCTTCACCATCAATCACGTTTTAATGAGAGTAAATTGAAATTCCAGGCACACATTAATAATGAATGGATGAATTAACTCTGAGGAACCATCTGATGATGCTTTCACCGGGCTGTGATATCTACAGGCTAACATCACATTAGGTTACTTTCTGTACATTTATAGGGAAGACTTTGAACTAAAACATTAGCTCCAAGGCCCAGATCTGCAAAGGGACTTACATGCCTGCATTTCAGTTTAACTGGAATTTTGGAAGTCACAAAATACGGTGACTCATAGAAGCCACACATACTTGTCCAGGCATTTCAGCATTCACAGGCACCAGAGTCATTGGAACAGGCTGCCCAGGGCAGTGGTGGAGTCACCATTCCTGGAGATATTCAAAAGACATGTAAATGTGGCACTTAGGAACATGGTCGTGGCATTGCTGGGTTAATGGTTGGACTTGATCATCACAGAGTCTTTTCCAGCCAAAAGAATTCTATGATTCTATGACTGCCATAAACATTCCTTCAATGCCTCAATTTTCACCAGCAATTTTCACCAGACATGTTGCCCCTTAGGTCACACTGCTCAGATTGTAGCTATTGGGCTTGCAATAGCATCCCAAAACTTTTACCTGAAATCTCAGAGAGGCCTGTTATGGCCCGGGGAAGGAAGTCCCAACCCAAATCCCAGAACAGATGCTCTGTCAGCTTTGCAAGACACACAGATGTCTTTACTGTTCACTTGGGTAGCAGAAGAGATTGATTTTCAAAGAAAGCAACCCAGGGGCTCTAATGTCTCCTTTCTGTTGTGAACATTGCCAGGCTCCAGTAAGCCAGAGCAGACACCAGGAGTTTGTTGTTGGGATAAGCATCAGAAATCCCCTAAAACCCATCAGCTGCATTCCCTGGAAGTGCAACCCACCATTAACATCACTTAAAATTCCAGTTTATCAAACTTGGCTTCTCACTCTGGAGATTCCCAGCTCACTTCCCACCATGGCCGCCAAAAAGGTGGCTACTAGAGCTGATAAAATCAGTTTGGCTGGATCTGCAAGTATCACAGCATAGGATGTTCACTTGGTTTGGCCAGGGGATGCTTGTCCATGTGAGGATTTTAGAAACATCTTCTTTTGCAAAGCTCAGGACACACTTTCTGTTTAAGTGCTGGGATTTTCTAGTCCAGAATTATTAAAGAGGTCTGTACACAGAAAATACAAGATTACAGAAAACCTTGGAGATGGATGGCTTTGGTGGACTTGGGTCATACTTTAGTTCCTAAAGAGCTCCTTGGCCAAGGCAACCAAAAATCATCTACTACACCCAAGTAGTTTACTTGAATTCACCACTCCTTTCTCCCCCTGTCTGTTGATGACATTGAGAAATTAATGTTATTGGGGGCTGAGGCAGGAGTAGGTTCTGCTCTTTCTCACAGCAGTGTTGGACCTGCATGTCTCCACCAGCCCCAGGCAACACTGCAGTGAAGCTCCTCTCTCTCCTCTCACTCCATCACAACTTGACCTCTTCATGCTTCTTTACTTGGGAGGCTTTACAGAGGGGTCTCTGCACTTTGCCACTGCTCCTCGCCGAGGTGCTCTGCAGAACCAAGGTCTTTCCCCCATACCCTCACCCTTTCCCTTCTCAGCAAGACGCTGTCAGGAGACATCCCCCACCTCCAGATATGTTTCTGTTCATACAAGCCTCCAAACCCACACACCCACCCTTTAGAGCAGCTCCAAAACCAGAGGCATGTAACACCCAATTTCTTACACTGTGCTGCTGACTCTCTTCAGCACTCTCTAGTTTTATGGGCAAAACCTTCCTTATGCGGAAAAGACCAATCACTGCTGGTTCAGACATGTGGGTCAGAAACAACTCTTTCCTCCAACTCATAGCATCGCTAGAAGAAGAGACCAGAGTGCTTCTCCCTCTTATTTTCCCTTTATCATAAGCTTCCCTTTTGGGTCCCTTCACCCCCATCCTAATATCCTGAATCCCTTCCTCCCCACCGTGGTTTTTTTCCCAGCAGCCTGTCGACATGCCCCTGAACTTATTTATAGCACAGCTTCAGCCACCTCACATGTTAAACTATTCCATATGTTTATTCTCCTTTGTGTGAAAAGGGGCTCCGCCAGCTCTCCTTTATCCCTGTGGCCTTTTATTTTCAGGTGGTGGCCCCAGCTGCTCAGCCCCTCATGTGAGACCTGTTTTTTTGCTCCAGTGAACAAAAGAGCAGCTCAGAAAGGGTCCAGGGTGATGACAGACATGCCAGCTCTGCACCAGCCCTAACAAAGATGGATACCCAGCAGAAGGCTGGCACATCCTCCATGAGATGCATAGCCAGTTTTATATCCCCATGGGATGAAAGTGGACTAGGTCACCTGTATCCAGAGGGATAGAGACCAGGAATCAGCTCTCACTGAGGATTTATCCTTGGATTTTCCTTCACTGAATCCCCAGCACTGTTTGCAAACCCTATTCTTTTCTCATCCTCTGTTGGCTCATCCCTGTAGCTACTGTGATCCAACCTCCTAAATGGCTTTGAAGGCACTGCCACGGCTGGTCAGTGCCCCCAGCACACTTTCTCCCACCCCGAATCTCAGGGACCAGCTTACCAAAAGCAGCCAGGTTTGGGTGGCACTTCCTGCCACTGCAGCTCCAAGTACCTGAACCTTCAATGTCCAGGCACCGCCAGTCAAATGACTGGAAGCGAGTTATACAATGAGCTGAGCCACTATTTTAAGGAAGAAATTTTCTATGATGCGGGTGATAAAACACTGGCACAGGTCGCCAAGGGATGAAGTGGATGCGCCATCCCTGGAAGCATTCAGCACTAGGCTGGATAGGGCTTTGAGCAACCTGATCCAGCGGAAAGCGTCCCTGATCATTGCAGGGCAGTTGGGCTCCTTGACCTTTAAAGGTCTTTACCAACCCAAACCATTCTATGATTCACCCAGCTCCCCATTTCACTTAACTTGCTAACAGAGATGATTGCTAAACTTCTCACATTTATTCCTCAGATTTGGGGTGGCTGTGTGGCAGGTGTAATTTGCACACAGGGCCCCATACAAAAAGCCACTGCAGTGGCACATCTGCCCTTCCCACCTTGTCTGCAAGTCCAGGTGCAGCCAGCCAGAGCTCTGCTCTGCAGAGCAGCCCCCAGTGTGCCGTAAATGTGTGGAATAGTGGCTTTCCTGGGGAACCATCCATGATTGCAGCTGGCGGTGAGAGCCCAAGGGCCAACATCAGAGACACAACAGGTCCATGCTCAGCATCAGGGCAGCTTAAGAGCTGCTAAAAGCAAGCTAAAACAGCAATGGATCTCTCCTTATTCACTCTCTTTCTTTCTTAGCAGCTTTTTCCAGCCCTCTGCATGGGGCACTCTGATTTTCCTCCTCCTAACTTGCAAGGAATACGTTGGTGGAACTCCTTGGCGTTTGCATTCCTCATGCCCTAAAGCCAGCCTGTTGTAAAGCCCACATCTCACAGCCAGATTCTCCTCCCCTGACTGCTCCAGCAGCTGCTCTCTCTTTTTTACTGTGACAGCTTTTGATCCTTTCAATGGACAGCAGTGAAACACCCCGTGTTTTTTCAGGCTCATAGCATACCTTCCCCATCGATTGCAGAGACCTTGAGAGCACACTGTGGCCAATACCCTGTTCCTCTCATTTTCCAAAGAGAAATGTTTTCAATAGTGAACTCCCTAACCTCGGTGTTTCTTACATAAAATGAATCAACAAACAACTCCCTCCCACCAAAAAACCCAACTAAAAAACAAATGATAAAAGTAATTTTTGACCACCAGAAAGCATCAAAACAGGCTCATGTTCCCCCTGCTTTCTTCTTCTTCTTTTTTTCCTTTTTTCAGGTCGGCTTGAGACAGGAAAATACTCAGGCTGACAGTGATATTGCCAAGGCAATTCAAGGGTCTCCCCTAGGAAGCAGCAGGAGTCTCATTATTTTATATTCTCCTGGACAGAATACTAAATTTGGGGAAAAGCCTACCCCAGCCATAGCAATAAGAAAAGAAACTTCCCAAATTGCTCTCCAGAGCCCTCAGATTCCTGTTTCATTACCTCGGCTTGAGCAGTCCCAGGTGTCTTTTTTTAATCCCTGTTGATCAACAGGGGCAAGGCTTGGCACGTCTCTGGCCAAAGGCTCATTCAATATTATGAGCAAGCTTTAATATGAGCACGGGGAAGGGAAAAATATGCACTCTGCAAATTCATTTCACCTTTTCTGTTGTAAAGCATGCTGGATTATAATGATTTCTACGTACCAGAAACCTCAGATTAGCTTTAAAGCCCTTAGTTGTAATTTTATTTTTTTTCCACTGTGCAACAACAAGAAAAAAACCAAAACAAAAACCACAAAAAACCAAACAACAAAAAAACTCCAAAACCAAAAAATCCCACAACCCTGCTTAAGTGTGAATGTAGACAAGATTGCAAAGTCTCATTTTTCCAAAAAACTGTTGTGCCGGCAGAAAGGGTAGAAAGAGATTGTTCAGATACAAAGAGGTGGTGGTGGGGAATCAGATCCAAATATATCTGCAGATAAATATTTTATGCCCTTTCCGAATAGCTGGGTGGGATCAGGCGAGCACACGAGAGCCCTGCGCTGTGCGAGGCTGCCACCTCCTGGAGTGGGCAGCCCTGACGCCAGGGCATCCACCAGAGATGGTGCTGGATTTGATCTTTTAACACAGAAACAATCACCTCACAGGGAACATGAACTGATGCCACCGTCCACAGCTTTTATGGAGAGTGAAGAGGTTTTCTAAGAAGTTGGCTTGGGGTTTAAACGTGCACGTGTGGAGTGGAGAGGGTGGATGTGCCTGTCAGCACCTGAAATAGTGATAGAGGGAACTGGGGAACGCAGCATTTCATGGGAAAAGCCACACGTTTCCGCATTTATTGCGGCTTCTGCTCTTTTATTGCAACAATGTTTCCTCCCGTTCTGGCTCCACCAGCCCACAATCAGTGACATCCGCTCTGCCCCCTCTGCTGGAGCCACCCAATGGCACCACGCAGGTGATACAGAGAGTCTGACAGATTTTGCTGGGTGAGCGGTGGTCTGTGGGAGGAGAGAGGTGAGAGAGCTGTCCCACTACTTGCTGTGACTGCACAGCTCATGGCATCTTCTGGGTGCTCTGACTCCGTCTACGTGCATCAGAATAGCTCTGTGTGGGAGCAGGGATTGATTGCAGCCATTGTTTACGGGGATGGGACCAGTCTGGGTGCTCTTGCCATGGTCTTACATGAAGGACAAGTTTTGGGTCTGGGGATGGTGGTGTTACCCTTGGCAGAGGGCAGGCTGGATGCTGATACGTTTTAGGAGCATAAAGGTGTTGGTTTAGTGCAGGAAAATAGTCCCCTGCTCTGCACTTGAACAAATATTAAAGGGACACAACCCAAGTGCAAGACCAGAAGAAGAAGGGTCAGTCAAGTAGACTCCCTCCCGTGTCACAGGCACGTTGCCTTACCACACATTGGACACGCTGGTGGCAAAAGCCTATGTCAGGTCAAAAGCGACCAGATCCCTTAATGCAAAGGACAGAAAAACTCACAGGCCCCAAGCATCCTAATAAAGTGGGGGAAAGCCTGAGTTGCTCACTTGTGAGCTGTTGGCTGCTGCCAGACTCTCTTGCTCAGGCAGAACCTGAATGGGATGCTGCAAGGAGTCAACCTGGAAGCGATAGCATAAAATGCTCCCCACAACCTGCAAAGAAGTTTCTGCCTCCTTCCAAGGAGTTTTACTTACCGGGAGCAAACCCTCATAATCACTCTGAAACTGCTAGCAGCTTTCTGGGTTTCAAACAGAGGAATTAAAAACAAATTAAAGGTAATGATCTCTTAAATTGCTTCTGAATCTACTCTGTGGCTGAGAGTTTTGGTAGATTTGGATAACCAAATCAAGCAGGGCCCAGGCTATGCAGAAGGCTGACATAGAGTTTAGGAATATTTTCAAGCTCCCATTAAATATTATATATGATGCAACTGCCCCTTCTTATTGAAAACAGTGGTAAGAAAGTCAATGAAAGCCAAAGCCAAGAGTCTGACTCATCCTGAAGAAAGGCTGTTTCCCCCATGTGAACTGTGTCAGCGGAGCATTAGTTAACTTCCGTTGTTAGTTACTTCTTCTGTTCTTCTAGAACAGCTATATATAGTTATTCCTTTATTTTCAGTTACTCCAGACCTAAATGGCTGCAGAAAGAGAGACAGGGCAATGGGAACTAAGGGGCTCTTCAGTACTCTCCACCTTTTTCTGCACTGTAATGCCATGTTGGTTGTCAAGGCCCACAAGAATGAGTTACAGGACTTAGGACTGATTTTCAGACGGGGTGGTTGTGTTACACACTCTCATAGCATGGATGGGGCTGTGTTTGGCAGTTCAGATAAACATCAGCATGGACACCCTGCACCAAAATGCCACGAGTTCAGTTCTGAATGTCAAAGACAAGGCGGTGGGGCACATCTTGCTGTTAACAGATGGCTGAAGCTTATCTGTATAAATTCATTTACTCATCAAAATCAACGGTTTATGTGTTTTGGAAGGTGAAAGCAGCAGAAGTCAGTATTTAGAAGCAGGACAGGATGAACCCTAAGCCACTTAGCACAAACTTGTTTGCAATGTCCTACTAATCCCCTCCTATCCTGTCTTCATTACCATTGTGTACACTGCACCTGTGCAACTGATAACGCAGCAGTGTTTGGGAAGCAGATTTCAGACAGCCTCCCTACCCCACCAAGGGACCCCATCCAGCACTGTTTTAAAGCAGGTTTTGTATCTCATTGGAAGTTTTTTTTCCCTAAACTTTTAGGGGAATAAAGCAAGCCAACCCCCCGGGAAATGTGGTCTTTGCCAACATCTCCAGCGGTCACCTCTGCTCGGAGTCTGGAGTGTCCTGCTCCTCATGCACAGATGTCATCAGCTTTTCCAGGTTATCCCTGACGGCAGCTCTTCTGGACACTTCTATTAGTGGATTTACCCTCCTGAAAATCATACCACAAACAGAGAAGCTGGACAGGGCTGGGAGCAGGGATGGGATGCTTCATGTCTTAAGGTTTCCTACAGATGTTCCCCTCAGTGTTTAAGAGGCCTTTGAACTAGGTCCTTAATAACATGCTTTAACTTGGTCAGCCTTAAGTGGTCAGACAGATGGACTTAGAGGATGCCTGTAGGTCCCTTCCAACTGAAATATTCTATTTTATTCTGTGCCACCCTGCAGCGCCCAGGGATGCCTGGGGAACACAGCTCCAAGGTTGTGCCCATAAATGTCTTCCGAAGCCCATGGCCACCTTGAACCTAATCTTGCCACACACCTGTTAAATTCAGACATATGCTTCTGTGCAGGGCCAGACCTGTGGGCGAGCCCCAGGGCTAGTAAAGGAGAACAATGATCCCACATGGCTCCTTGCTTTGCTGGTCTCATTTGCCCAGCTGAGGTGGGAACAAAGATTCCTAACAGTTTCTTATACGAAAAGGAAGGCTGCAGTATCCCATTATAATCTCACCAGTCTCCTCTATTCACTAGCAAAAACAACTGTGATTTTACTGCTTGCTTTTAATGGAGAATCAGTAACAGACAAAATCACGTTTCTTCCTTTTGCATGGCAAATAACCTGGGAAAAATACCACTTGATTTAAGCCCCTGCAAACTTCCTTGTTAAGCATTCAGACCTGATTTAAAATATGTTGTTATAACAAAGAAGAGCAACATGATTTGGTTATCAGACTACTTGTCTCCCATGCACATCTCCAGGCATTATTGGGCCAAATGCTGTACCAATGCTTGCTCCAGACAGGTGTGACTCAGTTCCTGCTGCAGCCCATGAGGTTAAGGTTGCCATCTCAAGGCAAATGCATGTAAGACTGCCATGTAAGCAATGCCAGAGTAAGGAAAAGCAGATTACCTCCAGGAGTTAATCTTCCTACTTCCTATTTTCCTCTATGAAAATTAATCTTTCCACTCAGTGGAGCTGGGGCACCAGGCCTCTATGCTCCCCACAGTCCAGACAAAGGTTTTGTGCATCCCATCCTCTGGCAGGAGTGTGGCACTTTCCGTGGGCAGGCCAGGATTAATATAAAGCGGTTAACTTAACTAGCAACATATGTCTGCCTCTTTTTTCCCACTGCCATTTAATCTCTTATCCACTGACCATGCAAGCCTCCTGTAATCACTGCAGAGTAATTATGTGATTATTCCAGCCCTCTAAATTACAGCTGCAGCTTGGACCCCAGCAATTGCTGGTGATGCAGCAAGGCTGACTTTCTCAACTGTTAGTTAATTACAATTAGAACAACAACAACAAAAAAACAACCCCTAAAAATGAATTACACAATAATAAAAACAAACCTACACAACAATAATAATAATAATAGTAATAATAGTAATAATAAAACAACCTGCCAGAAAATGCAACTTCTGCTGAGACTTTTCACCTCAATTTTTCTCATCACAAGTAAGATTAGAGTGGGAGCCATTAATAAGATGGCAATTTATGTTAATTTATCAGCACCTAAGTCCAAGAGCCTTAATAAAACTAGCTAAAAGGAACTTTATGATAAACAAAGCAATTATGTTGTTGCTGTTACTACAGTGGCATTTCAAATCCCGTTATGCTGGGTTTTATTGTCGAACAGGCCTGGGCAAGGTCTGGTCTCTTGGAAGGTGTCCCTGCCTGTGGTAGTGAGGTTGGAAGGAGATGGTCTTTAAGGTCCACTCCAACCCAAAGCATTCTATGATCCTTTGAAATTAGGCTTTTACAAAAGAAGAGACGAACTGTAACAAGATCAAGTTTCAGTCCCTCTCCTTGCCTTTATGACCCCTTCCTGAGTATGACTTTCCTCCAGTGTCGAGCTCTTTTCAATGGCATCAAATTGGTGCTGAGATTTTTCTTTAAGGTAGGCATGGGAACACAAATCTCAAGGCAACAGGAGGTACAGAAGGAGGAGAACATCCCCCAAAAGTTGCAGGTCTTTTTTTTTTTTGCATTTTTTTCACAGCATTTGAAATTTCTGATGAGAATTTCCGAAGTGTAAGTGGCTTTCCAACTGGCTAAAAAATAGTAAAACGTAAGAAATCTGAGGATTTTTCAAATTGTTCCACTGACTGTGGCTTGAGTGAGAAATATCTACAAATGTTCTTTCTGAATCTGGCAAGTTTCAGTCAAATTCAGCTGAAGTGTCCCAAGCTTCCCTTCCCCTGCACACTGACTCAGGCTGGAGAAAAGGAGGAGGGCAGAATGGTGGAAAGGGCATGAATGAAAACAGAAGGGGAAGGAAGATACCTTCCCCAAGGAGCACGTTAAGAGTCTACAGGTAAGCTCTATCAGAAGTGGAAAAGATGAAGTTTTAAATCCATGATGATCTAAACCCCACTGAAATGAGTGGAGACACACCCAAGGAGCACAGATGATGTCTTGACTCTGATGCAGAATCACACACTACTGCACCTGGGTTGAGCTGTGCCTACAGTGGATGTAAATCCTCGGGGGGTGTAAATCCTCTTCACCTGCAGGATTTGATCCAGCATTTTTGTCTGGTCTCTGCTTTCCTCCTTTCCATCCAAGCTCACCCCTCTCTGCTGCAGTATAATTTGAATGCAGGTCTTCCATTACACTTAAATTTATCTACCAGGGAACATCACGCTGTCCAGCTGCTCCTGAGTTCCTTCAAGGCTCACAAAGGGACAATGAACTGGAAGTGTGACCCAATCTGTAATTGATGCCATTGGCAAATTCAGAGCCATGTTAGGGGCTGAATTACTGTAAGAGGCCATTTTAAGAAGTAAATCGTGTTGGGTCAAATGCCTCATGATGATAACGAGCAGAGTCCCACAAGATGTCAAACAAGTTTATATGTACAAATACCATGGGCCACTGAGATTTTCCCCTCAGTGCCTTGAAGAGACAACGTTATTTTTTTGCAATGTGACATCACAGGGTGATAAAAATAAAAGGAAGAGCAAAAAACCCCAAAACCGGTGATGAATTGCAAAATAAACTGGTTTTCCAAGTAAACCAATAAAGGGAAAAGAATATTCTCCATCTCCGGAGGGAAGATGGAGAATGGCAAAGATGCACTTTACAACCCATTCTCCTGGTAGAGACTAGGGGTCTGCTGACATTAATTTTACACATTCCCTTCTCTTCCCTCAAAAGAAAATTGAGCAAACCACTATGATTTAAGAAATGATAGCCCAGCAGACTTGCACTGCAGGCAACCTTCATCAAACATTAGCCTCTTGGCTGCACTGCAGAGCAGTCAGTTTTCAGTCTGGTTTAGAAGATCCTTATTTTATCACTTGCTGTTTATGATCAGAATATTTCATCTATTTTCACAAAAACCTTCTGTAAAACTCCCTTTTCAACCGAAAATAGCAGGAGTTTCCCAGACATATTTGGGAAATAGTTATTAAAGTTCAGAAGGACTTTGTTACTGGCATCATTTTTTTAAAAGAGATTAGAATTGATTTTGCTAAACCACACTTCAAGAAAATAAGAGAGGAAAAGCTTCAGCTATTCTTCTAATCTGGCTTTGTTTGCACCGTACTAATTTGTGAAGTGTTTATGTCTGAATTTGCGTGAAGAAGAAGCAACCGCAGCAGTTAATAATTTCATGTATACACCACATTTGGGCTACAGAGTTCAAGGACCTGAGGAAATGGAGGAACATCAATGAACCAGCCAGCCAAAGATAACATGAATCACTGGTACAAATGCTAATGAAAAGCAAATCTTCTGGTTTGCCAAGACTCCTGTGAGCCATTGGCAGTGCCTCCACTGGAGGTTACAGCCAAAGGAAAGTCTTATATATTCACAAGATGAGCAAGTGGTTCAAAAATGCTCCTGGCCTTGTAACAGGATGAGAAGGGAGTAAAAAACCACAAAACACCTTTAATGGATTACCTACACCAGAGAGTTAAGCATTCTCAGGACCACTGCCAAGCCCTGCTTGCATTTACAGTCTGGGATGCTGCTGTGTCCCTCTCACAGGTGTGACACAGCTGTGGTAGTATTCATCCAAGCTGTGGGCAACACAGCTTCTGCTCTGCCTCACTCCAAATCTGGGTGCCCCCATGGCTATTCCAGACACCTGTGTTTTGGAGGTTTTGTAGCTGTGGATAATCTCACTTTTCCTGATTTTACTTGGTGAAAAAAAATGACTGCAACAGCTGAAACACAGGAAGCCAGGAGTTACAAAGAATACCAGATCATCTCAAGAGGGATGACCTGATTGGGTTCTCGGCTGTAAAGACAACCCTATGCAAAATAGAGATGTTTGCTGAAGCAGAGCCCAGAGCTCTGAGCAACTTCTCTCACTGGGAACTCCCTCAGTGTAGGACTACAGAATAATCAACATTTTTGCTCAGGCCATAGGGTATGATGCCCCTCACGAAACAAGCTCAGCGAGACGCGCTGAGACCACTAACCTTGGGACAATGGATGGCGACAGCCGTGAATCCAGATGCAAAACTTGCTGCAACAGGAATCACGTAAGTCTTTCTCCTTCTGGAGAGGTGCCCCAAGCACCACATGGTGGAGGTAGGGATCCTCTACTCCTTCAGCCCTGCTCAGTGTGGAGCAAAACCAGCACAAGCCAGGTATACAAGGTCCACATCATCACTCAGCCTCAGATCAGGCTCATTACCCATAGTACTGGAGAGTTTTAGGTCAGGGACAGGTTTGGGGTGTCAGGGAAGGTTAAGTGGCAAAAAATAAGTTTGTGAAGAACACAGCTACCTGCAGAAAGAGAAGCAGCCAAGCAGGACTGGAGGAGGGTCTCCATTTTGGATCCAGTACCTACAGGGTAGTTATGTCCTTCAGTGAACACAGCCTATGGTATTTTAAGCACCTCCAGAGAATACCACCTCCACCTAAATGACTTTTTAATCAGGCCCAAGCACTGCTACCCTTGTCCTAAGGGCAGGACCAAGGATGCTGTTGGGGGCTCCATTATCTTCTTGTACTCAGCTCACACTGTTCTGTTTAAAAGATTAATGGGACACATATTCTCAATCAAGAAGCTATTTCAGAAGCTCTTACTTCCAATCGTCTGTGCAGTTCAGCTAGGAGCATCATCTGCCCTTCTTTTAGCTGGGAGTTTCAGCAAAACCTTTTATGGGTATTTATTTCCCAGAGCAGGATTTGCAAATTGGTGGACCGACTATTGATGGTGCTGAAGCCAGGTAACCCACGCAGATCTAACAGTGCACAGAGTGTGCTGAACTCTCCAACAGTAATTTGGGGTAGGAAGGTGTGGACATGAGGATACTCAGGTTTTTCCTTGAACGCTGTGCGCGTATTTCATTTGAAGAACACACTGTCCAGGGGTGAATAGCAAGGAGGTGAATAACATCTGAGCATCTTGCCACCTGCGGCTGTAGATAAGTGAAGATCCACAGATGGTGGATCTCAGACAGGCTGAGCTCACCCCACTTAACAAGTTATTACCCTATTTCAAGAATTCATAATTTGTGTCTTGTGGGTCTCATCTTGTCTGTATCATTCTGCCATGTTATGTCTGGCTCCAACATGAATTCCTGCAAAGTTTTCTAGTCCCCGTGTAGCTCAGCATCAACCCATGGCAGAAAGATGCCAGGGGAGACCATGGGAGCAGCCTATTTCTGTCCTCTGATCGTAAAGGTAAAACAACTGGCAACACTTCGACCTGAGACACTCAAAGTCAGGTTACATGACTTGCAAACAGAAGACAGGAAGCCAGAGGCCATGTCCTGCTCTGTCACCAGCCTGGGATGCTCAAAGGGAAAGGTTTTGGCCATAGTTTTCATGGAGGAAGAATCAAGACACTGGCTCAGGCTCCCATCAGGAAGGCAGCCTGAGCTGAACATGCAGTAGAAAAGTCAAGTTATAGTAATGACATTTAACTGACTCCAGAAGCCTGCCGGTTCCTTTTTGGGCATCTCTGGTCAGTATCACCTTGTCTCTTGTTCTGGAAATCAATATCGTCATAACACAACTCTGTGTTTTTCAGCCGTAAATTAGCTCACATTGCAATTTGTATTATGGCACTTAGAAAAAAAATACACATTCAGCTCCACTTTAACTGTTTTAACAGCACTCAGTAGGTCTCTCAGGAGCTCCCAGAAGCACTGTGTGTGCTGGCTGCTCTTCTAAGAGGCCCATCCATCTCTGTCCCTCTGCTCATTCTTTTACAGCTCTGCAACATTCTCATTTTTTCCTTTACTTTTAGGGCTATTCTGACAGGTTTCATAACCCTATTCCTCTTACTCAGAATAGCTTGCAAGTGCACTCTGATTTTTCCACAAATCTTCCTCCGGAGTTTGTATCTCTCTGATCCTCTGCGGTAACAATGTGCACACCAGCTGCAAGGTCTCGAACACCTGGGTCCTACTCACCAGATTTTGGGGCCCTCTGTGCAGACATCTACCCTTGCTGATATCCTTCACCACGTTTTTTGTATGGCTTTAGTTAGGGAGCAACTCAAAACCATGAGCAACTACAAATTGTTTGAAGTCTTGTCTATTGAACCAGCAGGTTATTTTTGCTTTTAATTATTGCAGGGATCCTACATCTGGCAAATATCAGACTAACATGACTAATGATGGATTTGGTGCTAGTTTTTCCACTAAAGCAATTAGTGTTAGGATGAGTGTGCTAAAGCTGAGAAATAATCACTCTTGTGTCATGTACATGTGGTCCACGGCTTCAAGTCCTGATTTATTAGCACAAGTTTTTGTTTTGTTGCAGTTTTCAGCTCGTTTCACACATTTCAAGATCTTCTCTGTGCCCACTTTGCATTTTTTGCCCTGAATAGTTCTTTTTATACACTTCTTTAGGCTCTTTGAGCTACATCCACCTACCCTTCCTGTATTTTTCTGAAGCATTTCAAATAATACAGCACCTCTGAAGCCAGTGTGGTTGCCTTCAGATAACTTGCCATGAATTGCCACAATGCTTCAGTTGGAAGTATTGGTTACGTGTGTGATTCCTTGGCTGGTGCACAATCACAACCATGGTGGTCTCCGGTGATGTGTCACACTCAGCTGCAGCTTCTGTAAACTTATTCTACGTTGGTTTTGAAACTCGATAATCCTTTTAGGTCAAACATGCATGTATTATCCTGTTCCCTGTATCATTTTCAAGTACAGCCTCATGAAATACTCTCAGGAGTATATCTGCTATCAGTAGTGGTTTTCTTGGTTTATTCTCTACTTCGAATCCTACAACTGACATTGGAATCACAATCCCTATTACAGGAGTGACATCAGTCAGTACCACGGATATACGGTAACCAGAGTCAGGTTTTTGCCACAAGCTTTGAATCAATACATAAAACTGCTCATCAAAAGCCCCAGTACCAGACACTCCTGCACAGATAAATTCGAGTTCTGTAAGTCCAACACACAAGAATTTTTCACCAAATTCCAAGCTCACAAAAGAAATGCCTTGTCAGGGCAGACCAAAGGTCTAGCTGGATCATACCCTTTTTAACTCCAAACTTTTTGCACCAGCAATACTCTACGCCAAGCACTTCAGCACTTTACCTCCTTGCTGTGGAAAGGAGTAAAGCCTTGTACATCTTGGGAACATGGCTCCTTTTAATTTCATCTTGAGCAGTAAAATGCTCCCATAATTCCAGTGTAATGATTCTTGCATTGGAAACCACAATTAGCTATTCCCTGTTTAGCTTCTCCTTGTCACTCACGATTCTATAGACTCCTGTCTCCTCAGTTGTTTGTACAGAAACCAAGCCATATCTTTCATTATCCTTGCTGTTCTCTGTTCTGCCACTCCCACTTGTAGTAAACCAGTTTTGAGACAAGGGAAGCAGAATTGCACAAGATCTTTTTGAGGGTTTTTTACAACAGCATGATGGTATCTTCTGGTTTGATCTGTATTGTTTTCCTAACAGCTCCTAAGATGTAGTTTGGGGATTTTTTGACAGCTCTTGTGCATTGAGGTGCTTTCTTCAGAAACTTTTATTACCATCTCAGCTGTGAGAGGTGACAGTCAGCTCAGAGCCTCTCTGTAGGGGTACAATTAGGACTGGGTTTTTTTTGCTGAGTGCATCACTTTCCAATCCTACACTTTTACAACAATTTTGTACCACACAGGCCAGAGAGACCTCGGGACACACGAGCCACAGTACAAGAGGAGCTGCAAAAACTTCTCTGCTCTCCAGCCATGAGATACGCAATGACATACTGCAATACGAAAACCCTTTCCTGGTAACACTGATGTTCAGGTGAATCTGCCACCCCCGGAATCTGGAGGAAGAGGCTGGCATTCCACAGCAGTCCCATGTTTTTCCTTCGAGAAAACCTGTTGTGTGAGATTAGGCCCTCAAAGGTAAAGTCTTGGCAGCTGCAAAGAGAGATCTACCCACGGGCATCACCGAATGTCTCCTGTTGTTTGTGTCTTCTGCACTTCCCGTTTGCTTCTTTTGCAGCCCAGTGCAGTTTGTATTTTAGTTCTTTCTCTAATGCCCCTTTTTCTCTTAGCTATAACCTACACTTACCTCACGGTGATTTCCATCACCTTGTGGCAAATTGCTGCTCAGATTTTTAGCCTTTGCAGCAGGAAATTTGAAAAAGATTTTAAATTCCAGATATCCATTAATTTATTTCTTAAACATTCCATTGAAATTTCAGATAAATAGATCTGTAGTGTTACTTATCTTATTGAAACCAATTTTTTTTTAATATCTAATAAATAATATTTTCTTTATCATTATATGCTACATAAGTATTTTGGTGGCGCTATTAAATTCTTTACTTCCCAATGGTGACAAATACACTCCACACAGGCAATAGTGCTGCATACTAAAGTGCCTGCATATGTTTTATCTTTATAAATACTGATAAAATAGGTAGGGAAATTACAGACTTGAAAATAAAAAGCATTAATATTGTTGACTTGCAAAAAAAATGAAAGGTTACATCCTCTCATATTGTCTTGCAGACAGAGGAGAAAATCTTCATCATTCAGGAGGAAAGACTGGGGAAAAAGACATTGTTATATATATATTCACTATAATTCAGTATAACAAAGCACTGTGAAGTACAAGTAGTAAAGTCTAAAAGCTCTGGAAATCATTGCTATTAACATTATACAATTTGATCTATTTTGATATCATTGGGAATATTTATTAGTAAAAAGTAGAAGTGCAGTAACAATAATATAATACTTAGTCTAAAAATGTCCAGGTTTTATTCTGAAGGCTGTATTTCAAATAAAGTGCATTTTTTGCATTTCCCCAAATTGTGAAGTCTTTCTACACTAGACCCCAGAAGGAAAAAAAAAAGGCAGGCAGAGGAGAAACTGCAAAACTCAGGGGTTTTTTCACGTTTTCCCACCTCTACTGACAACACACAGCAGAGCTGGGACATCAAGCCAGGCTCCTGGGCTTTTTGAGTCCTGGCTTTCCAAGGACAAACTGACTCATAAAGGTCTTGCTGTTTTTATGTGTAGCATGCCAGTTTGGCTTTGCCCACCTTCAGTTTGCCTTCAGTCAAGCTTGGTCATGAGTATCCTGATGAGGGCATCTCATGCAGCTTCCACCAGCTCAGCAGAGAAATATCCTTTGAGCACAGAAGCAAACCCAGAAGAGCCAAGGCGTGCAGCATTTCAAGACAGGCAAGGCAATGCTTTGCAGTGACATCGCCTTGCAGTTTGGCACTGGTTTCACAGAGCCCAGCACTCATCTGCAGAGGGCTGAAGCATGCACCGTGCCTTCACACAGACAGAAAAAACTTGCTGACCCAAAAGGGGGACCAGCAGATGAGGCCCTCCCTAATACTGTATTAAAAAACCCCACTCGTCTCCATGCAATAAAAAGATATTTAAAGCAGTTTTACTTTTACAGCGCAGTTAATTTATCATCTTGAGCCAACTGTGCAAAGTTTCATGGCAAGTCAGCAAATTTAACCTTATTTGAAGCAATTCCTCAGAATAATTTACCAAGCTGACTGATTTTTGATTGCATATCCTTTAGGCCTCCATTATTTTTTTATTAACACATCTTAAGTTAAATATATAATTAATTACAGATAAAACTATGGCTCTTCGTAACTGGTTTATTGCAAATCAAATTTAAATGTCATACATCCTTAGATTGTTTCAAAAAAAGGACTTGAAAAGTTTTTAATTAACTTTATGCTTTCTTAAAGCTCATTTAACAAGTACTCCCTCCACTGTCCAAGGTGTAGCATCATTTCTTGATGTTCTTCTATCAAGATTAACTGTCTTTCAGGAAAATATGCTATGGTTGACTTAAGAGTTTGGGCTCAAAAGAGGAGCAATGAGGTGGAATTCACCAGTCTGTTATACAGCTGGTCACATCTAATGGTCCTTTTGGCCTTCAAATCTACAGAGGTAAAATTACCCCTTCTCTTTCCCCTCCCCTCTCCAAACCAGTAGTTAAAAGATGGCAATCCACATGAGTTAAGTCTTGTACTTTAATTACTAGTCTTGTGTTTACATAGGAACCAAATAGTTCAAAGTTGAATGTGCAGTAATTAAAGTATTTCCAGATGTGTTCAGTGATCCTACCCTGTTTTTACAGCCTCCAGCTGTCATGTATTTTCCTTCAGTGGCCGTATTAGACACAAAAGTGAATAATTTTATTTCAAACTGTGTTTTTGAACAAGAAATATTCCTGGATGTCAGAGATGGTGTGACCAGTACCTTGATAATGAAATCTCTGATCCAGCAAAACATTTCAAGATGATCCTAACTTTCAATATTTGACTCCCTCCCTATTGACCGAAATATCTGAAAACACAACAAACAGAGCAAAGAATTCCAGAGATAATGTGAACCACATTGTGGAATTACAAATGGGTGGAAAAAACCTTCTCCACTAAAATCTGCTAAAGAAAATGTTCTCATTTTCCTTTTAAGATTGTGCTGCTTTCCCCTTTTTTCCCTAGCAGGCTATATAATATGATTATTTATCATACTTATGTTTTACATCACTAAATGAATACCGAGCATCCTGGAGTTCCAAAGTTACTTTGCAGATGAAACAGAAATAATGGCATTATCAACACACAAGGAAAATGTTTTTAGCACCAGGAAGAAAAAATCCCAAAGTGCAAAGTGAAAATCTAATCTCTACCTTGGCAATGCCTGAGCGCTCCTGCCCATCCCAGCAGGAAAATTACCAATGGAGCTAGCGGCAAAGATGATAGAAGAGGTTTCTCATGCAGGGAGATGTGCTGTAAGCAAGGGAGCACAGCTGTAAAATTGTTAGGATGAATAAATTTGTGCAGAAGGCAAAAAAACCCATCCTACAAACTCTAAAAAGCTTAGCAGCTGCTAACAACTTGACAAACCTTCTTCTTTTCCTGATTGGTTTTGATAGGTCCTAATTAAAATGCTATCTGGCAACTTTCCGTGAAATCAGAAAAGCTTAAAAGAGTCATCTCTCATGTTTTCAGCTCTGAGCTGTTCCCCTCCACACAAACCCACCCCACCCACTCAGGAGATTAAATATAACAGTTCAGACAAGATGAAATGCAGTGCTCCTACAGTTTTATTTGATTTATTAAAAGGAGAGAAGTAACCAAGTGGGAGGATATGCTGGTTTTGGCTGGGGTAGAGTTAATTTTCTTCATAGTAGCTGGTACGGGGCAGTGTTTTGGATTTGTGCTGGAAACAGCATTGATAACACAGGGATGGTTTCCCTATTGCTGAGCAGTGCTCACACACAGCCAAGGCCTTTGCTGCTCCTCACCCCACCCCACCAGCGAGGGGGCTGGAGGTGCACAAGGAGTTGGGAGGGGACACAGGACAGCTGACCCCTGCTGACCCAAGGGATATCCCAGACCATAGGGTGTCATGCTGAGGAAAGAAGGAGGAAGCAGGGGACATTGGAGTGATGGCTTTTGTCTTCCCAGGTCGCCATTACATGGGATGTAGTCATGCTTTCTTGAGGATGGCTGAAGACTTGCCTGCCCATGGGAAGTGGTGAATGATTCCTTGTTTTGCTCTGTTTGCATGCACAGATTTTGCTTTTCCTATGAAGCTGTCTTTATCTCAACCCATGAGTTTTCTCATTTTCACCTTTCTGATTCTCTCCCCCATCCCACCTGGGGGGAGTGACAGAGCAGCTGAGTGTGGCTGAGTTCCTGGCTGGGTTAAACCATGACAGAGGAAAATAGGTCAAACATTCTAAATCCTTATGAAAATCCAAAAGCATCACTCTTGATTTTCAACATTACTTTCGAATTGCTGCTGTGCATTTTCAAGTACACATTAAGGAACAGGAGGAGCTGGAGTGAGGAAGAAGCTGGGTCACCTAAGGATGCTGATGAGTGGAGGAAAAAGCAAAAAGATGACTTTCAAATTGCCACGTCAGCATCCCACAGCCCAAAGACACAGCAGTGGTGGCACACTCTTGGACAAGAGATGGGACAGGACAGTGAGGCATTTCTAGCATTAGCCATGCCCACACCTATGAGCCAAAGCTCTGGCCATCTCAGGCTCCTCCATGAAGTTGTGTAAAATATTTTTCCATGAGGAACATTTTCTCTCAGGTGTTAAAAGGGAACTAGGGAACTACTAAATGAGAAAAAGCTATCTCACCTCTCATCCGCCTCTCTGGTTTCTGGGAGTCTCAGCCCCACCTATCTGATTAATCACCATATCCTTTAATTCTATTTTTCGCCATAAAAATGTCCAGCTGTCTCATAACCTTCTCTTCCGTCTTTGCTTCAGTGCCCTTATTGGTTTTATTGCTCCACCTCTTACGGCATGCAGGTCCTCGAAGGAGTACATCCTTTTCATTCCAAATAAAATTGGAATTTTATTGCTGTTATCAGTGCTGGGATGTCCTGCAGGTGATATTGTCTTCCAGCTGACTACTGGTGGAAAATAGGTGGGGATCATGAACACAGTATCTGTGTAAGCAGATACTCTGTGTAATCTGCGTAAATAGATTGTCCCTGTTGGACCACGTTCATGCCTTGGAAAAATGAACAATAACATATGGTGGTCAGACACTGCAAAAGCCAGGCGTTCATTCATACCAAATCAGCTAATTAGTCACCAGTGACATCACAAGCAGCTGTGCAAGACAGTGGTGGTTCTGCCCTGTCACCTGATCAGTCACCTGTGACCTGGCCATCCAGCTGATTTTTCACCCAGCGAAGAATACACCCATCTAAGCTCTGCTCTGGGTCCATCACTGGCCACTTCCTGTTCCAAATGAAGATTTGTGAAGCTTTTCCCCAGTGCTGCTGTGTGCCAGGTCCAATTATGCACAAAGTGTCCTTGTCTCTCTCCATAGTAGGCAAAGGACACAATTTAATATGCTCTGGATGGCCTCTACTGCCCCAAGCCCTCATGGTTTCATACCTACAAAGGCCAGAGTCACCACACCACAGCAGGTGAATTCATTCATCCTCATCTGGTCACAAGTACAAAACACGTATGGATGGATATGACTAATGATTGCATTGTCTCTCAAGTGTTATTGCAATAACTCCCAGAATAAACTTCTTCATGATTTTACCAGGCACAGAAGAGAGACTGTTATCACCAGGCTCTTCCTTCTTGAAAATAGGTCACCTTCCAGTGGCCTGGGACCTCCCCAACCTCCCACAACACAGTTCAGGCAGGCACTGTTCATCTTAATGGTCATGTTAATCGAGTAGGTGAAGAGAACATAAAACTTGGGGTCTTTAATGCAGATCAACACTTTACCCTGGCTCTGTTTGGCTACCAGTCTGTCACCTCTCTCCTCAGCAATGGTCAGCCAGATGCTCTTTCCATGAGTCAGGGAGCATCATGGCTCCTTGCCTTGAGGAGAGGATGGAGAAGCAACCTGAGTGCAAGGAATCCAGGCAACTCCCTCACTGTCAGCACCAAGAGAGAGCACTTGTAGGAGCTCTAGGTACTGATGATCCTGTTGTGTATGGTGTGCGGGTGACTTCAGGAAGGTCACCAGAAGTAGACACAAAAATTATATCCTGTAAAAAAGTGTTAGTAAGTTCTCTCACATATTTTTTGTTCTGGATTCAAGCTGGTCCTCCTGGCTCTCCCTCCTGGTCCTCCCTGGTCAGATGCTTTAGCACAGCTCTTTTGTCTCAGTCTTCCCTCCAGGCATAACACTCTGCATTCAGGCTCCACACTTTCTCCCTGGCTCCCACCCCACTAAGCCTATCTGCTCTCAGTTTCACTCTTTAGAGGACACCATGATCAGCAGGTGAGAGAAAAAACACAAACATTTGGCATGGGACTTCTTTAATCATGTCATATCACTTTTAGAAAGAACAAGAGATCTACAGTCTTCATTAACTGAAGACTTTCGAGGATGCCGTGCCCCTGGGCCAGACCTTCTTGGCATTTTAGAGGTCAACCAGCACCTGTGTCTTCAGATTAGCTTACTTGCATGTGACAAAGCGTAAACTTATCTTCTGAGCCCTAATTCTTCTCACAGCTAGTCAGAGGTTCATTTTCTCCATGTATCCCATCAGGAAGCATATCCCTTCCTCCCATGTTGAGTAGGGGAGCAAAATGTCCTCAGATTTATGATGGTGATCCCACATTCAACAGCATAAGAAAAATAACTTAGGCTACATTAGCTCTCGCAAGGCAATGCTTTTGCAAGAGCAGAATCCTGTGATCGGGGACAACAAACTCAGTACTGCCAGTCGTATCACCAAACAACAAAACTGAACCTCCTTTGAAATACAGCAGGTTAAACTGATTTATCAAAATAATTAGGTTCTTCACCATATGAAAACCATTTTAATTCAAGGGAGTTGAATCCAGCTCTTTCACTAAGTGTATTCTTGTGTTTGTTAAACTGGACTCACAGGCATATGGGCATAGCTCTCCTATAAACTTCATTTTGACCCATCCTTATATGTGCTTACAAAGAGACCCCAGTCAGTATTATGCTTATTCACAAGGACATCATGCAGAGATCATCTTCACTTTCTTGGGAACAATGCAAAATAAAGCCTTTGTCCTTTGTAATTTGGTACATGAACATAAGGTAAATGATAAATTAGAGGGGCTAAACACATAGACCCACCCAGCTGCAAAAAGTAATAGTTCCTGCTGCCATTCACAGCCCAAGGAAGATAATTTTCTGCCACATCACTCAGCTGGTGAAAGGACCATTCATGGTTTTATCCACAATTTCTCAGTGATGATCTCTCAGGGATGTGGCAGACTCTTTCTTTGATCAGGGCACTGGCACGCTGACATTATTGCAATCTCGCAGTGAATGGGGTGTAAGTACAAAATCAACACCACAAAACTCCCAAGCTGAATTTATAAATGGAAAATACAACGCTGTGCGTAAGTCAGCATAGAAAATGGGGTTCATAACTTGACACACATACATTCAGATTGGTCACACAAATGTCTTTCTAAGAAATGTGCTACAAACTCAAAATTATGAACTCAACACAGACGTTCACGGCTGATGTGCTTTGAGCTTTGTTATGCAGAAGGCGGGAATACATAATCATAGTGGTGTCTTTAAAATCTATAAATACAGAGCTCGCCTTGTGATTAAATCATCACACACCTCCATGAGGAAAGGGAGTTATTGTCTCCCCTTTATGGAGTGGGAAATTAGGCACAGCTTTACACCAGTCATAATTATCTTCTCCACCTATGGGTTCATAATGGCTCACTGTGTGGAAAAACTCCGCTGTGCAAGTCATTCGTGAAAAAGACCATGATTCATTCTTAACCTATCCCCATGACAAAATAGCCCAAAATGTGTAGTTGTACACATGCCCTTTCCGATGCCAGCAGGAAGGCTCCAGAGACAGGGATAGAAGGACAAATGCAGTCCCAGTGTGTTTCTAGGGGGCTGGAGAAAGCAGGAGGGTGGTTCTGCCTGTGGACCCTCCACTGTGCTCTGAAGGATGTGGGAGATGTGCTCTCCCCTGAGCTGGGACAACCCTAGGAAGGGCAGGTAGCTCCTGGGCTACAAGCCTCGCAGGCCTTCAGCCCAAGGCATGCTGAGAGGAGCAGTCTGAACATAAGGAGCTGCCTCTCATCACAAGTGTGAATTGCAAAGGGATTTTGTGCTTCACACAGTCACTTCTAAAGAGGGGAATGCTAGCTATATAATTTGTATTTCATATGCCAGGCCTCTGCAGAGACTCTGGATTCTCATCAGAAATGCCTCATAGAAAGAAAGCCTGCATGGAAGGGCTATTTTACTTGCTTTTGAATTTTAACAGCAGACTATTTTGTACTGTTACCAGGCGCCTTGAAAGCATCTGGATTCTCTAGAGAAAAAAATCCCCAGGAGACATGTTCCATTTGTTTCTTGTGCAGTGTTTGGGGGGGGGATGGTGCTCTGTAAACTTCAACATGTTCTAATCCAGGACTGACCAAAAGTCAGTGTAACTGGGTTTCACTTTGCCCGTGTTAAATGACACTGATGACTGTAGTCCTTTTATTGTGGGACAGGCACAATGAACAGTGTGTTATGGCAAAAAAGAGTAAAGAGTTGGTATGGGACAAGAGGTTTGGGTAGACGCCTCGAGTTTCTGAGTTAGATTTGTGATGGAGAGGACTTCAGGCAGGAACAGATCTAGGAAATTACAGTACAAAGGGCTCTAGGCAGGAGATACTGGGCATTCCCTAACTCTGCTGACACGGAAAGTCTCAACTGGAAACCCATCTGGGGGCAAGAACAAACCCCCTGAGAACCCTGCTCTTACCTCCTTTTGCTGTAGGAGGTATGGTCACCCTCCAGAGTGGATCTCTCCTTTCTTCTGTGGAGGATCTCAGCACTGCTGCTGGAGGATCTGATTTAGGAGGAACCCAGAGATTGGTTTAATCCCTACGTGTTGGTGTCTACGTGCAGTGTTTACTTGAGCCACCTGTGCGAGTTTCTGCTGAAGTATGTGCAGAGCCAGTCAAGGCACTCGTGGAGTTGGGAAAGCAACTGAGCCATGCAGATGTAGGTGCCTGCTTCCATACAGGCTGAATCATTCCCTGTTATCCATGGGGTGTATTGACTCACAGTTCTATTTGCCTGCCCACACATATCTGGTCAGTGCATTCGAATTTTTCTGGCATCCTACTTGATCTCCAGAACTGCAGAGGTGTCTCATAGATTCTGTGTCGGACGTATCAGTCTTCTTTCAGATGTCCCAGGACCCCCTTAGCCTCTGTACTGCACTGTGTGCTTCCACCTGGGCAATGCAATGAGCCTTAGACCTCCACTGACTGAAGGCAAATCGTGTCATAGTGGGCACCCAGTCTCAGCCAGCCCCCTGGGCTTCCTCCATCATCAGTGCAGGCAGTGGTGACGTGTTCACCCCATCACTCAGCCATACCAATCTCAGCACTGCATCTTCTCCACCACAGCATCCTCTCCCCTACAGCCCATGATAGCCTCTACCCAGCCTTCACGCAGTCTGTCCACGCTTGTCACCCATCAGAACCAAGTGAGTGACCTGTGCCAGGGATTTCTCCCTCAGTGTGTGCTGCAGAATGACAGCTCTTGTGTTGGAATGTGGCCTCAGGGAGCGAGACAGCTGCTGAGCTTTCCTTTTTCTACCGACGCCTGCAAAGCAGCAAAAGGCATCAGTTCTTGTACAATCAGGAGTACAAATAAGGAATATTAACAGTAACATTGTAGACAAATTCTTCACTACAATACTGACACCAAGAACTCCAACAAGCTGGCTTACCAAAGGGTAACCCTGAATCTTTAAAAATTGCAAAGCTTTTTCATTTTCACTAAACAGCCTTATCTAATTAATCCTCATCTTCCCCATGAAAGATGGGGGAAAAAATATGGACCCAGAAATAGAAACACAAAAAGGTTAAGTAAAATGTCTCAATCCACGTGGAAAATTATATTTAAATTCAGGACTAGACCTCTGGACCACTTGACTCCAGGCCAGTTCCTAATCCAACCTCAGCTGCAAGCCATTTGGCTGGTGGTGCAGGAAAAACTGCACTGCTTCTGGGTTTATGTGAGTTTTGCTGCTAGCTAGGGGTCTGCAGCCTCCAGGGTTGTCTAAGCACCTTTTGCCAAAACCGAATTGTAGAGTGGCTTATGCAGTTTTGCTTGATTTACTTGTTCCTTTGATGTGCAAGGATTTAGTGACATGCTTAGCAATACGGTAGCATAAGAGACACGTTGCATAAAATCAAATCACTGCTGGGGCAGATGCTTCCAGATTTAAAAGCTTGATTGGTACCACAGACACGTAGCTGACTAACTGCAGGCTGTTCCTCCTGAGGCTCAGCCTTTGGGGGCTTTTCAGGACCCTTTTTAGTCCCAAAACTGCAGTAACAAGGCTTAGAAGTCGTCCTTTGAACCTCAAGGTGAATGTTTTAGGTCAGTAGTAGCTGATCTATAACATTCAGTCTGTACCAGTGTCTCTAAAGAGCTGCTTTCAGCTCTGATTCATCAGCAAGTGCCACCCTTCTCCTCTCCCTTCTCCACCCTGCCAGCTGTGGACATGGCCAGGATGACCTAGATACTTGTCACCTCCAGGCTAGATTTTACCTTGATTCACAGTTTTTAAAACAGGACATGAAACAGATGGACAGATCCTAGCTGGTTCACTTAAGAACTGCTTCATGCTCTGGGACATGTCAAGCAATGTTCAAGGTCCTCTGCTGGTGATGGGCATGCTCCCAAACACAGCTAGACTCTCCCTGTGACCCATCAGCCACCACCTGAGCCTGAGGACAGGGCAGCTCCCAAATCTGGGGATGAAGCATGTGACATCAGGGAAAAGGTGTAATCAGTGGCTTCAGTGGGAATGAGGTATTTTCATGGCTGTTTATGAATATTCCACCCACAGCTGTAGAAGCTTAAATATCTTTCTCAGATTGCCCATGCCATCCCTCTCCCCTCCTCTCCCCTCCCCTCCCCTCTCGTCTCCTCCATTCCCCTCGCCCCAGTTACAATAAGCTGGGAAGCATCATTCCCTAAAAAGCTCCATCCACTAGGAACAATTAGAGCATGTCACCAAAGAAACAATATTCTCTTCTGTCCTTCATCCAGCTGTGGGACAGAGTCCAAGTGATCAGAAATGAAAACACTGGCTGTTTTGGTTTTTCCATCATGATGCACTACAACAGCTCCTTAGGGCTGTGATCCTGTATGGTTCAAGTCAAGAGGAGCAGAGGCCCCAGGACTGCTTACGAAGGACAACCAGTATTTGCAGGTTATCCCTGCCTTTGAGATTATAAATTACACTGCAGGTAAAACAAAGGCAACAACCACAACCTGTATAAGAAACAATGTGTAAGCTTCTAGTCACTGACAAGAAGCTTGAGATACATTTTCTAGTTTTGCAATATCTGAAAGATTCAAATGGTCTTGGTATCTCCTCTGCTCTCGTTTTGACAAGAACAAAATCCTGGACCATGCCCAAGAGCTGCAGGCACTAAAGATTGCTTTTGGGGATGTAAGTTTGAGAATTTTGTAATGAAAATCCTCCTTGTGAAATATTGTCCCAGAATCTCCTATGAAACTATGAATAAATCAAACAGAATGTCTCCTAAAGTGTCCTGGCCTTTCCTAAGAACATAGATCATACCTTCCCCACAGAATACCTTTGTACAGATCAGAGACCTGGTTCAGTTAATCATCAGACAAGGTGCATGTGCTCATGCAGAGCTCTCTGCTAGACCACAGCCTGAATCAGCCTCCTTCATAGCACCCCAGGTACAAAAATCACCCATTTGGTTGACTCATGTCAAAAATCCATACCCTTCTTTCTTGTTATCTGGTAAGGGTATTTCAGATAACAGAATCATTTATAATTAAGTAATTTTTTTTTTTTAAAACACCCATTTCACCCTTTACCTAACTATTGCAGTTATCTGACCCATATTCCACCAAGAAGTAATTACTGTGCGTGCTAAACCCCATCCATCCATCCATGCATTTATCCATCCTAAAGTATTTATGCTCATATTTAGGTGCCAATTTCCAGTTATCACAGAAATCCTCTCTCCGGGAACCACCTATCTCTTGGGAGCTCAGCACGGTGTCTGACAGTGTTGTAGAAAAGGAAGTTGTTGGAGTGTGCTCCAGTTGCTTATATCTGTGTGGGATCCTGTTGGATTAAATAAGGTGGATTTGGAGAGTACAAGACAAGTATAAAACAAAAGGTATCACGTAAATGTGAGCTAAAAAGTCTTAAAAATTGGATGGGGATGATGGAGGTGATGAAGCAGGAAAATGCACTCAAGTAGCTCCATACAAAAACTGAAGATTTGACTTAAATATTGTATTTGTACATAATCTGGCAGATAAATAAGTAGGTAAAGGGTTATTAAAAGTCATCAGGATGCTTTGGGGCACCCAGCCATGAACTGCCTGGTACAGAAGTGGTGCCTGCCCGGGATTCAGAGCAGTCCTTGTTATGAGACCTCTGCTGTCATCTAGTGACAAAAGGGAAGAAGTAGCCGAAACAGAGGGAAAATCGAGGTGAAAGAAATGCCCACGCAAGTTGTGCCTTGGAAGAAGAAAACCGGGCATTTTGAACACCTGCAGCTCACTATGGGCAGTGAGGTCTCACCTGTACGTGCAGAGCCAGTTGAGATATTTTTAAGATCTCCCCCTCGCAATCCAGGGTGGATCTAACTCCTCAAGGATCGCCTGCAGCCAACAAAGATCTAATGAGTACATCCAACCGCGGAGGCTTCACCATCCAAGGGTGCCATCACAACCACTCCTGTGGGCATGCACCTAGGCTGTTTTAGATGTCTAGTTCAGGATGGGGCATCTTGGTCCCTAGAGGTGCTTATTTGTCTCCAACAGCTGTGAAGGGAGTGGGAACATCTCTGATGCAGACACCTGCATGGCAGTGCTATAGAGTTAAGCAAGACAACTGCTGTCCCTTAACGGGAAGGTAACTCTCACCTGGAGAACAGGTCAGAACTCCTCCTGAAACCTTGTTGTTCCTATCCTCATTTTTGTTGATTTTGCAGGGGGGAAACTCCAACTAGCCAGCCCACAAAGCAGCTGATTTTGAGAAGAGACCATGACCTGGTCTCTTCCTTCACACATAGTGATGAGCTCCTCCAGCCTTTTGGAAAAATGTCCTGCATGAGGACACGTTCCCTGTAGGGACATGCTGCAGGCAGCAAAGAGCATTGGCAGCTGGGAGAGGTTGGAGGCAGGAGAAACTATCTGGAGTCAAATGAAGCACGAGAAAAACAGGAGCTGATGGTGCATATACAGAAGGAGACATCAGAAGGTCAGAGTTCAAATCCCATGTGTGACCTTGACCTTTTGTGTGATTTAGGACAAGTTGTTTCACCAGTGCAGCCCAGTAAAACAACAGGATACTGGTTTCCCGTGGGAACAGTCCAAAGGCATTAAAGTTTGCTGGTACAGAACACCACAGTGATGCTGGGCACAATAGCCTGCAGACACTCCAATTTGAAAGAAAATTCATGTTTCACCAACAAAGATAAGTATAAAGATAAATGCTTTTTAAATATTATGGATGTACAGTAGTTAGAAAACCTTAGTTTTCCTCTTGCCAGCAGGGCTTCAGCAGGGCTGAAGCAAATGAACCTGATTTTCGCCTTTGTTTGCCTTGCCCCAACAGTATTTTCCAGCCGTGTTGCAAAAATGTGTATGAAACACAACCAACACTGTCCCATTCTGCTGGTAACAAGCCTTCTGTTCCTTCTGTATCTCTATGAATCGCTCCATTAGGTTCACAGACCTGCCAAAGGATATTTCAGAGATTTCCTTTCAAATCTTGAAAATAAAATATTAAGCACAATCAATCATTCCTCATGACAGCTTCTTTGTCCATGAACTATTTCCATTTATTAGAAACCATTTATTTAAAGGCCACAGTGCGTGGGAGAGGATAGGTATTATGAAAAAAACCAAACAAAAAACCACTTCTTGATCCTAACACCAAAACATGGTGTATTTTTTTTTTGTTTTCCTGTTAGAGTCACAGCCATGCCTTGAACAAGACAGGAGCATTACGGATGCTCAACGAGGTCCCAGCATTTAGGGCACCATGCTAAGGGCAAAGACCCAGCTCTCACAGCAGGCAATTTTTCACTCACACGATCAGCAAGCAAAGCTCGACAACAAGCCCTGAAATGATTGAGAGATGCCTTTCTGTGCCAGATGAGGTCCCACTGTGAGCCCTGAAAGTATGAGTTCATGCCAGGAGCTTAAACCTCAGGGAGTCTGAAGAGCATGAAGCTCCTTGAGACCAGGCAACACTGGAGACCATACTGGGCATCAGGAAGGACACAGGTTCATGCATCCAAATGAACTCCTCCCACTACCCCATAAAGTAGAAGAAAATCAGCTGCCATTTCTGTCTTTTCAGGCGAAGTGGGATATTTCTGAGCAGGATTAAGGGCTTTTATGCTGTCCCACTGGTAGAAGCAAGATGAGGTTGCAGGCAGGGCCAAGGGCTCCGCTTGCCCTACTCATTACCCTCCTCCACAGCATAGAGCCACAGCATCTCTTCACTGAGAAGGGGTTTTCTTACTGCCAAAGGGATGCTGGAAGAGTTGGCAATGAACATCACCTTGGAAGGCGCTGCAGAGCCCCCCAGCCCCAAATGGTAAGTATCTGCATGGAGAAGACATAGTACATGGCAGCAAAACAAAGGCAACATTTCACAGCAGCATATGGTACAGGCAGCTCACCTCAGGTAAATATGCCACAGATGAATAATAAAAAGCACCCCGTTTCCTTGAAGCAGAGGCTGTCATGGAAACCCTGGCAGTGAGTGGCATCCTTGAGGGGATTCAGTTAGAAGCAACAGAAGAGAAGTCTAAGTTTCTTGGGAAGCATCAGAATTCAGAGATTTAACACACGCAGCAGGGCTGAAGTCTGGGCTCAGGAACTCTTCAGCAGGTTGTGCCCACCCACAGGATGTACCGCTGTCTTTCAGTGCCTTTCCTGCAAACTGGAGTGATTTTCCCCATTAGACTCGTTGAAAGGGTGTAAGCCCTGCAGGACAATAAACATCTCTGTGTGTTAGTACTTAGGCTACCATGCGAAAGATTCTTTGTAACCGTGAAAAAGTGGTTGTTGCAGATTTCCACCATCAGGTTTGGCAGCAGAACCTGAAGAAAAAGAGGTGGAAGGGCTCTGCATGCCCTCCCTCCAAAATGTGATCAAGAAGGTCATGGCCAGTGATGCACCCTTTCCAGACCAGCACCCTTCAGTGATGAAGGCTCAGGGAACCTCCACGCTTTCCATTTGATCTGAATTAACACTGACCACTTTTTTCCAAAGCTGGGTTTATCCTTTCCTCATTGAAAGATCGCAAATCAGGATGCTCATTTTGCTCTGTCAGCTCATGGACATGTAAGGACCCTCCTCCTGGCACTCGTTGATGAGGTTTATGTCTTAACTGGCATCCCCCAAACCACTTCAGCATGAGGGCAGACAACCTGATAAATGTAAGAAACTGCCCTTCCTCCGGTGCCTTTTCCAGCGTGCTTCCCCTTCCAGGCAGCCCGAGCTGTTTTATCACTTTCTCCAAAGGAAAGCACTGCCGAGTCCCCAAACCTCACAGCAGCAGGGCTCTGTAGATAAGGCAGGGAAAATATTTCACTCGCAAGGAAACTGTGCTCATCTCGCACTAACGTCCCTGTCCTCTGGAATCCAAGGCAATAATTACAGCAATTTGTAGATAATTATTTGTTAATTAAAAACAGGCTTGCTGGGTACAGTTACCAATTTCCTCCGCTGGCTGCATAGGGCTGCACAAGGAGACACTGGGGGATTGTCAGTCTCGTAAAATCGTTTGCTTGTTCTGTTCAGAAAAAAGGTCCCCAGTGGGTCATCTCCCCCCTCTCCCCATATCCTGGCAAGTCTGATTCATTCTCCTAAGACATCCCCGATACAGATTTGCTCCTGGATTTCCCTTGGTGGTTTCCAAGGAACGTGACTGCCGCATTCCCCCACTGCAGCCTATTTCCTCAGCTAATTTAATGACCCTTTGCTCACACAGACTCATTTCCAGACACTTTTAAACTAGTAGCTCCTAAAGGAATCGTGACCCCAAGCTGAGGTTGTGAGCCTCAAAGAAGCTCACCTCCATCCCACGTTTATGTGAGTAGTAATAGGTAAACAATGTGGAGATGGAGTTACAGCTGGGAACAAACTGAAGCTGCTGGTTTAAACAGTGCTGTTGGGGAAATTATTCTGCCCTTGACAGTCTGGGGCTCATGGTATCTTCCCAGGCATAGTTTTCAGCCAGCTGTGAGAAGAAGCAATGACAGGATTTCAGATGTCCCCCACTAAATACCGCATCCACAAGGAGTGCGTCTTGGGATGATGGCCCTCATGTGTATGAGGATTTTCAATCTTCTGAGTCCTCTCTCTCTGTTTCTGCTGTGGAGCACACTGTCTCCTAGTTCTACCACACCCACCAGCCTGCTCCAGGGTCTCCCACAGCTCCAGTACCAGGAGGAATTATTTAGCCCTGGAAGCAAGAAAGTCACATTGCTGCTGACCTACTTCTGGATTGAGCTGGCTCTGGGCACTCATTTCAGATGTTCCTTCTTCTGTGGCAGTGAGGAAACAGCTCATGGAGATCTGAGAGCTGGCTCTGTGGGTTCTACACAAAAATAGTACCAGTAGCACCAGTATGGAAAGGCAAGTCCACGGGGAAGTATGATGAGATGTGAAAGCGAGCAGTGTCCTCCTCCTGCTTGCAGCAGAGCAGCTTGGAGCCATAGTGACAAGGACAGGACAAAGGAATAACATGGCCATTTTGTCATCATGTGCCCAGAAGCAGATTGTTTCCATCTCCCTTAGCAAAACAGCAGCATCAATGAGAACAAACCAGTGATAATGGGGAGGGGAAACAAATTAGGCTGTCAATATCCTCTTCATGGAAATAATCTCAAGGTTGTTAGTCACACAGGGCTGCTTCGCCCCTCTAATTTTCTCCTGTTCGTGGGCTTTCGTGTTCCTCTCATCACCTTAGCGGCTCAGTGCCTGCACCATGTGCAGAGGAATCACAATTAAGCAAAGTGGCTGCATGTCATGATATATGGGACTATGTCTCTGCTTCAGCAGCACAGAAAGCTAACGAAGAGCTGAGATTAAACACTGGGTTAATTAGTGCGTTTAATTAGTTCACAGTTATTAAATCCTTTCAGACCCTTAGATAAATCGTTCAAGGTACAAAACATTCCTTAGAAATGCTACTATGTGCTCCCCTCTTCTCTCTCTCCAGGTAGGTGCAGGGCTGGGAAGCTGTAGCTTTCTTCTTGCTGCTTAACGCAGGAGTAGAGTCTCCATTCAAGCCTCAGTGGCCCAGCATCAGTCCCTGAGACTACCCTCGAATTTGCAAGTCCACCAATTTGCAAATTCACAGTTCTTCTGAGACGGGACAAGGCAGTGCCCTGCTAACATGGACAACAGTTAGTAGGGAAGGAATAGCGTTGGAAAAAAAAGCAGGGAGCAACAGTTTCTCCTAACTCTGAGAGACACACACAGATTCAGAGGTTTGCTGTGGACTTAAAGTCACCAAGCAGTGTGTCCCTTTTCTTGTCAACTTCCTCTGTGGCTGCAGTAGACAGGCTGCAGTAGGGAAACTCTGCAGTAAGAAAGAGCAGGAATGGGTGAAGGAATTTCTCACTCAGGCTTTGGAGCACTGCCAGTCACTGTGCCAGTTAGGCTGAGGGACAGGAAAGGCTCCTCCAGGCTCGTGTTAGCAGTCTCCCGTATTCACCACACTGAATGATTACCCTGTGATTTCCACGTTCGTCCCAACAATCCATGCTACTCCACTGCAGAGAGCTGCTACGGTCTATGGGGTCAGGCGACCTCCAGAGAGCCCATGGCAGCACTGCCAGAGGCTGTTCTCATAAAGGATTTATTTATGGCTGAGGAATCCAGTTTCTGAGATCACCTTGGAGACTTACCCAAAGCATTTATCACTTGGATAATGTGGGGCTCCGAACAACACAGGTGCAATGGGCTCAGGCTCTGGGCAGGCTGGAAAATTGATACCTATGGAGTCAAATCTGTATGCTGTTTCCATCATGGTTCTCTGGGAAACTGACATTTGGGTCCAATGAAGGGAGTTTCGGCATTTTTAGCACCAAGCCTTTTTTTCCCTAGTTATTAACAGCTGTGGTGGGAGGCAGGGAATTCAGGTTCTCCTGATGCTGGAGACCTAAACCCATAGGTTGGCAATTAATAGGGGAAAAGGGCTACATTAGATGTGGCTTGCTTAAGGGAGTTTGCTAAGGAAAAAACTAACAGCATAGGATTAAGCTGAGGGATATTCCTCATTGCACCAGGAAAGATATCCCTGAACAATGATTTACCCAGTACTTGTTCGTGATTCTAATAATTATAAATTATTAGAAAGCAGAGAGCAAAGGCTGGGATACGGTACTGTTAATCAGCAAACCTACATTTTGAGAACAAGAATACAGCTTTTTGGAGAATAATGTCTCTCTTTTTTCCTCTGTGCAGTTGCAAAAGAAAGGTATTTAATCCTTCTAAAAATAAGTATGAATGTATTTGCTTCTAGAGTCTACAAAATATGTCTGCATCAAAGCCATGTGGAGACACTTGGGAATGAAGTAGCTAATTTGATACTCATAAGAAACCACAGCCAAGGACTCTGTCTCAGAGAACTGGGCTGACCTTTTAGCAGCTGATGATAGTTCTAAAATGACTTCTCATCAGTGAAAGCCCAATCTAACATCAGTTAAAATAAATTAAAAGCTACCACTGGCTTCTGCGGATATTGGATTAGACCATATAAAACCCGCTTGAATGCTGGGAACCCAAGGAAATTATCATGGTAAATCTAAATTCTAGTGAAGCCTTGCAGGCTTTCAAATATCTCTCTGCAGCCCCATTAAGAATGGGTTTCTACTTAGCTCATGAATAATTCACTTTTTTTTTCTTCTGAACATACCACCATGAACTAAGCCAGCACAAAGCCCAACATTCCAGCCACCTTTTTGCTCACAGTAAATCCACAGCATGTTTCTACTGAAAGAGGAGTCCAGAGAGTAAAGGCCTGGGCATAGACATTGCTTCCCCTCAAAATATCTCTTCTGATTTCCTGCTGTTCCCATAGAGCTAGGAACAGCTCTTCCCAACACTTTCTCATCTCCTCATTTCCAGTCACTTACCCTGGGCCATGGTGATGGCATGACATCCAAAATGACCAGGATCTGGAAAGATTAACCTCCCTTTAGGAGCTGGTCCTTATATACAACTTTGTCCATCTCCTCCTGCTCATTTTTGAAGCACTTGATCTTCATTTCAGAAGGATAAAACCGCGTTGCAGAACAAATGGTATCTCAGGTAGCTGAGATAGCCCCACAGCTCTGTTTCCCTGGGAGAAATTTTTGCTGTTTAACTGAAAAAGAGAGATGAAGAGTGCTGGCCAGTTCTCCTCAGGAATCCCTCCTAGCAACAGGACGAATGGATATCATACGGATTACTCTCTCAAACCATTTGTCATTGCATCCTTTGTTCCAAATGCACTCCCTTCAACATGACCTCACATTACACATCTCCCAGCCACCTCCCATTCACCTTCAATCCTCTTTCTTTCTTCCCTCAGTGAAGGACCATTTTATAAGACAAACTCTGCTTCTACCAGAAACATCTACTGGGAACATTTCATGTCTCCTAAACCCAGATGGAAGTACAGAAGAACCATTATTTCTTACCATCCTTTTAAACCTCCCTCCCTGCAGACACCCTGACAACCAGTGTCCTGCTTCCCAGCCCAGACTGACATTACTGCTCTGACCCACAAAGAGCAACAGGGCTCTCTGGAGAGCTTTTAGAAAGGCCCTGCTCTGCACAGAAATAAACAAAACCTGCATTCAGACACAGTCATGTCTTTGCTGACACCTGAAACATCTCCAAAACACCCAGTTTATGTACCAGAGAGGAAGAGTGCTGTGAGTCAGCTTCAGCACTGCATCAACCCATATGGATCTACTCAAAGAACCTGAGATCTGGGGTATCTCTGGGGCTGTGGTTCATGGTTCTGATGTTGCCAAACTGCTGGCCAGTGAGGACAGCATCAAGCAGTGAAAAGAAAATGGGCAGCTATAGGAAATGAGGCCTACAACTCTGAGATTATGCTGCGAGATGTTTGGCTAAGGGACTTCTATGAGCTATGCCATGAGATGGCGTGGCTAGGAGATTCCTGTGGGCACGAAGACTAGGGGGGGATAGTTTATCAGGTGAAGGCTGGGTGACCCTCATCACTGCAAGAGGTGGAAGACGGAGTGATGCTAAGGTGTCATGGTGCTGTTCCACCCTTGCACAAGACCCACAGCCTTCGTAATCTCTCTCTTTGTTACTCTTGATATCCCTCATTTACAGATAAAGTGGCTGACCCACCACTTATGACAGCAGGAACATAAGATTTGACTATGGTCTCACCTCCACTTCCCCCAAAAGTAGAGTGATACCATTTGGTCTTTATATTCAGCTGGATGGGAAAAGTTCAAGTCCAGTCCAAAAACATGTGAGGCCAAACTTTCCTGTGTTATTGCCTTCAATTGCCCACAGGTGGTCCTGGAAAAGATGGGTCTGAGGGGAAGGACCTTACCCCTTTCCTGGTGTGTTCAGTCATTGTCACTGGTGCTACCCTCCGATTCTTCCTTAAATTAATTGTTTACCTGGCCTAGAGAGGGTTTTATGAGTCAAGTAACCCTGGAAAAAATATTCTGGGCAGTATGGCAGAACAGGAGAAAAAACTTATAGCTGAGAGCAGTAATAAATGCACCATCCGTGACCAGGCACAGAGAACACGTAACATGTGCTGAGCAGTCATTACATACATGTTTAATTCTCACATTTAGCCAGGAGTTCCCTGAATGACAGAGCCCTAATGTCCTACCAGTTTACATCCTGTGTCTCTGCCTGACATTGCAGCAGTACCAGCTCCTTCCCGCACTATGATTCTCTAAGAAACCACATCACAGCAGTGTACCAACATACAGCACAGCTCAATGCTGGCCCTCACAGGACGGGATGGTGGTGGGCATTAAAATAAAACTAATTTTGCTCACTCAGGAGTACCAAGACATGCGTGACCCTGTGTTTCCATCCAGCACTGAGGCAGTAACCTGTGTGTGTCCAGCCAGTCTGCTCAATTCTGTGCAAAGGCACAGAGGACAGATACTGGACAAGCTGTCCTCTCTGCCTGAGAATGTGCTTCTATCCCTCCCTCTACCTACCCTCCCTGCACCCACCCCTGAGGTCTCCTGTCCTACCTCTCAACATCTTTCTCATCCACCTGGTTATGTCCGTGCCCCTGCCATGCAGATCCAATTCCTCGGGATGGCATTTAAAGGCAGGTCAGAGCTCAGGTCACGACTGAGCCAGGGGTGGGGACACTGGCTTACTTGGAGCAAAAGCAGAGGTGAAGGAAGGCCCTGGCAAGTAGCATTGGACTTTTGAGGACAAGAAGCTTTTCATGCACAGATAAAAAGAATCACAGGGGAAAGTCAAAACCAGGCATCTACAAAGCTTTCCTGTCTCTTTCCCATGAGCCCAGCTCATTTCTTTTAAATGCGGTCTCTGGCCAGCAATTCCTTTCTTACCTGGGACTTTACAGCGAGGTAGGGATTTGTCTCCCTACAAGCAGTGTCACTACCAAAGCTGCCTCCCAGCACCTCCTGGCCCTGGGGCATTCCACTGCTGCTGTCTCTTGTGTCACCCATAGTGCTCCAGTGATCAAAGCATAGAAATGAGGCAACCTCTGACCAGAAGCACAGCAGGAGGTGTTCAGCTGCTGCCTCCCTGCAGTGACGCTGCAGAAGAAGGACAGGCACGAACCGGGCAAGTAGAGCAGCAAAGACCAGGCTGCATGGGTAAGCAGCACTGACTTTACACATTTCATAGAATCACAGAATGTTTTGGGTTTGGGAAGGGACATTTAAATATCATCTCATTTCAACATTCCTGACATGGGCAGGGGACCCCTTCCATTAGAGCAGGTTGCTCCAAGCCCCATCCGACCTGTCCTTGAACACTTTTAAGGTTGAGGCAGCCACAGCTTGTCTGGCCAGCTTCAGCAAGAGCCTCACCACCCTCATAGTAGAGGATTTCTTCCTCATGTGCAACCTAAATCTACACTCTTTCATTTTAAAAGCATCGTCCCTTATCTTTGCACTAAAGGTTTCTCTTTCATATAAGCCCTCTTAAAGTCTGGAAAGGCTGCAGTAAGGAAGAAGCCTTCTTTTCTCCAGGCTGAGCAGCCCCAACTGTCTCAGCCCATCTCCACAGCAAAGGTGCTCCAGCTCTCCGATCATCTTTTACTCACTCCAATAGGTCCATACGTTTCCAGTGCTGAGGACACCAGAGCTGGATGCTCCAGTTAGGGTCTCACAAGAACAGGGAGGGGCAGAATCCCCTCCCTCGCCCTGCTGGCCCCACTTTGGATGCAGCCCAGGATAGAATTGGCTTTCTGGGCTGCAAGCGCACATTGCTGGGTCATGTCCAATTTTTAGCCCACCAGTATTGCTAAGTCATTCCCTGCAGGGCTGGAGATCCTGATGGCTGCTCCTCACCTGCCACTCAGAGCAGCTGGCAGGACGGAGGGGCATAAGCCTGAAAAAGAGACAGAAGAAAAGGTTTATTCGTTAGCAAGGCCTGTAGAGCAGACCCTGCGCCCCTTATTAGGAAAAGCGAGGAATGTCGAGGGGCTATGGTCCGTGAGAGAAGCCCAGGGGGACGGGAGAGTGGCTGAAGGTCCCCAAGAACCACCGCACGCCATCCCCAGACCGCGCTGCCTCTGAGGTGGTCCCAGAGGGCAGCAGGATCCTTTACCCCCGCCACGGGGATCCCTCGTCTTCCAACATGGGATCCCTCTCGCGGCCACAGAGACTCCTTCTCCCCATTCATGGGGATCCCATCCCCACGTGTCCCCCTAGGAGCCGATACCCCATGGCAGGAACTACATTTCCCAGGGGCGCTTGCGCCCCGGTGGCGGAAAAGGCGGGCTGAGTCGCGCATTCTGTTCCGATTGGCTGGCCGGGGGAAGTCCGAGCGGCCATTGGCTGGGCCGGTGGTCACGTGGGGCGGCGGGAGGCAGGGCGACTCACGTGGGCCTGTGCGGGAGCGGGCCGGGAGCTGGGAGCGGGCGGCCGGGCTCGGGCCGGGGGTCTGGGGGAGCGGCCCCTCCAGGCCTCGCCATGCTGGGGGCCCGGAGCGGGTGGCGGGCCCTCCGCCGCTGCGCCTCCCTGCCGCGGGCCGTGCGGTTGCGGGTGCGCGAGGCGCTGGGGGCGCGGGAGCCGGCGGACGCGGTCAGAGTGCAGGTGTGTGCCCGGCAATGGCCCGGCCCAGAGCCTGAGCGGAGGGGAGGGCCTGGAGGGGCGCGGCTCACGCCCGTGCTTCAGGGAGGGAAATGTGGGAGCCCTGCAGAGCGTTTTGCTGAGCTCCCAGGTCTCCTCTGCAGTCGTGCAGAGCCTCTCCATGTGTTCTCTCGCTGTACGTGCTCAGTTCGCTGTTGTCGGAGCCAGCGAAGCTTTGGAGTCACTCGGCACGTGGAGAGGAGCGTTGTCACACACACAACGTTGTGTGTCTCCCACAGTGTTGGCTTTATACCTCTTGTGTTCCGGAGAGCGAGCCATTGCCTCTGTGCTGTTGTTTTTAAAGCTTTTTCATTGGTCTTATGTCACGTACATCCAGGTTTGGAGCAGTGTCAGTAGAACCATCGATAACACTTCCACTGACGTTTGTATTCGGCTCCTGTTGTGAACCACGGTAGCCTGGGATTAATGGGCATTTTAGCTATGGAGCGCTTTCCCTTGCATAGGATTGTGTGTTCCCCTGTTCTGGTGTTTCCAGCTGGCAGAGCAGTGGTTGCACACACGAGTCCCTGCTTCAGTGCAGAACTGTGCAGTTGTCAGTATTTCTGGATGAATGTCAGAAGGACTGGGGTACTTGGTAACAGTTTTAGCAAAACTGAAAGAGGATAGGTTTAGATTTGTAAGAAAGAAATTTCTCACTGTGAAGGGGGGATTAGGCACTGGCACAGGTTGCCTAGAGAAGATGTAGCTGCCCCATCCCTGGAAGTGTTTAAGGCCAGGATGGGGCTTGGAGCAACCTGGTCTAGTGGAAGGTGTCCCTGCCCATGGCAGTGGGGTTAGAACTGGATAACCTTTAAGGCCTCTTCCAATCCAAGCCTTTCTGTGATTCTGCTGACCCAAAAACCAGTTTGTAGCACACTGGTATTCTTGCTCACGCATAGGTGAAGCATAATAGTGTAGGAAGAAGCTTATCCAGTGTAGGTTCTTTTCAGATGTAGTTTGATGAATAATGCAAGCTAGAATAAACTGATGCTAAAATTTGCAGTACTGCCATTCCTCCCCCTTCCGTGTCTTCCAGACCCTTGCTGCTTCGCTTTTCCCCTGTGCTGGCAAAATGTGGGGGTTTTGCATTAAACTGGGCTAGGGATCTGGTCTGGCTTAAATCCAACCTTATGGCCAGGTTGTTGGAACGTGCATTTTAGTCAGAGTCAGGATTGTCACTTTCATTGCACATTCATTCTCGTAAAGTGTGAAGTGGTCAAAACATTGCTGCCGCAGCCTCTGCTGCTCCAATACAAACCTGTGGGTGTGCTCTTACTTCCTATTGCAGGATGCAAGACTACTCTCCTTATTTAATAGATCCCAGAACAACTTGAGGAGGTGGCAGAAAAAACTCTTGAGAATGTTTCTTTGTTTATTTTTTTGGTGTGTTTTGTTAAGGAGCGTTTGTGGGGAAGGAAACTGAGAAAATCGTCTGCCATTATACGTTAAATGTGCATCCAGTATAACGTACATGGTGTGTTCTGGGGATTTGCTGAAATACAGAGGATAAGCACAACAGCTTCAGGCATGTTCCTGTATGAAATACTTTTTACTTTAATCATACTGATTCGAGGATGCCCAGATGATCTTGTTTCTTGCATCAGTTCTTCCTTCGGCTGGCAGACTCTGCAGGGGTGGTTTACCCTGTCTGACTCACTAGGTTCATGTCTTTAAAATCTTCCATGGTTCTTCCATCAAACATGGAAAGCATGTTATACAAGCCTGTGTAATGCTTTGCCTGTGTTAGAAGTCATTCTTAAAACTATAACATGCTTCTCTTCTGGTGCTGTTTAATTCTTGGTTTGTTCTGTCTAGGTGACAGAAGTAGATGGATTTGCATTGGTTTGTCTGGTATAAAATCCCTAAACCACTTGCACAGTTTGAAGTCATTGGGACTGTTTGGTACCTTCCAGTTAAGAAAAAGATGAAACTAGTTGGAAAATAGGCAGTTTGGTTGTTTAATCAGCACTGGTTTTGGTTGTTCTCTACAGTATTGTTAGAAGATGAGCTGGAAGGCCCCCAGCAGATAATTTTGCTTTGGAGGCCAGCTTTGTCTCAACTCTGGTGAGCTGAAGAGCAACTATGGGAGTTACGTTTTGGGTGCTATTACTATTGCTTACTGCTTTGGTAATATTTTAATTAAATATCCTTAGTATTTCCCTTAAAAAGAAAATGAAATTTATAGGTCATTAAAAAACTCAAATTAAGACATTAGCCTGAGCTGTACACGGTCAGTTCTACTGTTTTGCTCTTACAAAGACTTTGGCTATTACTAATTTAATTGTTTTCATGAAACTGGACAAAGTATTTCTAATTATTTTTCTTAATATCTTTTTTTTCCCCCCCATGGCTACAGTGAAGCAGTCTTGATTTTGAGATGAAAGGAGAAACATCCAAGGCAATAATTTTTATTTTTGTTTTGCATGAAAACGTAGCTTTTCCTGTGAATCTATTGGCTGCATCATTGTTTTGGCAGTCCAGCAGTTTAGGGCACATAAACAACTAGAGAACATATTTGAAAGGCTGGAACCTTTCTATAGGGATACAACAAAACTGATACTAAAAACCATCAGAATGGTCTTGAGTGTATTATAATGAAGAATGGTGCATTACTGGTGTCCTGTTTTAGTAAGAAGTGTTTGGAAGGGGCATCACTGGTAAGAATATGTACTTTGCCAAAACACTTTATATCTTCGGAGCACTTTATTGCTCTCTGTATTCTCAGCTCCCCAAAGATGTAGGTACATCTTATTAATCCTTGCTGTTCTCAGGAAGAGACTATGCCTCAGAAGGATGTCTCTGCCTAAGGATTTGTTTCTCTCTGCTTTGAAGTCAGAAGAAAAACTGACACTGACTTTTTTTCTCTTTTTGTTTTTTATTATCATTATTTTTTTGCCCCTAAAGAAACAGTTACTTTGATTTCAGTAAGAAGCTGAAATAGGCCTGAAGGTGATGTGTCCAGCTCAGCTGGAAGAAGAGCATGAGTACACAGCGTTCCTGCCAAGAAATAACAAATCTCTTTTTCTTTTACCTCTAGGGCTGGGTCCGCTCTGTCCGATCCCAGAAGGAAGTTTTGTTCCTGCACATAAATGATGGGAGTTCTCTGGAAAGTCTCCAGGTGGTTGCTGATCCCAGCCTGGAAAAGAGGCAGGTCCATTTGAAATAACTGGAGAAATACATGTGTTGAGCAGTGCTTGGAGTGGTCTGCTCAGGCCTCTTTTCCTGTGCCTCTGGCACCTGACCACAGGAAAGGCACTACTGCATTCTCTGGTCTCTGGATGCACTTTTAGGAGGGAGAGTGTCAGACTACTTTGTCTCCACTTTGCTGAGGCCTTGTGGATCAGTTGATTAATCCTATGAGATTAATCTGGACCTAACTTTCTTAATAATTGTAGAAGTGTAGGCATTCTTGAGTGCTGTTGGAATTGCTTGGAAATCACATGAGGTATCCAGGGATAACTGTCCCCCAGGTTCTGGAGGGTGCTGTTGTTCTTCTATAACAATTGGAGGGCTGGCACACTAGGCAAAGCTGGATAGGCATGTCTGTCCTATTATAATAAAATAATGCACTTCTTTTATAGCTTAATTTTGTTTGTTACTCTCAGTTGTTTACTGGGCTAGGGTTGGGAGTGTTGGGATGATCCATGAAACTTCTGTGTGTAACTTGATTTTTTAAAAGATTTTTAAAATAATTTTTTACTCTAAACCATTTGTCCCCACCAAGAGCCTCTTCTAATAAAAACCTGTCGCTTTTCTCCCTACTTGTCCAACATTCCTGCCTTGTCCTAAATTTTTCTATAGCTTTGCGAATCTCTTCGCATTCCCACCTCTGCATTTAACAATTTTTCATTTCATCAGTTAAGCTCTATGGCTATGGTATTTCTTGTGATCTCAAGTGATCCAGCTAAATTAACAGGAATCTCTTTTCTGAATGTAGTTGTACCAGCACCTAGTTAAGCTGTTGTTTTTTCTTGGTTTCTTAGAGACCTGACTTTTGGAAGTGCAGTGGAAGTGCAAGGGAAGCTTGTCAAAAGTCCTCATAGGATGCAAAACATGGAACTGCAAGCTGAAACCATTCGTGTAGTGGGACCTTGTGATATTTGGGTATGTCACTATAGCAGGAGGGGTGGGACTGCTGGAAATCAGTTTTTAAAGGTCCAAGTATCCAGCAAAGCATGCTTGAAACTGTATTTTCTTTCAGTGTGAGTGGTCCTGCAGACTGATTTGTCAGCAGTGTCTGTAGGATGCATCAAAGGAGAAACATGGGATCACCATGAAAGCTCGTTTCTGGGACAGAGCCATTTCTCCATGGAAAATGTGCACAGGCTGAGTGAGAGTTAAGTTTGCTTTTGTCCCACCCTGAAGCACTTACCTGTGCAGGTGGCTGACCTGGTAGGTTTGGCTCGGATATGAATTGGAGAAACAGTGGAACTGGCAAAGCACTCCAGGCTGTGCAGCTGGAAGAACCATATCTGCCACAGGCATGTTCAAAACCAGTCTGTAGTTGCAGCAGCGAGGTGAGCAGCTGGGTTTTAGGGGTCTCAGCATCCAGAAGGTGGAGCATTTTAGAGTGCTAGTACCTTCTCTTGTGTTCGTGGCTCTTGCTCTGCAGTAAACATTAAAAAATACAAAACAACCAGAAAAGAGAGACGAAAGTATGTAGTTCTTCTGCTCTGTAATGGTGATTGAGTTTTAGTAGGCAGAGATGGCATTCCACGAATAGCAATAAAACTGCATTGACTCCCAAGTATGTTGATTTCTGTTTTGTTTTCAGTCATTTCCCCTGAAAATGAAGGAGAGGCACCCGCTGGAGTACGTCCGACAGTTCCCTCACCTGCGGTGCAGGACCAACACGCTGGGCGCCCTCCTGCGAATCCGCAGCGAAGCCACTGCAGGCGTCCACTCCTTCTTCCAGGTACTCCCTTCTCTGCTGAGCCTTACGTGTAGAGCACTCCACCCACGCTGGCTTTATGGGAGCAGGTTAGGAGGGAAGCAGTGTGACGTCTTGCCTGCAAGGGTATGGATTTTGGACACAGTGGTTTTCTTTCCAGGCCTGGGCCTGGCTGAGCTTTGGCCAGACTGTTGCTTATGATCAGGTTAGTGCATCTGTGGCCTGTCAGGGTCTTTCCACCCATTTCCTGTTATTTATCCCTTTCACAGAGTTGCAATATAATTGCCTGCGAGTGTGTGGTCTGCGGAACACAACATAATATGGACTTGTTTAACCCATCCTCTGCAGTGACCTTATGGTCCTTGGACAGAAACCTCCTCCCACATGGAAAAATCTGTGATACAGGAACACAGACAAACTGACTCAGAGCTTCTTGTTATTCTCAGTTCTTGCTTTTCTCTTATTGCAGTACAAATCTGTCTGGATGCTGTTAGCTGACATTAGGAGACTCCTGTTCTGATGCATTTCAAACTGATGGGTGGGAGCCACCTGTGTTTTCTGAATGTGTCACTCAAGCTGTGGGCACAGCACAGGCTTTGTGCAGGCAGGGGGGCAGTGAATTGACTCTGATGCCAGATGTCACATAGAGGTCATGTTATTCTTTGTGTCAGAACATAAAGAAACGTATCAAGTCCTCTAGCGCACCTGAGCCCTTTCTTTAAAGCTGTTCCTGGAAATAAACATGTTTTAGTTTAGATAAGCTGGCTTTAGTTAGAATAGAATCATATTCAGAGCATTTTGATGACAAAATTAATATGTAATAATTAGTGTGGTGCAAGGAACAGGTTAGAAACGTCAAGATTAATTTCTGGTCCCAGGTTTGCTGGTCTTTGTTGCCTGCCGTGGCAAAGAAGGCTTGCTTGCTCAAAGAAGTGTCTGTGTAGAATGGCATGGTATTTGGATTACTTTTTTGGGTTTTGTTGGGGTGGGGGGCGTTTTCTGGGTTTTTTTAAGAGCTTAATAGAAATCCCATGTCAGGTAAAGCTGCTGGTTTCAGATTGTGCCTGCTCCTAAGACAGAAGCCAGCTGTTGGGAATCAGTCTGTGCCGGTGTCGAGCCACTAGATGGCATTGCCTACAACGATTTGTGCTTCCAAACCTGGACACCGAAGGCAGCCAAGATACAAAAAACATCTTATTCAGGCTTTGCTTCTCCAAATCAACTCCAGCTCAGGCTCTGACATACCTTCCTGTTTACAATGCTCAAGAGCAGAGCTCTATTATAAAATAGAATGTATCATCAATTTAGCAGCAGCAGCTACACTAAAGTTATTTTTAAAGGAATAAGGAAGATTTGGTCCCAGACCTGATCTTTACAAATGCTTATGTGAGAGCTCTCCTAGCACCAGGAATGTCTGTGGTTTGCTCCATTTCTAATGGAAGGAAGTCTTCTAAAATTGCCACTTGCATCATCCCAAGAATACTACAATTTCCAATGTGACAATGTCAGAACATACCATAGCTACAAAGTATAATTTGAGCATTTTCACTCTTCAAAGCTGTAAGGAGCTTAATGGTGGAAGAAAATAAGTGGAGCTGTTTGAATACACACTCAAAATTATTGAGACTCTCTGTAACTTTAAAAGCCTCTCTTTTTTAGCCTGTTTATTTCCAGGAGTGAATGACTACTGCCAAGTGCCTTTGGTTTGGATGTTGAAAGCTAAAATGTCCTCTTTAAGTCTTCTCCTGAGAATTGTGGTCCATGTGGGATAGGAACATTGTTCCTAGGCACACTAAGATAGTTGCATTGTGAATGGCAACTTCCACTCTTGCCCATTAAGTTCCAGGTTTATGAGAGCCAGTAATGCAACTTGAATTATTTTAGAAGCTTTTATAAGGGGAATTATCCAGGAGGTTTTTAGGGGATTCTCTTATTTAGATCTGTGCAGTTTGCATTACTTCCCAAAGCATGTGATGGATCTTCTGTGTGAAATGTGCTTCTTTACAGCAGCTGCTGCCACTGTATGAGGAATTTAGGCATTTTTCAAACATCCCCTGTAGAGCTGGAAGGCCATGTAACCAGCAGTGCTCTGAATATGCAGGGAACTGTGTCAGAAGCCTGCATTTTGTACTGGTAGACTGAAACTTCCTGCTCCAGGCAAAGCAAGTAGTTGTGGATCCAAAACTTCTTTCTGTGCAGTAACTGGATCCCAGTGAGGAGCCGAGGTCTTTGCACCTGTAAGCAAGGTAGCCTAGAGCTGACTGCAGGGACTTTGCTCCGTCTTGGTTCTGTTATTGTATTCCCACAAAATGCATTGCATGTCCATATGAGGTTTTCTTTCCAAAGTAATTTTAGTTTGATTCTCAGTAGGCAGTAGATACTACTCCTGTCTTCCTAGGCCCTTAACTAGCTGCTGATAGGGACCAGGACCTCTCATGTGACTGACTGAATTGTATTATTCTGGTAAAAGCTGTGAAGCCAAGATGTATCTGTCCATTGACTACTGGGTTGCAGCTGTTTTAAAAGCCTATGGCTGCACTGCAGAGAAATCCAGAGAACAGGGGCTCTTTCTTCATTCAACCTTACTGGTTTCAGAGGCCTCTGCTGGATTTATGAACTATTACTACATTGTGGTGGTTTAGGCCAAATTCAGGGAAACGTCCAAAAGGAACGTCTCCTCAAAGGAAGGCAGGTTACAAACCACCCCTCCCCCCAACCGCGTTTGGGAAAAAACAAATTTTCCTCGGAGGAAAGTGAAGGAGAAAATAAAAACCATTTATTTAACAAACACACAGGAAAATAATAATAATAATGCTAAATAATAAAATCTCTCGCTCTGGAGAGAAAACCTGAAAGATTTTAGAGTCCTTCTGTGGGTGCGGTCTCTCTCCACCTCCTCAGAGCTGGGTCGGCGTGGGGGGCCCCCCTCCAGGCCGGTGGAAGGTCCCCTGGTGGGGTTCTGATGTTCTGGTGTTCCGAACAAGTCCAGAAGAGAAGAAGAAGGGAAAAGCCGAAGTCCCAGAAAAAAAACCTCAACTCTCTGTCTCTCTCCAAAGAAACAGAGCTGAAAAAGCTGACTGAAAAGCAAGAAGAAGTGCTTCCTCTGCTCCTCAGCAGCAGTAGCTGATCTCTGTGTCCTTGAAGCACAAACTGTTTTGAAAAGTTTGCTCAGTTTTTTCTCTGTCTCTTGCATCCAGTTTTAAAGGCATAGAAAGGCTCAGGAATCATGTCTGGGCACAAAGCAGTGATAGGGGATACAACAGCATAAAGTCACCCCAAGACATACATGAATGTGTAATTCTGCAGGTACCTAGAACATGACCAAGCCAGGGTATACCCTCTTAAAATCAGCTTGACTTGAGTATCTTAGAAGATGTGAGGTAGGACTGACACTTTAATGGTGTTCGGGTGCTTTTAAGGTGTCTCTTTCATCCAGTGTGTGATTTCTGTCATCCAACACATTTGATCACTTCTCTTAATGAAGAACACCAAGACTGTCCTTTGCCTTCCAAAAAGCTGAAAGAAACAAAGTGGTGAGGTCGTAGGGGTGAATTTGATTGAAGCTGCCCCAAAATATAAAAATGCTGGAGGAAGTGAGAAAAAAGGAGAATGGTGTGAAAACCGGCCATTGCAAAAAAAAACTTGTAAATCTCCCTTGGTTATGAAACCTAGAGGAAAATGCACAGGTAGTAAACACTGATTTGTAAATCATGCTGGCACTTAGCTTGTCATCTGTCCCTCTAAGGCAGAAGCTGCCTAAAAGACTACATGTGCTGTCCTGGCTGGGGGCTAATTGGCCAAGTTACGTGTGCTGGTTGATGCCATCCTTGAGGGTGACACTTGGTATCTTTAGCTCATTAACTTTGCTGTTCTGTCCGTTCCAGGATAATGGATATGTGCATATTCATACCCCCATAATTACATCCAATGACTGTGAAGGTGCTGGGGAACTCTTTCAAATTGAGGTGAGTTGGGTTGCATAAAGTTTGTTTTGATTTTTTTTTTTTTTTTTTGCAAAGCAGTTCTTGAGTTATTGAAGGTTAGAGGAAATGTTTGTCTTTATAAATTCTTTTATGTACTTCTGTGATTATTTCTTTAATATAACAATCCTTTGCTTCAACTAGTAACTTATACAGTTAAACAGATGCATTATCTTCTTTTTTTTTATTGCTTTTTGTGCATTAATCAGCACCTTTTGTACTGATGAGGTTGTTCTATCCCTGGTGCTGTGGAAAAATTTACAAAGAATAACGGAGGGAGGTGGAACATCTTAGTAAACAAAGAGATGGGATCATAAGAGCCCAAGAGATGGGATGGGTCATTCAGGACAGACTACTACACTCAAATATTTTTTAGCTTTGAAAAAAGAATATAATTCACCGTAAGATAATCCTTAAAAAAAGAAGTCAGCAATACCTGAAACTCCTTTTCACAGGTGTGCACATACAGGTTCCTCCCTACAAGCTACTCCTGTTGCATGTCAGAATTCTCCCCCAGTATTGTCAAGCCTCCCTATAACCACCGAATTACTGCCAGAATCTGTCATTATCAGAGTACTTCACATCATGGGTCGGAACCTCCTGTGAAACTGAAACACAGCCATAACCACTAAGATCTTCCCCACAGATTTCTCATGATTCCTGACCCCACAGTCATTAATCATATGGAATTCCATCTCCGTTTTATACTTCTGTGTTTGAAATTCACTCTTCTGTCTCAAACAACGGCATCCATTGCCACTTATGCTTATTGTCTCCAGCTTTGCTGGTGCTTCATCTGTAAGCAAAAGAAAAATTGTTGAGGTAGCAGTTACTTTCAGTGGGATCGTGTCTTCCACTCTGCACAGCCTCATGACAAAAAAAGCTTCTGTCTACTGTTCTTCAGGATCTCAAGGTCTAACCTGTGCTACCAGTGATTCCCTTCCAGACCAGTACGTTGGCTCAGCTTTTTGCTTGCCGGGACAATAGGGTTGATTAGCCAAACTAAATTGTTCCTGTTTAATTGAGATGCCTTAATGCTACCCAAGGTTCACTCCAGGCTGTTGCATGCAAATTAAGACGTGAAAACAAGTGACACTTAATGATGGAAACATTATGCAGTTTGCAGCTGTACAGTGTATTGCGTCTTTGGTACAAATTGTATCCACTTGAAAGCTGTAGAGGATGCAGGACTACAGCGTAGGTGGCTGGTAGTGACAGAAGCCCTGATGCAAATGTTGAATGAGGTGCTAAACTGTGAGCCTGAAACTTGTATAAACTGGATCTTATCTAAATGCATGGTTCAAGGCACATACTTCACTCCTCTCCAGTGGGATTGCTGAGGTGTGAATAATACCTGTTTTGGAGAAATGTAACTACAGCTGTGCTTGAAGGGTGTGCTGTAAGTGCCAAGTCAGACCCCATTAAATGGCCTGTGCCATAAAGGAAGGGCTTCACAAACCCACTTGCTGCTGGGAAGGGGGAAGTTCTCCTTGATTTCCTGTTTCTTTTTTGAGTACAGCTTCATTGTCTGGCCTCATGTAGGACTTAGTTTTGTTTCTGCAAAGCCCTGTTCACAATTGGTCTTGGCTAGCAGAGATCTAAGACCCGCTGCTATCCTGCTGGGATCACTTCACTCCACTGGAGCAATGACACTGTTTTTTGACAGTGAAAACGTGGGGAAGATTAAGCCTGCCTTGGGCCGTGCATGTGAGGCTGTCAGACGCAAAATAAGAGTGACAGAAGGGTGTCAGACATAATCATAAGAGTGTGGTATTTGCAGCAAAGCCCAGAATCTTCATGTGCTTTTAACCAAACCAACTATCAAGACATTCCTGTCTGCTATATTCAGTTACTTTTTAAACTAGCCTTTAATTCACTGTTTGAAAAGGCCAAGGGAGAATATAAATTCCTGTTCCTCTTATATTTGAGGAGGAGCTAAGACTTCTGGTGATGGAATGGATGAAAGCAACCCTCAAATTAGATTCTTCAGTTTCAAAAAATATTTAAATTCTGTTCCTTAAGTTTTAAGACCTATCTTCTAGTTGCAACCAGAATTGGTGTCCTATTGCTCCTGAATTTGTAGTAGATGGAATACATCTTCTGTTAACAGGTTGGGGTTTTTATGCCTTTTGGGGTTTTTTTTTTGCTCCCTTGGGCAGTGTACAGAACTAACAGTCTCACCAGTTTAGCTGACCTGCTGCAGGTGGAGAAAGTTGAAAACTTCAGTAGAATAGCCTTTAGAACTCAAGTAGAGGCTGCTTTTGCACCCACTGTGAACTATTGCCTTTAAATAGCTGTTTTCTCTGACTGGCACAATTTTAATTCTCTGACTAATGTCTGATGGCTGCTCAGGCCTGTGCATTCTTTGGGAGTGATGGAAAGTGAAGAGAGTAGGAATATGTTTTTACATGTGAACTTGAAGAGATGGGGAAAAATGTATCTGAAGTTATAATGAAAAGACTTTTTGAAATATGGTCTTTGATTCCTAAAACTCTTAATCCTGTGGGATTTGTGTTTGTTTATATGTTCAGCTTCCTCATTATCTTTGTTTGGTTTTGGGTGTACTGATTAGTCTGTACAGAGCTTTGGCTGGGATGCTCTCATTCTAGGACTTGGGATGGGGGAGAATCCATTCCCTCTCTGCTGAGCAAATCAACTAAATGTTTTTAAAACGAAATATTGCAGTGGTGAAAAGAGTGTAATAAGCAGAGGACATTTTAAAAAATAAATAAGCCACAAGATGGTAACAGCTCCACAGGAAACTTCTCCACCTGAAAAGTGTAGGTTTGAGGAGAAACTGCGAGAAGTGTGAAAATGACTAGGCAGACCTTAACCTACATGGAGAACATCAGCAACACCAGCTTGTGGATTTCTGCACTGTTGACAGTATCTTCCTGTGGTGGGAACATACAGGGGAGAAAGCATCTTGTTTGTGCTTCTTTCTTTAAAGTAAATTTTTTGAAAACACTAGAAGAGCTTCGACTGTTGAAAGCAGTGTTTTAGTATCATCCAAAGCAGGACGAGGTAATTCTTGAAATAGGGAGAATGCAGATCAGCAGGGGCAGATAGCCCTTATTTTATTTTAATCTGAAAATAATTCCCCTATACCAGCAGTTTTAGCACCTCCACCTCAGCACAGATGCTTTCCTTGCCTTTTTTTTTTTGCTTATTTTTCTCTCTTTTTTTTTCTGAAGTCTAAAATTCTTAGCAGCTTTGTATGTTGCAGGAAACTTTACTCAGTCCCCTTCCGTGGCTCTGTCCTAGGAAATCTGCCTAACTTGTCTTTGTGACCCAGCTGCACATCTGTTCCCTGCTATTTTCAGTAGCCTCCCACTCTGTCTGCAGTGTTGAAGGCTCCCTGCGTTCTGAGCCTCTTGCTCTCTTTTCCACTTTGCTCCCTGGAAAATTTTCTTTGTATGGCCGCCCTCAGCTGCTGTGGAGAAGGTGGAGGCTTCTCTGTGCTCTGTAAGAGCCTGCCTGGCCCAGGACACTCCAGGTGGTTCAGTGTGGGTCTCAACAGCCACTTGGCTGTTGCCCAGCTGCAGCCTTTTAAGAGAACTCAGCATGCAGCGAGTTCCAAAGTACAACTCTTATGCATTCACAGCTCCTTAAAGTAGATCTCACATGCAGTTTTTATTGCCTGTGGCCATATTGCTTCCTACATGTAAGGAGTGCTGCACTCTACCTGTCAGCTCCAGTGGAGGTAAAATGTGCTCTGTATGAGGCTTGTCTCTTCCCACACACACCTCATGGCACCTGGGTGGTGTTTGGCTGAACCCAGAGTCTGGATCAGGCCATTTCATTACTTTGAAAGGATATTTAACTGTAAATCAGAAGAACCATCCAAGAACAGTTCTTCTCTAAAATGCATCTAGAGATTGTACGCTGTTGGGCTTTTGGGGTTTTTTTGCCCCTTGCTCACAGGAGTGAATGTCAAAGTTTTTAGATTCCTGAAGGTGCAAGTTCATGGCTGTGCCAGCTGTGCTACCAGCAATATGTACCTGCTGCTGAAGATGCAGAAACTTACTCCTACCATCCCTTCAGTACTATTGAAAAATATCCTTGTCAGCACCAAAGAAAGCTGGGATCTGCTGCGGAGAATCACAGTTAAATGCAGCAGTATTAGTGTCTGTCAGGTGTTTTCACTTTCAGAGATGTGTGACGGTCTGGGAGGCAGCCAGTTCCTGGGAGACTGGTACTTCAGAGATGTGCTCAGCAGGGATCAGGGTAAGCTGGACCTGAGCTGAGGGAGGGCTTGCTTTTTCATGTTCTAGCTCTCCCAGTTTCTGCTGGTTTCTGCCTGATTCATATCCGCCTGTCCAGTCCGTATTTATGAGATGTTGTGCATTCCAGTACATATTTATAAGATGTTTGTCTCAGCAGAACCAGCTGCTATTGCTCAGTGCAAGTCCAGCTGATCAGAATTAGGACTGGAATTGCAAGGAGGACTTCTTGGAAGTTAAGAAGTTTGCAGGGGTTGTCTAAAAACGAAAATCCAATTATGTTTATAATGGGGTGTCACAAAGGGCATATCTGGATTAAAGACATTTCGCTGGGAAGCTGCAGCAGCGCAGTGGTGTGGGCCTGGGCTAGAGCTACAGCAATGATTTCTGTGAGCTTTTCAAGTTTTCTCTGATCCCTTCATGCTTTTGGCATGCATAGAGTATAAGACAGAATCAAACAGTTTGTACTCTCCTGAAGCTAATTGCCTCAAGGAGAAGTTAATACAAGACTGACATCAAAGGGAATAATTTTAAATTAAATCATTAGACATTTGAGGAGATGGAGAACAAAACAGGTACTAAATCCAGTTGTTCTTGTATTTAGAATGAGAATAAAAAGCCTTTGAAGTTGACGTCAAATACGAGTATGTTTGTAGCACGTTTACTCTGAGACACCAAGATGTTTCATACAGATTCCCTCTCCCTCTTCCCCCATTGTAATTTGGGTAGTTTTCGACTCTGGAATGGAGAGAGCTTGAAAGGAAACCCATAATTCCCTTCCAAATCTTTTATCAAGTCCATGTTTTGGGGTTAGGAAGTGGGAGAAACATCCATCTAATTGAAGTAAAAGCACCACAGTGTTGCTGCTTCATTTTGCTAATCATGGGCATGAAAACCAATCTCACCCAGTGTCAGTAGTGAAGGGATAGTGTCCCCTACCATTTATTTGTCTTTGTACCAGTGGCTGTGGTTTCATATAATAAAGAAGCCAGCTTGATCTGAAAGGCTGAGCATGAATCTGGGGCACAGGCGCTTGGGAATATTGGCCTGTGCTCGAATGTGTAAAGTGGAGGAATCACCTCCAGTGGATTAGCTGATACTTGTACCTGTGAAATGTGCAGCTGCTAATTATGGAGTCTCCCCTTGCTGAAGGTGTCCCTTCTGAACAAAAAGGGAGGCATTTAATTTTTCCTGCCTAGGAAGGTTTTCTGCATGAGCTGTGTTGCAGCTCACCACACCCATTATATCAAGTATTGTACCTCAGGATGAGGGAGAGCAAGTGGGCAGCTGTGGAGAAGCGAGGTGATCGGATGGTGATGGGGCAGTAAAATTTTATCTAAATATTGCTGTGTTTACTCTTCACCTTCTGTCAGAAGCCATCCAGGAGCTGCTCACAATGCAGACATAGATCTTGGGATCTCTCAGTGACCTCTCAAACAGGCTGCAGGTTTTCAGAAGCCCAGTTGAGTTGTAGATTGTCTGACCTTCTCCAGTCACTTACTGTGTTTCTATTTTCCCTATGTCTCTCTGAGATCATATCTGATTGAGAGAATGAAAAATGACACAAAGTCATTATAAATAAACCAGGCCCCAACTCGTGGAGACAGCTGTATCCTGTTTGTGGATTTGCGGGGAAGCATTCAGATTTCGTGGCTGATTTCTTGTTCTTTTCTTGTTTCCAGTTTGTCTCTTTCTTATTGTTTAGAAGTTGCATCCTACAGGACTAGGTGGGATTTTTCACTGGTGAAACAGGGAATGGAGCTGAACTAGGCTTGCAGGGAAAGAGAAAACAGTGGTATATGGCCCTTCTCTTTAGTGTTCTGGCCATGGTTCTGGGGCTGCAGTATGTGAATATTTGATGTTTATTAATATCCTTATTGTTTTTGAGCAAATGCTCTGGGTTTATTTGATGAAAACAATAGGGGCCTGCTTCTGCCTCCTTGGAGTTTGGTGTTTGGTTTTCTTAGAGCCGCAAAACCTCTGAAACAAAGGAAGCAGTCCTGGGGTTACAGCCACAAATTGTCATATTTTCATTGATCTCTGCGGAACAAGGCAAGCTTGCTCTTTTCTTTAGTGTGATGCTGTGAAGAGATAAAACTGCCTTGTGATCTGAGGTTTTTGGAAGTCACTACTTCATCTTTGTGATGAGCAGCAGAGCTTTTTGAGAACAAAACCAACACCCTCAAACTCATTGAGAAAAATGGCAGGTTGTAGACTATCAAAGGCTGGCAGACGAGGCTCCCTGTGACAGAGCAAGTTGGGGAGTGGGGTGGCTGGAGGTAGTGGCATGCTTAGCTGAGCAGGCAACACTTAGCATAACTCCTAGGAACTACGCTTTGAAAAATGGGTATTTCAAACTTACTTCAGAAGAAAGTCTTCGTTTGGAAGTGAATGTAGATCAGCCAGACCTCAGATTAGCTTTGAAGTTCCATTCACTTTTTCTCCTGAACCTTTGGCTCCTCCAAAGCTTAGGGATGACATTGAAGTATACAAGATGTTGAAACACAGTATCATTTATCTTCATGTTTCTTTAAAAGTCACAGAGTTGTGACCTCTAGAGATCATCTAATCCATCTCGCTGTGCTCAAATAGGGTCAGCTGGAGCAAGTTGCCCAGTACTCTGCTGCTGAGTTTTTTGTATCTCCCCAGATGGAGAATTTACAACTTCTCTGGACAACCTGTTCTAATGCTTGACACCCTCAGTAAATATTAATGGTTATTCTTGTTTTCAGATGAATTTTTGTGTGTCTTTTTTTAAAATATGTGCCTATTGTCTCTTGGGACTTTTTTTTTTGAGGTTTTTCATAATGGAACACTGAACTTGCTAAATTTTCCATTACTTGTAGATTTTTATGCTTAAAATATCTGATGACCTGAAAAAAGCATGCAAAAGCTGAAATGAAACATAGTTTATTTTTCAGTGCCTATATAATATGTAAGCTGTGATGTCTCCAATTTAATATTGTTTCAGTTGTGATATTTTTGAATACTCAATAAAAAGTCTTAAGAGGATATTGCGTTCTCTTTTTTTGATTACTGTTTGTCTTTTTCCAATGGAAACAAATTCATTTCCCCATGAAAAGAAAATAACACTGTTTTTTAAGGTTTTTTCTGAAAGTCAGTGGCACTGACAGAGAAAACACTCCTCTATTTTCTCATCAGGCTTGAAATTGAATTTTGAAGGCAATGCTGTATGAAGCTTCAAACTACAAATGATAGAGATTCTTCTCTTCCTCCTCTCTGTTCATCTTGGTAGGAAAGTGAAAATCAATGCTTTGAAAAGAGGGAAAATAAGCCGGGTGCTATGCTTTTTGTTTAAACACTAATAGTTTGACTTGTTGCTCTTTTTTCTTTACTTACAGACGTCAAGTGAGGCAAAGGAATCTGCAGAAAAGACCCATTTCTTCAATGTGCCTGCCTTCCTGACAGTTTCTGGCCAGCTCCATTTGGAAGTAATGGCAGGGTGAGCAAAATTAGAAGTTTTTGTCTTTGTCTATGGGATACTCCCAACAGGTAATTTTGCCCCGTTGGTATCCATTAGATATCTGCCATGTGTATGTGCCAGAAATGGACTGGGTGGCAGTGGCTGGACAATGGGCAGTGAGAGGCCAGCCTAGACAGAGGGTTGGAGCACCTCTTGTATGGACACAAGCTGAGAGAGCTGGGATTGTTCAGCCTGGGGAAGAGAAGGCTCCAGGGAGACCTTAAAAGCCCCTTCCAATACTCTTCCAGTACAAGAGAACTGAGAAGGGGCTTTGGACAAGGGCATGGAATGACAGGGCAAGGGCGGATGGCTTCAGATTGAAAGAGGAAGGGTTTAAATTAGAAATTAGGAAGAAATTCTTTACTTGAGGGTGGTGAGGCACTGACATGGGTTCACCAGAGAAGCTGTGGATGCCCCATCCCTGGATGTGTTCAAGGCCAGCTTGGATGGGGCTCTGAACAACCTGGGATAGTGGAAGTTGTCCCTGCTCATTGCTGGGGGTTTAGAACAACAATGTCTTTGGGGTCACTTCCCAAACCATTCAATGATTCTATGCTCTGGAGGGTCTCACAGCATCTAGAGAGTTAATGCTGTGTGATGTGTCACTGCAGTGCTTTTGCATCTAGAAGAGCTTCATTTATTTTTGAAGACTGAAGAGATTCGATACCACTTGAGCTGCAGGCCTCAAAAACTCCGTGTACTTAAATAAAATAAAAATAAATGGAGCAGGTTCCCAGAACATCTATGCTCCATTATGAATAAACACAGCTTATCTAAATTTAGATGGCCCTGGATTCATTTAAAATGCCTGTAAGAACAACACACTACTGTAAAATAGGAACATGAAGCTGTAATGTACTGCGTGCTGAAGAGCATTGATTTTTTTATTTATCCATCCTTAGAGAGCAAGGTGCATCTGAGTGATATCAATGGAAAAAGTATTTACCAGAGAGGTAATTTGCCCACTTTAGCTTTCTGCTCTATCTTAGAGCAGGCTGTGTACTATTTAAGGGGTACAGACTGATGTAATAGAGTGAGATTGTATTTCAGGTTGATCATTAGAATCCATACTCTTTCTTTGGACTTATTTGAATTGTGGAATTACATCTTTCAGTAAAGGTCACAATGCACAACAGTCAGTTAAGTCTAACGCATACAAACACGTCATCCCATCTTCCAGGGACCAAAATCTCCCCCTCCTTCACTTAAAGAAACCTCTTCCTCATTAACTTTCCCCAGCTAATATCTGAGATGACGCCAGTCTTTGGCTGCCAAGTGACCTGTGCTTTGGCCACAGCAGACAGGGCACCACATGAGAAACATCCTGTCTATCAAGAACGTCTAGCTTGAGTATTTCAGCGTATCGCAGACATTGAGCTGGTCTGAGAAGAGACAGTGTCTCTCAGGGAGAACAAACCAGGCAGAAAAGAGATGTCTGAAAATATTTGTATGTTTTGATTTGTATGCAAAAATTGCCCTTTGGACAATTTCACTGCAGCTATTTATCAGCAGCCAATTAAACTGTGCAACAGTGATTACATAAAAATCTCCAACCCTGATTCTTAACATTGCATATGAGGCATGGACAGCAAATACTATTAGAAATACAGGTCAGAACTCCCACATGAAAAGGCTGATCTCTAAAGTTCATATTTTCCAAAGCTAGGATTTTATCCCCAGAAGTGCATGATGAACCCCCTTGGCACGTGGCAAACAACTGCAGTACTACCTGCCTGAGATCTGGTCTCTGACAGGCTCTGTCAGCTGGCCAGCAGTGATTTGGCTGAAGTACCATGTCTGGGGAGAATCCACATTGCGAGTTCTCAGAAAAATGTACCTTCAAATAAGGATTAAGCCACTCCAGTGGCTTAACATACTAATTTAGATAGTTTATTGGGAAAATTCAGTGTAGATGAAGACCAAACCCATTATGAAAGAGAACTCTCTCTTGGACAGATTTGATACTTTCACCCTTAATCTTAGAGTAGTAAAAAGTGAGTCTTCCACCTCCAAAATGGAAATATTCTGGTCTTCCCAATAAACAAATCAGGTAAAACAGTAAAGATTTATCTGGTTTGGATTTGTTTCTGTGAAATTTACCCTTTGTTTTAGCCAGACTAAATTCTTCATGTTCATAAAATGATCTAGTCTTCAAAAATTACCTTTAGCTTAAATATAATGTTGACATGTTGCAGTCTTAAGGTTATCAATAACACTTTTTTCCTGAGAATTTGTGGGAGGAAACTGAGATGGAAATGCTGAGGAGAACCTTCCCCATCCAGTGTTGGCCCATATTTTGTTGTGACTTGTAGGACTTGGGAGACAAACAGATCCTGCAGAAGTCCATTGGAAACCAGAGGTGGAGCAGGATAGGTATGAGAGGCAGGTAGAAATTTGTCCATGGGGAGGGTGTCTGTAGTAGGTAACAGAAGGTCAAACATGCAGTCATGTATTTTTGGAGTTAGCTTTTAGCTTTACAGAGCTCATGAGCAACCTCCAAGCTGTGGCTGGAAAAGGCTGGAAAGGGGAGGTATGAAGAAGACTTACTAGATGAGTCTGGAATCACATCTTCTGTGTCCTTGCAGAGAGTTCATCTGCAGACCACAGGGTACCACCTGTGTCCACGCTTGTGTGTTGTCCAGGGGTCAGGGCTCTGTTTTATGGCAGGGCTGCTTGGGATGCTATTCCCGATCACAGGAGAAAACAGTGAGCCATCTATTGTCAGTGAGTTTTTTCTCTGAGGAAAAGTGGGAAGAGATGTTCCTGCGTTTATGGACCGTCTGCTGTGCTGTGTATGCTTGTTATTGAAGGCAAGGTCAGAGGAGTTCATCTTGTCTCTCAGTGTGACACAAACGGCCTACTTGGCACAACTTCTCATTTCATTGTGCCTCATCTTAGTGGTGACGGCATCTAGGTTGTCTGCTCAGCTTGTCTGAATCATTGTCAGCTGCTGTAAATCTATGGGCTTTTTAAGGTCTCCAGAAAAGTCTTTATTCAGTAATACAGCTCTCCCCTTCAGTCTCCTCAGTCTCGGATGAGTCAGTAACCAGTGTGTGTGGTAAAAGTGTAGGGCTGTCTGTGTCCTGATATCTGGTTTTAAATGTCATTGGTTTGCTGTGAAGTCCGTGTGGCATTTCCTTGCCCCCTGATCCTCTGGTGAGGACAAAGGTCCCCTTTGGGGACCTGAACTGGGCTGGAGGGTCCGTGACAGCTGAAGGTGATTCAGAGGCATACTGGAGACAGCCAAAGCCAATTGTTGTCAAGAAGTACAGCTTGCTGGCTGCAGTTACTTTTCTTTTCTTCTCCTTTCCCACAGGTTATACCTGCTCCTCTCTTTTCAGCCCCTCTTGTTAATAGTTTAATGTCAGTGTTTTTCTCTTGTGCCACATTTCATCACAGGCACTGTCGGTTCTGCGTTTTGCATCACAAGCTTAAATAAAATTGCTTTTCCTAAAACTTCTGGGAGCTATCCCCTCCCTAAATGGCAGCATAAGTTATCTCCTCATTCCTTGACCTCCTTAGCCCTGTTTCTTTTCTCTTGTAAGACCTTCACTAGGTTTCTCCTCTCTTGTTCATCTCACATTCTCTTGAAGTTCCCTGCAAATGCGTAAAAAGCTAGGGGGCAACCTAACAGCAGCCTGCTAGGACCTGCAAGGAGGTTCTCCAGAAGACAGCCCTGCTCTTTGCAATGGTGAATGACAGGAGGACAAGAGGCAATGGGGATAAATTGAAACAAGTGAAGTTCTCAGTGGACATAGGGAGGAAAATCATGAAGAAATCAGTCAAGCATTGGAAAAGATTGATGAGAGAAACTGTGTGCTCTTCATATAAGATGCAGCTAGATGCAGTCTTGAGCTGGCCTTTTTGCTGACCCTGCTTTGAACAGAAGACTGGACCAATGACCTCCTGAGGTCCCTTCCAGCCCAAGTAATTTCCTTCTTCTAAGTTTTTTCTTGCCTTTGTTCTCATTGTCCTCTCCACCTATTTCAGGCACAATACCATCTTGGTGAATTACCTCTCTAGCTCAATTTCAGTTCAACATCCCCAGGACTTGTGTATTCCTGCTAACTTAAAATCTCAGCCTTTCTTACTGACTTCTGCCTGCTTACACCTAATTATCAAACTTGATTTAGTTGGAGCGTAATTAATCCCCATCTCTTCAAGCACATCCCCTTGATTTCTGAGCCATCATGTATTCTGCTGCTCTTCTGCCTAATCCAGATATTCTCTGCAATCCTGCAACTGGTTTTGCAAGTTGCAGAGAGGGTCTAAAAAGCATCTCAGTCATTCAGACTATTTTGACTGTGTCTGCCTGAGTTTGTAGAGAGCTGAACTCAGTGAATTTCCTGTTGTTTGCAGAAGGTACTGAAATCCCACTGATTTCACTTTTAAAATGCCACTACTTCAGTGTTTTTCAAAGCATGGAGGATGGAGAATGAGAGAGAACTGTCATTTCGATGTTCAAGAAAACACTGCAGAGCTCAAAAGAGATGTGTTTGAGGCTGCCTTCCATAAAAGAGGCTTCATTCTCAGTAGTCTGGCAATACACGCTCTTAAAATTTGATTCCAAAACGACTTGCTAATGATGAAATAGATTGCATTGTCTTTAAACAAATATTTGCTCTACACTGTACAATTTTAAATACTTCTGAATGCAGCTGCAGAAATGATGTCCAGTTGTATAACATTCCTGTTGCTAAGAAATAACAAAAATAAGTGTAATTATTTATCTTGGATGTCTGAAAAAAATTTCTGACATTTCTTGCACAACGTTTGTTTGAGTCTGAGTCATAATGCAGACTCTTATAATTAGTGCACTAACTTCCATTAATTAGGCTGACACTTAATTGGATCTATAAAAAGCAACCGTGACATGTCTGGTTTTAATCAATTACTGCATGCTTCAGTCTGGTTCATGACTGCTGCAGTGATTGTTAATGACTTCGTATTACTGGGAGGCCAAATACATGAACTCTGTAGGTACAACAGTGAGTCTAGAGTTGCTTGGCTAGCTGGAGCCTTACAGTCCACATGGGTATCCTGTTGGTCCTTTCTTCCTCTCCACCTTTTTGGAAGGGGAAGCAGGTAATCGCCTTGCAAGCATGATGAGTGTGTGCTGAGGATAGCTGCAGTTCAGCCACGTTCTGGGATCCTCACACGGAGGGCTGAATGCAATCCCAGCAGTCTTGGACTATGTGCTCTTTGTGTTATGTCCTTGCTGTAAAAATCAAGTGCAGGTAGCAAGAGAAGAACAGGTTTTGTGCTCATCTGCTGAAAGCTGTCATCAGCTGAAATTCTTGGTCCTCATTTTACAAGTAAGCTAAGCTAAACCAGTATGTTTCTGTCTTGAATCCAGTGCATGGTCCCTTTTCCTTCTCTGAATACCTCGTCATCCCTATTCCAATCAGTGGTCGGTGCTGTAGGATCTGTGTCCACAGAACAGCATCCACATGTGTGTAGGGCCTTGCAGCTCCACTTCATCCATGTACTCGGACAACACTGCGAGAGCTGCAGGGGTTTAAGAAGCTGTGGCTTTGTGAGTGACAATAGGGCTGTTACAACCCTCTGCCCACATGTTCCTGTGCCATAGTGTGGCTGTATACCAGGGACGAAGAAATGAAACCACTCGTATCCAGCAAGAAAGTGCTGTATTTAATTAAATAAATGCCCACTTATATGTGTAATCACATAAGGTGATTGGTCAGTGACCATCCACCCCTTAGGGTGATTGGCTAAAGTCTTACAACACCCATTTCAATAACATATTTCTCCAGTGTATCATAAACAGAACTTAGACAAACACCAGGTGTTCAGATAGTTATACAAAAGCCATCTTACTGTTTTCATAGCTTGCGTGAGAAAGGAAAGATTCACACAGAATATTGCAAGAAGCTGGAAAAACCTTTCTAACAGCCCTTTTTGTATCCACACCATAGTAACCACATTGATGGTGGCTTCTTCAAACTTGTTTGACTTTATGACTGAGGCAAGCAAGAAGGCTGCGGGCAGCTCAGCTGACCATCCGTGGCAAACCAACGCTGTGGCAAACTTGATAGCTTATGAGAGCATGAACGTGCCTTGTGTCCAGGCTGCAGCTCCTGCTTCTCAGGGAGTCTCTATGCCTTGGGAAGCGGCTCCGGGATGAGATGTGAAGTCAGGCAGCTTCATCCCTATATGCTTCCACAGCTTTCCATAAAATAGATGCACAAATCCATTAGCACATGCCCTGAAATTCTTTCATTTGCTGTCATTGTACTGAAGTAGAATAGAATATAGATACATGTTGTAGTCAGCTGGAACATGTTGCAGTTTATATGGATTTTAGTAATTTTTTGGATACAGTTGCTTACTTTGTTTAGTTACTATAGAATTTGAGGATTTGGAGGTTTTAGATAGTTACACCCAAACTTTGGAATGCGGCCTGAACCATGACTGCTTTTGTTCAGTAATACACCCACTGATGCTTTTTCTTGTTGTGATTGATATTTGCAGAGTTCGTAAAACCAATGTTCATCTGAAAAATAAAAAAATTAAAATTAAATATCCTCTTCATGGTTGTTATAATGCAGTTTCTAGAGAACATGGGGTTTTTCCGCTTTGAAAGGAAAAAGATTTAACCCAGTTGTTCCCCCTCAACATGTTGGTAATGTATTTTTATAGCTGAGAGTAGGAGTCAATGGGATGAGTAAGTTTGAAAAACGTCTTAGTTACTTAGTTACTTGTATCACTCCTATGTGGAATATCTCTGTTAGCTAGAGCATGGGAAATGGTTATTTAAATAAATGCTCAACTACTCTGGTGGCTTTCATCAACCCAGCTTGAGTTTTCATTGCTAATCGGTCATTTTATTGACTTTAATTAGAAACAATAATATCAAAACTAGGACAAAGCAAGACTCCACTGAGAATAAAGTACAACACTGTTGCATAAAAGGGTGGAGGACCCAGGCTGATGAAGTCTTTGAGCCTGGAACAGAGGACTTGTATTGCTCTGAGTAACTCTTACGTCCTTTGTCTTGGTTTTCCCCTATTCTCCTGCCATCTGTAGACTAACAGTCCAGTGTCTAGCTCTGCTGTGAGTTTAATAAACAAACTTCTGGGTGCTTCGCCAGATAATTAGGGTATATGGGTCACTTTGTTGTTAATTACTCAAGTGTGCCTGGATCATATTCAAGCAGAGCGAGCTGACCTGGGAAGGATCCTCGTCCCATCTCCCGTTTTGTGCTGCTGAAGCCGGAGCAGAGGCCGTGGCAAGGGGAGAGCAGGTCCTGGAGCATGGCAGGAGGATGCTGTGCGCGTGCGACCTCGCGGGCATCATGGATCCCTGCCCTTTGGAGGTTGCAGTGAGAGAAGCTGCACTGCTTCAGTCTGACTGGCTGCAGGGGGAAGTTGGCACTTCCCAGTCCCTGTCTGGGAACTTAGACAGCTTTCTTCTTTTTTCATTTCTGTATTTATTTTTGGCTGCTTACAAAAGGAAGTACAGTCCCATCTTGTCACAGCATGAGCCAAAACCTCAGCACTCAGCACACCAGCTCTGCTGCCCAGGCCTGAGCATCACATACTGCTACAAAAGTCCTTGTCAAGATGCAGCTTTTCTCATCTGCATTTCTCCAGAGGGCAGGCAGAAATGGCATGTCCTAGGAGGAGTCTTTAAAATTCTTTTCTCTGAGTAAAATTCAGTCCCTTCTGCTGCCTTTTCAACAGAAATGTGCATTTTCATTGGGCAGAATCCAAACCACCAGACAATAGTAATGGGAGTATTATTTTTACACTGAGGTTAAAACCCAGGTATTTCTGTCCAGCTCTGACAGGTATTTTTTAACACAGTCTAGCCAGCTCAAGAATGTAGAATATTCTGCCTCTTCTCCACACTGCTGAACACCTGTACCTCGCTATCATCTTTAGGAGCTCTGGGATTCCAGCTCCTCCAAAAATTAGACCCTGGAGACACTGGGTTGATATTTTGAATGGTTGTCTGTGTGTGTGTGGTTTTGTGCACAGGGCCAGAACATCTTTCAACATACAAATTTCAGCATCCCTAAACAATCCCATTAGTGTTCAGGTCAAGCACTGCAGCCAACTGGTGTCTCCTGGCAGCTGAGCAAAGTCACCTGCTTATTTCAGTGGAGCAGGCAGGTCCTCCATGCTCAAAGTGAATATGGTCATGCCAGAACAGAGTGGAATTAAATCAGATGGCTCACTTTATTAACTTCATCCCTTCCTAAGGGAAAGGACAATGGGTAGATAAAGCTAAACTCCTGGGCTTTAGGGTCACCTTGCTGTTCTCTCCTCTGCTGACATCATGTGTTGTTTTGTATTTGGGTTAGAAGTTATCGTTTCTAGATTTTTCTTGCAATCTAGATTTTAGTGTGTGTATGGCAGGGAAGGGTTAGTGGGTTATGGTACAGGAGAACATACTGTGTTGAAGGGTCACATGCTGTGTTCATTTAGCATGGCCAAAGATGAGATTTGGCACAAGTCACTGTTCAGCTTAACTCATCCCTGCAGACCTTGCCAGAGTAATCAATATATTTATGTAGACGTGTTGTATTTTGGGGTGATAGCGAGGGCACCATGAAGATGAATTGTTCCCCCTCTGCCATGTTGGTAATGTATTGTTATGGTTGACAGCAGGAATCACTGGGTGATGAAGTTTTGAAAAACATCTTTGCTCTGTGTGTGTACTGATGCGGTTTAGTGCTCAGCCCTGAGTCACAGGAACCAGCTTCTGCCTCCAGCTGTGTCACTGCTGTGTGGTGTGACCTTGGCATTGGCTGTAAGCTGACTGTGCAGGAATTGCATCTTCTTGATTAATAGCCTTGTTCAGAGTTACATCCCCTTGGTTCAACAGCACAAATAAGTCTTTATTACCTCAGTAGCAGCATGGAGTCCTGGCTCAGAAAAGGAGCACAATCCATTCCTGGCTTGGGAACCATCAGCACAATTAATTCTATTTGGATTGCACCATAAAAGTTGCCAGTAAGGCAGAGACGCTGAGGCCTACAAACGTTGCATGAGTTTAATTAAAAGAATGATTTAAGCAGCTCTGGGTATGGATACTTATTACTTCTCTATTGGTTTCTATCACTTCCTCTATAATGAAATGTCAGCGAAGTCAAACGAAATGAGCTTTCGTTCTGCGTGGCAGAAGGCTCCCAAAGGTGGCTCTTCTGGAGACTGTTTTAGTAGTGTGTAAAATAAAGGTGAAAGAGGGTAAGTTTCTCCCTTCCTGGCTGTTCTTAGGATGGAGAACACAAATGTGGCCTGTGCAACAGTGAGCCTCCACCATCCATGCAGAGGATGGCTGTACCCCAGCAACACTTCCAGGTACTGCTTCGGTGTCCAAAGGGACTCCTGGGAGCCTGTAGCTGAAAGTGGCTGGGCCCTTCACTGGGCTGAGGCAAGCAAGCTCAGCGTTTTGCAGGATGGGGCCCTGCCTTTTGATGCATTTCAGTGTGTCGGAAGGAGTGCTGGGGGTATTCTCTTGGCCTCCACATTAAGCTCTCAAATTTTCCCAGAGAACTGGGCAGAGCGAAATACAGTCACAGAAAGGGAGCAATTAATTAAGCGGCTCTGTGCCTTCTTGTGGTGTCGACCCCGGCAGCGCCTGTGAGCTGCATAAATGCACTTGGGTTTGCTGTCCAGAGCTCTGATCTGGGCAAAGCTGACTGCAAAGGGACTCGTTTCAAAGCCTCTCTTGTATTCTTTGGTAGCACGTACAAGGACAGCATTACAGACATTACTGCTCTGCCTGTAATGGCTAAGGGAAAAGGCTCAGCAGATTAGTGGGCTTTTTTTTCCTATCCTGTGTGTATGCTTTTGTTGGAGATGAGGAATTAGCACTACTGATTTTTTTTTTAAAGACGCTTGAATGCCCACAACCTGAACTGACCTAGGCACTTTTGGAGACTTAGCCAAAATTTTCAAGTTATTTTTAAATGCTGGAAGTCTTGCAGAGGTCTGGGAATGTTAAATGATTGATTATTTGCATCATAGAGCATAGGAGTCACAGCCCTGCACTGAGGCTCCATTGTGCTAGGTGCTGAATGCACACAGAACAAAATGACTGGGTTTGCTCTCAGTACCATGAAATCGGAGCAGAGTCAACTCCCATCCCTCTTTTCTGATATATCTGTACATGCTCAGTGTGATACAGCACTGTATCGAATCACAGATATGTTTTTTATAGCAGACGAAGTACAAATAAAGGCTGGATTTGTATTTGCTTAATATCTTGAATGGCAGGGCACAGTAAACAGTATATAAATGCCTGGATGGAAAATAATTGTTCACGCACAGAGCTGATAAGTGACTATATGTATTTTTAGCTGTGTTCCTCTGTCATGTCCAGGCCTCTGGTCAGTGCTACATTGCTGTTACCAGATGACTTGCATTGACTGTGCTCCTTTGATCGCTTTGCCAGCGTGACATCTGGCTAGTTTCCCTTTGCCAGGGTCCCAGGATTCTGGTGAAGTTCTCACAGTTACTTGTTTCTGTCTTTTCCCTTTACAGTTAGCCTGAGAAATGAATGATTCCTCCCCTCCCTGCAGATGGGGGTTTATTTGATTGGGGGGCTGGGAGGGTGTTGTTTTTCCCTTCTTTCAAGGGTCAGGCAAATTCAGCCCCACACCAGTGATTTTAGGTTCTACAGGCTGTCACAAAGCCCTTACACTTACTGTTGGTGAGCAACCTTGGGATAGTCCGTAGAGTTGCACTGCTAATGGTTTGTTTTGTAAATGTAGGGAGTTCTCAGTGTACAAGTGCCTAGAGCTGAGGAAAGACAGAAACTGATTCCTGTGGGAGTTGCTCTGCACCTGCCCTCCCCAAAAGCTCTGTCTTGGGCACAGAGAGGCTTTATTCTTACAGTACAGAATTGATCTCTGACTATGAAGTGTTTGACCATGGTTGACACCTTGGAGCAGTAAGAGGGTGGGGTTTTTTTTATTTTTGATTGCTTTTAGGTATCTTGCAATTGGCAAGCCCCTTGAAAGATGAGTAACTAGTCATCATGCTTGGGCTGCTGATCAGTAGGAAATAAGTGCAGTTCAAAGGGCTCTTAGTAGCCTGCACTGCTGGAGACTGTCCTTCTGCCACAGTAACCTACAGTAACTGAAGTGTCAGTGCCTGTGCTTGGACAGCTGCTGAAAAATGTCTCTCCCTGAAGCCAGGCTGTTGCTCTGTGGGACAGGATCTCCTGCTAGCCAGCTAGTGTCACACTTCAGCTTTCAGTGTTACTTTGAGGCCTTCATGTCAGTGAGACATTAGAGACCTGCACATCAAACTGTGCAGACCTGAGTGAGTACTTCAGCAATTGCAAGCTTTTAAAAATATTTTCATCTTGTGTCTGATCCTGGCTCAGTCACAAACTGAAGTTGTGACTAAACTCATGTATTTAGGAAAAATTCTTTCTTTAACTGAAGGGCCTCAAATTGAAATATTTTAGGAAAAGCCTGAAATGTGGGGACAGGTCGAGCAAGAACCTGCATCTAACTCCTGTTTTCCACTGCAGGCCATCCTCTGCAACCTGGCACACAAAAACTTTTGACCAGTTCTGCCTTAAACATAAAGTGATTTTGACTGCGTGACTCATTGTTTCATATTTGTTGTTTGTATTGCTATAGCAGTTGAGGCTCTCAAGCTTTGGATCCAAGACCTTGTTGTGCCAGGTGCTGTTAGGAACATAGGAAAAAAACCAAACCAAAAAGGCCGTGTGAGGAAGAACATGGGTTTCTGTATAATCCAGGACAACAGGTGGCTACAGATGGGGGATCACAAGGAACTGATGATATAATAATGAATGACCTGTGCAGTGAGTAATAATCTTGGTACATCACTTATCTAAACATTGCTGAGGTTTTGTAGATGCTACAGCAAAGGGCAGTTTGAAAGAGGATGACGTAGTGAGAGAAGTTTACAGTAACATCTCAGCAAGTGAGAAAGGCAGCAGAGGGAAAAGTGGCATGCTGAAAATGATGCTTGAAGAAAGATGTTTGCTGCAAAATCTAGTTAGCTGGTTGTAGATGCTCTGGTCATACGAGAGAGAGTGCAGGTACAAGAGCAAAGTGGAGACAAAAAGTGTATTTTTTGGAGGAGGGAAAACAGAGCCATGGGGAAAAGAAACCTACGGACAGGCTACGTATTCAGAGTCTTGACCTGAAACTTTCTTCTGATGTGTTTACTACTAGCAACTCAAGGAAAAAGAAAGTGCTCTTTATTTGGATCGTAACCTTTAACCAACATGTGACATGAGGGAACAGATGAGTGAAGCAGAACGTGTGTGTTCCTTTATTTGTAGCACAGATGTCTCCATAAGGGGCAAAGGAAAAATGCTGCTTTTTGTAGTGTTTGTTTATTTAAACTTCAGTTTAACAAAATTAGCCTGTTCAGAAACTTCAGTGAACATCCTTTTTAAGTTGAAAGCTTGCAGAGCAAGATGCAAGTCAAATGCCTGCCCCAGCAATCAGCACGCATCCGTTCACGAGTGTCAAACTGTGCTTAATCTCTACTGATCAAGTTCTTTTTCTCCTACACGCTCGGAGCTAAAAATAACATCAAGTTAAAGATGTACCAAAGATAGAAGCTGCCCAGTTCATGGTTTTTCTGAAGCAGCTTGCTCTCTTCCCCAATCATGGTTTTCTTCCCATGCAGCATGAGAGGAAGCACAGATGTCACAGCATCTGTTTGGGAAGCTCTCACTGGCTTGAAGGTGTCCAGAAGCCCAAGTGTTCATAGACCACAGTGTAAAAGGTATTGTTTGGTGCGCAGCTTCCCACATAAAATCAAAACTTTTAAAGGTGTGTTGGTGTTTGATAGGAAGGTTTCTCATAGAGGAAGTGGAAAGAAAGCGTGACATGAGCACAGAACAAGAGAGGATGTATTTAAATAGACTCCTCAGAAAGTGGCTGGAGAAATGGCTTCATAATAGGAAACGCATTGGTTGCTTCAGCATCAAATGCTATCCCAGTGTTCTGTGCAGTATGGACCCTTTTCAGGTGAACCATTTTAAACTGTGTGGAAGAGCCCAGTTCTTTATCTCGATGGCTCTCTGAGCAATGAACTTCTGTCTTACCACTAGAGGGGGACTGCACGCCGTACACCTCCCATCCTGCTGGGCTTCACTGGCCACCTCTCAGTGCCCACCAGCCCAGCAATTCCAGCAGCAGGGCCCACTCTGCTCTCTTGAGCACTGGGATCTCACAGCACCGGTGAAGGTCAGGCATTGCAGCCAAAGAAATGTAAAGGCACGTGGATGAGGAGAGCGTGACTGGTACAATATCTGGGTGTTCTCTAGTTGTCCAGTTCTGCAGAAGGTTGGGTTTTATTCCCACACAGTTACAAAAAGTGTCCTGAGCATGACTTGTGTTCAGAGAAAGCTGAGTAGTGTGTGTGCAACCTCCCTGAGTCTTGAGATGTGAATAAACCCTCTCCATGCCTGCATGAAGGAACATAACAGCAGCTTATTCAGCACTGCCATTAAACTTCGACATCATGGTCGAAGGTGAAATGGAAACATGATTGTTTCTAGATGCTGGGAGAAAAGTGAGGACTTCAGGTGTACCAGAATCAGTTGTGTACTGGACCTGACCTACCTGTTTCTTGCTGCCTTGCAGGGCTTTTACTCACGTGTTCACGTTTGGCCCAACGTTCCGAGCGGAAAACTCGCAGAGTCGCCGGCACCTGGCAGAGTTCTACATGGTGGAGGCTGAGCTGTCCTTCACTGAAAGCCTTCAGGACATCATGCAGGTGGGCACTCCAGATGCAGTCAATGCAGGACTGCTACCAGAGTTCCTACCTCCTCCCTGAGCTGTGCTCCCTGCCCTCAGCTGAGGTCGCAGCTCCTCTCACCCTGTGTGAGCCACATAGAGGTTGCACAGGTATTTCCCAAGGAGGAGGGTTTGCTCAGCAGAGATGAGGCCATAGAGGGGATTTGGAAGGGAAGATACAGGTGCACAAACCCCTCATCTGAATGGGAAGCTCCAAAGTTGCTGTATTGACAGGGAATGTAAATGTGCTTGATTAGTGCTAATGAGAGTGGCACTCTCCCTTTCAAAATGTTCAGCACCTTTCCACTGAAGGAGCAGAATGTAAGCAGTGTGTTCCTTGGTGTGCTCTGTAAAGGCCTCCTTGAAATCTGCATTGAAATCTGAAGTAGAAAGAGCAGTTTCTGGCATACACTGTTCACTGTGGCTTTAGCAGAAGACTTGAGGAAGTCCCTAGTCAGCTGGCTTTTGATTTTTCAGGATTGACCTCTCAGTTGCACTTTAACCACATGATGAATGCTAATGCACCTTACTAGTCTCAGCATAAGCCAGCTTATACTCAGTAGGACTTGTGAGTAAACATCCACACACACTCTCATTTATCAGATAAAGCTCTGTGGAAAGCAATTGGAGAAATAACCTTATAAAGAAAAATACCTGAGGCACTGGCTGCAGATTTATAAAATAACATCCAGGTGGTGGTTACTTCAGCATGGGTCATATACCGTGCTGAATCAGCATGGCCTGAGAGCAGAGCTGACGTGCTCTGTGTGCTGCTTCTGAATCTGGGATGTCTGGATGGCACTGGGCAGTGTGGACTGACCCATTGGGAGTCTGTGCTCCATCATGAATAGCATCCTGCTCTTTCTTTTCTCTCTTCTTTTCTCCACAACAGCATTATATTCTTAGAGCACAGCCTATGTATATGTACACACCTTAATTCCTGAGCCGCCTGTTTCTCTAGGTAATCAGGAGCCAGTTGAAATATTCACTGCTTTTATCTGGTATAATAGGCAGGGTCTTCTGTTAAGTGGTGCTTGAGCCCTTCAACACAGAGTCGACATATCTTGTGCAGAGAACCCTAATTTCCTGGTTTTTGGAGTACAGACAGCCAGTTCAGACAATTCAGAGAATTAGATTCGAGAACTGTTCTGGCATATGTAGGGCTTTTTTTTGTAGAGAAAGGAGGAACTTTCCCCCTCGATTTTGCCTTTGTTGTTGCTAAGTATCTTGTGAAGTGTCAGCTTGTGCTGTCTTTTAAATCTTCTCTCTGTCCCAAAGTCTTTGACAAGCACCTTTCCCTATAACAGAAAGTCTCCTAGCAGCCATTGTTTTGCACTCCTCATAGTGAGTTTGTATTGCAACAGGCTTAATTTTGTGGTGTTCTTACTTGCAGAAGTGGAGTTCCCATTTTGTTTATTTTTAAATCATTGGGCAACCTCTCTTAAAACAAAACAAATCAAAGAAAAGAACCCAACCAACAGAAAACCCTGCCAGTTGCTCTAAAGCCTTAGTTTCTTTCCTGGTGTAACTGACCTAAATTCAGTGTTCTCTTACGTATCTGCCCATCGGGTATTTTGTCTGTTTATTGTCATCTGCAAGTTCTTTATTCAGTGCAAAACAGCCAGTTGAAAGCCTTGAGGGCTCTTGGCCAGGGTTAGCATCCGAACTTTGTCCTCACATAAGGAGCTGGATTGTTTAAAATTTATTTTTAAAATTGCTATTCAACATTTGGGCTAAGTATCTCTCACTTGAGCAAGTTGGTGTGCTGGGAACGCTCAGCTTCTTCAGGTGAAGTATTTGCTTATACACCATTAGAGAGCCTTGCTACAAAGATGTACATGTTTACCATTCACTTATGAGGCTTGGGATATTTCAGCCAAACCTGCAAAGGAAACATAGCTTGCCTTATGAAATAAAAGGAAAAAAGAAGATTTAATAACCAAGTTACATGTATTTGGGAGCAAAGAGCCTGAAATCTTAGAGCAGCGGCCTTTTTTCCCCACTGTAATTGCACAGAGTAGTGCTCTGTTACTCCTAAATTAGTAGCACAGTTCTTGTGAAGTCTCATGTGTCTTAATCATGCAATCTAAATTTATGTTCTGTGCCAAATCGTGTTTTAGTGCTACAAAGAAGCTCTCACAATACTGGTTTCACAATACTTTCTGTGGAAAGTCCCATGTGCTCAGTGCAGTACTTTATGCTGCATGGCTGGGTGATAGTATTTCTGCTTTAGTGTACAAGGTACATGTAAGGGTATCTAAGGACAGACTTCTGTAGCCTCTTTCCATAAGCCAGGTCACCCCAAGGCACTTCTGCTCCAAAATGGATGAGAAAGAGAAGGATTTAGAAAAAAGTCAGGTAGGCAGCGGAAGAGGTCCAATTGTGGAAGTATCTGGACTCACTAGAGATGTCAGTACTCCAGTACCTGAATTGGAGGTCCAAGGTCTCCAGTTTCATTTGTCCTCTGAGATGCCTGTTATCACTCTCTCCCTCTCTCTTCAATGCTGTGTCATGTAGTTGTATTTGTAGGCCATGATCTTCTATTTTTCATTCCACTGTCTCAGCAGTGGAGTAGATTTAAAGGATCCCCCTTCACTCATGACACTAATGGAGTCTCAGAGAGGCTATATGATACAGTTCTTATTGAATTTCATCAAAAGCACATACAAAGCCATGCTACTAAAAAAGACATTATTTAGGCTGTAAAGTTAGGAAATGCCAGAAGGAAGTTTTCCTCAGGGCATTTTCAGGAGTTCATGCATAGTGTTAAGTCTTCCTTAACAAGATCACATCCTAGCACCACTGTCTCTTTAAGGGATGGAGAATATATCTCTTTAAGATGGAGAATACAATTCAACACTCGGTGTTTGAGCTGTGTCCTGAGGGCAGAAGTATTGTGTTCCACTGGTTATGTACTTCATCAAAATGAATTTGCTGTCATTACAGCCTAGTGACATGGAGCATTGTTACCTCCATTTTACAGAGGGGAGTTCAGGCATAAAATGAAATCAGTAGCACCTATTTTGGGTGTCAGCTTTAGAGAGCTTGGATCTAAAAGATGTATGTGACTTAATTTCCAGACTAGCTTGCACTCAGCATTCTGTCTTCAGTACCAAGGCTGAGGCACTTGGGCAAGTCTGACTGCAGTCTTGAGGGAGCAAACACTGGTAATCACATGGGAAAGGTTTGTTCTAAGTGTCTTGCACAACACTCTTTAGGGACACTGGGGTATCTACAGGACTGTAGGTTCCTTGTCTGAGGTGGCATCCAGCTGCCATAGCTGAGGCTTGTTCTCTTCCCTAACTTCTATCAGCATTCAGTTTCAATGGCCAGTGAAGCAGTGGTCTGGCAGACAAGTCTCCTTCCTGGCACAGCAACAGCATCTCTCCAGAGTGGGGCCTGAGCTGTTGGTTGTGTTGCTGAGAGATTTTATGACCAAGATCAGATGTGAATCCTCCCCTCTGTGTGTGTGTACACACATGTACAGTGTGTGTGAGCAAGCATGGAGGCAACAAATAGTGGTCCACTGGTGAGTGTTTCATATGTAAGTAGTCTGTGATCTACACTGCATCCATACGCATGCCCCAGGTAAATACATAAATAAAAATCCTACTGGCAGGTCATGTGATTTTTCTTACATAATAAAGATTATTTGAACCTTTCTTGGAGTGCATAGCACCTTCAATTGCTGCTGCTGACTTTTACTGCTGTTTTACTGATGATTTGCTCTGTTTCAACTCTGGTCATAATTTTATTTGGGAAGAGGATAAGTTGCAGTATCAAAAGATCCAGAGTAAAATTAGGCAGTACCCTTGGGAGCTGTTCTAATCACAATTGAATTGTTAACCATTAAATAACAGAGCAACATTGGGGAAGGCCAAGGTTGATACTGCTGAAGTTTCAAAAGTGAAAATCAAAAGAAAATAAAAGGGTTGAAGGAAGAGAGAAAGCTTTAACCTCTGTCCTCCTTGCTTGCCCTTCCACCAGCACGGTTTCCACGTTGTGAAGCAACCACATTATTGGACTTTTGGGACATCTGGAGTCCCACCTCTGAGATGAGCTACTTCCTGTGATTCCAGTGCCTTTTTCCCTGTGTGAGTCTCCTGTCAAACATGTTTCTTTCAGAGTATGTTCAAACCAATCACTTCATCTGTATCTCAAACTCACATGTTCCCTTAAACCAGCAAGCCAGTGGTTACACTTCTCCACTCATTTTTCCTATAGCCTACTTTGCAGTTCTTCATTATACTATTCTGCTTAAAGACATAAATTCTCAGTTTGAGAGATTTTTTTCCTTCTTTTCTTTTTTTCCATCTACTGTTTGTGCCTAGTACACGCTTGGCATAAATAAGAGCAGTGAGGAGGCCAGTGTGTGACCCACGTGTCTGTCTTTTTTGCCAGGATAAAACCTCAGTCTCAAACCTGGAAATATTTCTCAGATTGTTTTTCCCATACCACCCACATCTTTTTTCCACAAGAGGAAGCTGCTTATGTTGAATGCTGTGGGAACCTAATTGTTACTTTATCGCACAGTGAGGAAAAAAAGTGCTAATTAAACAACATGCTTTTCTGAAACCAGATGATACTTTCATTTTCTAGAAAGAGGAAGCTTAATGTAAAATCCCTTCGTCTCTGCCTGGTGAAACCAGATGAATTGCCAAGAAGTTTTTTAATTTCATTTGCATAAGCCTTTTTCTAGCTACTTTGAAGAAAGTTCAAAGCTGACTGTTTGGTTATTTGCCACTCAGCAGCAGGAATGCTGGCTTTTCATTTCCTCTGTGTTTGAGTACCAGGAGGGGTAAAACTGTTCATCTGCATATGATAATGCTGTTCCCTTATTTGCATCTTCGCCTTTTTAAAAGGAGGGCCCAGGTTGATGCAGGAGTCTTGAGTCTGAGTTTGGCTCCAGAGGAGTCCACATGGACTGCTTTGCTAGCTTCACTGGGCTGGTGGGATGCAGAGGTTGTTCACCAGCACAGAGCAGTGTTTCAGCAGCCTGGGACGGGTGTGTAGGATGTTCTTCTAAACATAAGTTTCAACAACATGCCTGAAAGCTTATCTTGGCTATGTCAGTAGCCCAGCTGCTTTATTTCTGTGCCTTGTGTTCTTTTTACCCTGTAAGATCTGGTCGCTTTGAAGGCACAGACCTACTACTTCTTCTTCTTGAGATCTGCTGACTGAACAACAGGTTCATCTTTTCACAGTCACAGGCTTTGTGGTGTCTAGGGGCTGCTGCTCACCTAGGTATCATTAGTGGAAACTGCACTTCTGTCAACTCTGCAATTAATATAGCAGTTGTTATGCTCACCAAAAAAAAAAGCCACCAACCAGGAATGTGCCAGAACTTAGAGATGCTTTTTGTTAGGAAAAACCTTGTCCCATCCCTGGCTGAGGTGACGTGCAGCCCCAGCTGCATTACTCTGTTCCTTCAAAGGAGATGAGAATAGGAGGGTGATTTTGAAGAAGAGATGGGATGACCATCAGTTGATACCGCAGGTGTCAAGTACCTGATTTGTGCTAGTGTAAGACTACAGGGAGCCATGGGAACTCTTAGTCTGCACAACAGCAAGTGGCTTGGATGGTCTGCTTTGCTTAACCAAAAGAGAAAACAGGTTGATGAAAATGCAGCAGCATCCCATGTGGGGGCTTTTAATGGCATTTTAATTTCTTAATGAGTGAAGCCCGTTTTACTGGATAAGTATATCCAAATTGGATGATAATGTCATTTAGTTAATCCACATTAGTTTAGGGAAATGGAACCACATTGTTTTAGTTTCTCAAACATCTCTGCATTTATGCGTCCTCTGCTTTAGCTCTCTACTCATCTCTGTGCATGTTCACTTTGCCCTTACTGCACAGAGTCTCTCTAGCTGAGATCTGTTTGATGGGCTTGCTCTGCACACTGCATGTTTATTCTCTTCCCTTCGGTTTTGCCTTTTCTAACAACAAAGCATAAATCTGGAATTGTTCATTACAGGACAGATGCCTCACTAAGAATTAATCAAGACCAGAGCCATAGATGGTTGTAACATATCTGTGGCTGGCCAGGGTTGCTACTTGAATATTTTAGCTGGCATTTTTTTCACTGGAGATACCTGACTGAAGATACTGAGGCCATCAGCCGACACTGAAGCCCTAAACCCATAGCAAAAATAAAAGTTCCAGTCATCTTCAGCTACTAAGCAAGCCTGCTAATTAGGAGCATTAGCAAGCTGGTTCCCTCTTATGCAGTCTGGCCATGCAGAAGGACAGAAGCTCCTTCTGTACCCTTTGGCTGATGTGTACCATGTTTCATTTATAGTCTGGGACACCTAAACAATGGTCATTTTTCATGCATTCCTTTTTTCTCTATTAGGTTATGGAAGATCTCTTCAAGACAGTGACAAGCACTGTACTCTCCAAATGTCCTCATGATGTTGAGCTTTTCCATAAACACATAGCTCCTGCACAGAAGGTAATGCATGTGACAGGAAAGAACTGCAGTCCTGTCATGTGTTTTGGGGGTTCTTGGCCATAGGAAGGCTTAATTTTTTGAAGGTTTGTTTTTTTTTTTTTTACTGTGTTGTCCTGTGTTAAGAAGCTGTGAAAAGCTAAGTATCAGCTTGAGCTTAAGTGGTTGTTCAGGCCAACAGAGAGAGGACACACAACTTTCTGTAGCTGGTAGCAAGTGTGGTAGAACTATAATCCTCACTTCATCTGGCAGCCTCTGAATCATCAGCTTCAATAATTGGGTACCCTTTTAGCACCAAATGACCAGGAGTGGATTTTGACCCATATCTAGATCAGAATGTAGTCCTACAAATTACAATATAGAGGGAGGTCACTTTCCTGAGTTTGCCCGTGAACCCTTAAGGGTAAGCTTTACATGTTTATGTTTTTTTTGTTTTGACCAAGGGCAGGTTGGAACATATACTGAAGCACAAATTTATGATGTAAGTACTATTTCAAAATGATCTTGCAGAGGGGCTTTTGGGGAAAGAGTTCCTATTTTGTATATGTTCTTTTTCTTTCACAACTCAGTGTCTTCTGGGTTAGCATAATGTCTCCAAAAGAGCATGAGTTGCAGTTCCCTTTTACTGTTTGTCAGGTATACCCTTTCACCTCTGCATGAGACTGACACCTGAATCTGCTGGCCTTTGGCTTTTGCTCCCCTGGACAAGATCCTCAAGAGTATTCTCCTTCCAGCATGTACCTGTACAGTGGTTGTTCACAGTCTTGCGTGGTTTTGGCTTTGATGCTCTGCTTTCATTCACAGTTTCACCCCAGTGGCTCTTTTTATGCAAGTATTTGATGATACTTAAAAATCCCGATTGGTTTTCTATTCCCAGTGGATTGTGTAACTCCTAATCCCAGTTCTCTTTGTGCTAAAGAACTGAAGGGTGTGGGTTTCCCTCACTGGCCCTCAAGAGTGCCACCTCCTCCCTACTCCTTCTTTTCTCTTCAAATGGTGGAGCTCTCCATTTATCCCACAGAACACTGTAGGGCTGCTCATCCCAGCCCTGGTTATCTTGTTAAGCAGCTACAGCCACGCTCGGGCAACAGGATCATGATGGATCCCCCCTGTGCCTCTGCCTGCATGAGTACCATGGGAGACCACAGTGAAGTTACCATCTCCCCATTTCAGTCTTCTCTTTGGACCTAACTGATACTCCTGAAAGGACAAAGTTGCACTCAGCTTCTCCCATGCTCCAAGCAAAAGGAAAGAGAGTCAGGCCATCTCTTTCTCCCTCTCTGTCTCTCTCTTCATCAGCTGCTGGCAGATCTGGGGCATTCCTGGCTTACACACATTGGTTACATGTGTTGAACCTGTGCCAGTGATACACCTCATCTGGTCTGTGGCCTCACATAACCCAAACATGTGGAGCAATGTATTTCTTCTTGAGGTATTTCCTCCAGAAGCCTTCCCTGTTTTAGTGAAACGTTTCAAAGGGGTGTAAAGAGCTTGTGCTCCTTAGGGAATTTGGTTTTTAATTGGATTTAGCCAGTGATACAGAGAAGATGAAATTATAGTGATCATGTTATTCTTTCTTCTCTCTATCTGCAACATTTTGCTTTGTATGTGGAAAACTTGGCAGCCACATTATCTTCCACTGAGTCTTGATTTCCAGTTACCAAACCTGGAGCATTGTTGACTGCATTTTTCTGTTTGCTTTGCCATGATGCTGTTCTTTTGTGCTGGTGGAAATTGGTGGATAATCTGCTCTCAAATCTGCCAGAGAAGTAGAGAAACATTGCTGCACATAAATCTCATGATTTTTGCAAAGTAAAGTGGAAACATTTGAGCCACAAGCTCTTTGCACCCTGGGCTGTTATTTTTGCCTTAACACACCCTGAACTAGAGCTATGTTGTTGTAGCTATGCTGATGAGGACATAATGTTTTCTTAAAAAAAATCCACAGATTTCTGTGAAGCAATTCTCCACAGAGCTCACTTCTGACTGAAATGCAACGTTGCAATAAAATGCAGAAGTGTTGAGAGCTTAGCACTTCTTGCCCTGCATGCAGCTGAAGCACAGGAAAACATAGGATTCTTGCCATATAAAATGCTTTTTGATTTCTGTCCAAAGAAGCATTGCTGGGAAGTCTGACATTACACACAAGTTGGCATGGTGGTGGGGAAATGCCTCCTTAATTTTCCAGCGTGGCACTTAGCCAGAAAACTTTGTTATTCCTTTCATAGTTATCTTAAAGACTTTTTTCTTCCTCTTGCAGAATTTCCTACAGTGAAGCAATGGAAATTTTGAAGCAAGCTCCTCAAACTTTCACTTTCAAGCCAGAGGTAGGTCGTTGCCAGCTGGTTTGTCCCTATGCAGAGCCTGAACTTTGTAGAATCTCCTTTCTCTCTCTCTCTCATACCACAAAGCTGTTACTTTGCACAGATTATCTGCCTCCTGGGGTGTTTTGTTTGCTGGGTTGTAAATCAGGTGTAACTTTCGCCCGGGGTTGAAATGAGAGCAATACAAGGAGTGAGATCTGTAGCAGAAGAACATGTAACACTTGCAGGGAAGGAAGTGATGAGATTGCAGTTGAATGATCAAGGCTTTAGCAAAGGCACTTCTCTTTCCTGTATGTGAGTAGTGCTGAGAGTGTTGCAGATTCAGTAGCAATCATCTAAGAAAAGTTGCTGTAATAGTTCTCAAAAAAAGGAAGGGTAAGAGGATAGCACCAAAAATTTGACAAGGATTAATAAACCAATACCATGTCAAAATACCATGTAATCTAGATGTAGGTAAAGGAAATCCCTTGTTTTTCCAAAGCATGGATGTGGACTGGGAAAAAGAGTAACGTGCTAGTCTTTCTAAAGCTGTTAGATTATGGTTTTCTAAAAATCATATTTTGCCCAATTTCAAACACACGCCCACTCCAGTATGGGACAGCATTTGTGGTGGTGCTCATCTCACGTGTATATTGTTTAATCATTATCTCATTATGGTACTTTGAGGAAAATAACCCTCTGGCTGAAGCCACCCTCACAGCCAGTTGGGTAACTGTCTCATCTCTGTGCACAAGTGGGTCTAGAACCTCAGGTCTTGTATCTGTACTACCTGGATCTGTGACAGCAAACTTGGGATATTTTAGTATGAAGAGAGTCTGGGGGAGATCTGTTGCCCTCTTCCCCTTCCATTCCCCCGATATTCTTTGCACGTCCTATAAACAGACTGAGGGTCTCAAGTCAAAAGCCACAGGATTTATAACATCCCTGGAAAAAAGGAAAGTGAAGGGCATTGCAGATGTCCAAGGTTTCTGATAACAAAGAAGTGGTTAATAGGATGCTAGCTTTTCTTAAGTGAGAATTAATGTAGCATGTAACAGGACACAGCAGGGAAGAGAGCAATCAGCCTAGAAAAGCTGCTTTCTATCCACCAAAGGTAATACAGAAATAAGGCTGGTTTGCTGGGTCGAATAAGCTGGCTTTGGATAGGTGCTTGTTTCCCTTTAGATATGCAGAGTGTGGTTTGGGGGTTTTGGTTGGGGGTTTTGTGCTTGTCTGTTTGGGTTTTTTCCTGATTTGATACCAGATGCTTGGGCTTGATGCAGGAACGATCTGGCCCTGTTCTGTGAAGTTAAATCATGTTATATTCCATGTTTTGCTCTGCCTGAAAACTTGTGAAACTGTACTCTTCCCAGTGACCTGTATGAGAAGTTGCTTTGCTTGTCACTCAAAGCAGCAGCACGTCTCTCTAGGTACAGGGATTTTGCTGGGTCTCTTGCCGTGGGCAAGAGGTACCAAAGCAGATTCCCAGGCTCCTTTTGCTGTCTTTACAGTGGGGCTGTGACCTCCAAACAGAACATGAGAAGTACCTGGTGAAGCACTGTGGTGAGGTTCCTGTGTTTGTGGTTAACTACCCATACGACCTCAAACCTTTCTACATGCGGGACAATGAAGATGGACCTCAACACACAGTGAGTCCATGGGTCACACCTCCACCACTTCTTTGTCTAGGCACATGTCTTGGCCTATTGATAGACATCATCTGCTGGGCCTGCCCTCAAGAAGTTCAAGATAAGATGTGACCATCAGGTGATCCTGTCCATTTTTTTCCCTGTTGTTGAAAAAATATGCAAAGTGGGAACAAGAGGAGGAGGAAGATTCTGGAGTTGGGATAGTGTTAACTTTTTGCTTCATTCCCTTCAGACAAGTTTGCCATAGTTTATTTCTTTTCCTGGTAAACTTCTGTACTGTTAGGTGAAATGTCTAGAACTGGATGGCTTCAAGCAGTCTGTGATTCTCTTGTCATCCAAATGTAGCATCCATGTAATGCTCAAATAGCAGATGGGCATAAGAAGTAAGCTCTTTATCAAGTCTCATGCTTTGAAGTTGTGATTTCTCAACTGAATTGAGACAACCTGAAGCATTGCTTCTGCTGAAAAGAGCAACAACCCTACCATGTACCACTATGTCTTCAGTGGCTTTAATTCTAGCAACGTTTCAGCTGTGGAATAAGAAAAATAACCCTAGAAGACAAACCAGAGAAGACAGACAGCCCAAACCTAACAGCCTAAGTGGTAACACTTGGATCCTAACACTTGTATCCGGCACATGAGTGCCATTAGTACCATATCCATTAGAGCAGGCTCAAGGTATGGGGGTAGATAGGGCTGAACACAAGCTACAGCATCAGAGCAGGGAATCAGGGCTTCAGAAAACTTGCCTATGTGTCTTTGCTGTCTTTGAGCTGCTCTTGGGTTGTTTATAACCCCACACAGGTTGTGACCAGAGTAACTTGGTGAGATTCAGTTCAAACCACTTGCAGTAGTTGTCGTCAATCTGGGACATCACTGCTATCATTTAGGTTTTCTGTAGATTGCTGATGTTTATCCTTGCAAAATTTCCTCCCAGCCTTCTCCTGTCAACAAGAGACTTTTCAAGTATGTGCAAATCCTTACCCCAGTGTCCTGGACAATGGAAGAATTACAGTAAGGGTTTTACAAAAAACCATCAGTGTCAACTGTTCTTCTGCTAATCACTGTGTGGCTATGTGGCATGACTTCAATTAGTTTTCTTTCTTTGAAGGTTGCAGCTGTTGATCTCCTTGTACCAGGAGTAGGGGAGTTGTGTGGAGGCAGCTTGAGAGAGGAGCGACTGCCCTTCCTCGAATCACGCTTACAGAGGTATGGAAAATCCACAGATGCCAGGAGACTAGCCTGACCAAGAGAGTGTTTCAGCAGCTCTCAGTGGCTGGCAAGACAGAGGAGTCCAAGGGCAGCTAATAGTATTTAAAAGAAGCCTATTTTTGTCTTTGTAATATCTATTTATCTGAGTGGGTGACTGCAAACTGGCGAAGAAGTTCTTGTGCTTCTGTTGTAGGTGGGCATGGGGCCTCTCTGTTTTAGCTCATCAGAGAAGAAAAGTTTTCTTTATGCTAAGAGGCCAGAGCAGGAGAATGCCTCAGGTCTGCTGCGACTGTCTGGAGCAGGTTCTGCTGTGGGACACTTCATCCTTGAGCCTTTCCTTCATAGTTTTTGTGGCTGAAAGTGGATTGTGAAGGTGGAAGTTGTCACATATACAGAACTTAGATATCTGTCATCACGTTGTGTAACTAAGGAATTGCAGTTTTGGTCAGAAGCTTTGCCAGTTGTGATGAAGCTGGCCTCAGTGATGGGCCTGATTTCAGAGAATATGGTTCTTTGCTAATAGTTTCGTGGGAAGCTTCACTGAAACTGCCCAAGACCTATACTGTGTCACGTGGGCTCTTTTTTCCCTTCTTAGGGCAGCATCTTGTTACTTTTGGTAATTTTAGGCTAACTTCAGTCTCAGAATATCAAAAGCTGCTGTTTAATTAACAATAACTGACGTTATACATGGGGTAGGTCTCTATAGACAGTTATCCTCTGGATCCTATCAGATTGTTCAAAAATTTTGTATGAGAGAATGGTTTGGGTTGGAAGGTACCTTAAAGACCATCTACTTCCAACCCCACTGCCATGAGCGGGGACACCTTCCATGAGGTCAGGTTGTGCAAAGTCCCATCCAGCACCGGAACACTTCTGTTTGGGCCAGTCATACACTTGTGCAAAGCAATGTTGGAGGAAGGTTAATCCCAGAGTAACACTATTTGCACACTGGGAATTAATTTGTAGCTTAAATCAGCCACATGCTCACACAGATGTATCTAGTCAGTGGAGAAGAGCAAAATCTATTTCAGCATAATGAATCCAAAAGGCACGGGGCAGTTAAAATCACCAGAACATTAATTCTCAGTTGTTAGTGTAGGATGATGATATTCCCTGTGCTTCCTGCTACTCTCCCTGTAAGCTCTCTGAAGCTAAAGTACAATGTTGCCTGCTGCACTTTCTCAGTCAAAACTTTTTGCCAGTATCTGAGTCCACAGTCCTCAGGAGGCGGAGATTGGTTCATGTGGAGTTTCAAGCCAGACTTTCTTGTTTGACAGGAAAGTCATAGAAAGCATTTCAAGGTACCAATGGGGTGTGTCTTCAGTAAGTCACACCTCCTTTCACATGTTTTTCACAATTTTGAGACATCAGGATCTGATTTTGTTGAGCCCAAATACTTAGACCTTTAAATTCTATTTCCTGCAGAACCGACATAACCTTAGAGAGAAAAACAGGATTCTTGTCTCCTTATTCATGCTTCATTACATTAGTTCACCAGACTGTCCCTTTTCTTGTAGCATCCTTTTCCAGGCAAGCGCTGCTTGCACAGAATAACTCTGTTCTGTTACTTACAAGGGGTTTTCTTTTTGTTTCACAGATTAGGACTCAGAGATGCCTATCAATGGTAAGATACTACCTTGCTCTACAAGCTCTATTTCTTCTTTTGAGACTATTTAAGCAACTGGGGTTTTTTAGGTTTTTTTTAATTTTGGTTCTGTTCTTAAGGGAACATTTTTCAGCCCTGTTGCCCCGCCATCACTGCCAGTCTAAATGAAATAGCCAGTTCATTTAAACAAAATTTAATCTAATGCTTCTTAGTTTATGCTTCCAATTTGTCCATTCATGGCACAGGTCATTCCTCTAAGGATTGCATGAGGTGGATTAATTTACAACCCATAATGATTTTTGATATTAAATCATTAGGCTGTGTTGGAAGTTGGGTAGATTCTGACCACCATGCACAAGATAAACAGATTACAGAACCACAAGCAATTTGTGACCTTTAACAGGTCTATGAAAAACTCCCTTTGCAATTGACAGGGCAATTGGGTTGAAAAATCTTCCCCAACAAAGCAGTTAAAGCAATTAAAACTGTCCTCCTAAGGAGACAGATCAACCTTTGAATTAACAGTTTAACCTATTAAAACGACAGAAGGTTCTTAGTGTTCCTCTTGACAAGTGTTTCTTGGTATATACTTCATCATAGCTACTGAGAGAGTGCTAGTGCAGAGAATTTTAAATTTAGCAGAGTGTATTCAAATATTCTGCAGTATTTGGATTGAGCAATAGGAAGGCTGCCTTGAAAAAAAGCAAAGTATGGGTTCTTCACTCTCCTCTTCACACAATATGAAATCACTGAGGAACAGCTCAGTGTACAGGAGATCTTCATATCATCCACGTGCAAACATGATTAATTTAATTTCTTCTTTGTTGTTGTATTTGTGGGCCAGAATGCACCATATCCCTTTATCTGAGAGAAGGATTATCCTGAACAAGGGTGATAAGTTCTGTGGTTAGATGCTGAGATACAGGCCGAGGAAGTCTGGTGTTCAATGGCAGAGCCTTCCAGCACTAGTAAGATAGCACAGCCCTGCCTCATGCTTCCCTCAGAAAAAGATGAGGACATTGCCTGTCACCCATTTGCATTTTCATGTGATATGTGGCTATCACATTCTGGAAACTCTTCCTGCTGTAACCTTGTTTTGGAGACTTTCCTCCTTTACTCCTTCCTCTCCATCACAGACAATGTAACTTTCTGAAGAAGATGAAAGCTGTTGTTACTCCCTGCCATAGCAGGGTCTGGTGTCCTAGGAAGGTGCAGAATAGTAGTAATTTTGAATGCTTCTGGACTGCAGTCCAAAATCTGCCAGGTAGGTGGTTTGCCAGCATCCATCTTTTCAGTGGAGGTGGCAGGAGAGACTAAAATTAATCTCCTGCAATTTAGTGATTGACTTGAGTCTCTAAAGCTGGCTCAAAAACTCCTGGAAGAACAGTTGAGTCATTCCTCTTTAAATACAATTTTGCTGACTTTTGAATGTGATCTCTTTGAAGTTCCTTAACCATTGCCATATCTCTGATTCTACCTGTTTTCTTTCCCCGGCTAAGCAAGAGGATATTGTGGGGTCTGACTGTTTCTAGGACAGTTTCAGGATTGCCTTGTTTGTAGGAGAATCGTAAGGCAGAGGCAACTGATGATATGAAGTACTGCTCTGCTTCTTGCCATTCCTACCTTTTAGGAAGCTGTTAAAAAAATAGATCAAGTGACATGGTCAAACTCTATGAGTCTTCTTCAGTACATTACATCTTTCCTGTTGTGCAGGTTTCTTTCATATAGAATAGGAGTTGGAGTAGTAGTTGGCATGATTTTGTAGCCATTTTATCTTATTTTCACACTTTTTCCTTTGAATTGTAGATAGAAAATAGCTAAGAGCTGTAGATGATGATATTGGCTAAACTGAGAGGTCTGTGGAAATGAGGTGGGAAAGTCAAGTGATGAGAGTACTCTGGGAGCTTACTTGATTTCTCTGTGACCAGGGAGTATTAAGTATATTGCCTTGTAAACAGGGGACTCGATCCTGTTCCCAGCCTCCACGTGCCACCTTAACAGTAACAAAGCAGGTACTTTGTAATGAACAATGTGTTCCCACAACCATCAGCATGAGCAGGGTTTCAGACAGTCTTCCTACGGGTAAGGCACCGCTTCCCTTACTCTGAATGATCATCATGTGCTTCAGGGGAGACAGTTGTCTCATACTGAACCCTTTACAGTCCAGGTACCTTTTTGATCCTCTGGTGTAACGCTGGTGAAAGTACACAGTAGCAGAGCAGGTGTTGTCTGCTGTCTTCAAGTGGATGTTACTGTGTTGTTTTGGCCCTGCTCTGGATGAAGGAGGTCCAGCTGTGTTGGGCTCCTTAACTTCTGACATTCTTTGAAGCTTGAATGTCAGAGTGTTCTGTTGGGTCCTCGTGTGGCAGGGTAAAAAGGAGGAAGTGGGCTTAGGAAAAAGGAGCACTGGTGAGCCCCTTGCAGCCCATGGCCAGTGACTGCATTCACATCATCCTTTAACCTTCTTCAGAGCCCAGTGAAAACAGTTAGCCCATCACTGTCCTTGGCACCCACCTGGTCCTACTTCTCCTCTTTTGGGAAGAAACTGGAGTGCTGTGCTGGGCTAGATGGAGGCAGGCAGAAAGTCAGGGGGTTTTTTCCTACACATACACACACACACAGTAGAATATTCAGTCTTATGGGCTATGGTATCTTTATTCTTTCAGCCTTACTTTTTTCAAACTGACCACAGAAGCTTCAGTATAGCAAGGGGATTGCATAAAAGGTTGAGATTGTATTTGTTTTGAAAAGAGACTGAAAAGAACACATTCTGTTTATGAATGGTCGCTAGAAGAGCACTGCTCTTCATAGTGCCTTGCTGTGCAACACAGGGAGCTCATGATGATGGTAAAAGAATATAAATCTTTAAAAGGATGAATGGAAATGCTCTTCTAACATGGCACATAATGAGCTCCTGGAATTCATTGCTGGGAGATGTTGTTACAGCACACACTTTAGTAAGATTCAAATCTCTGAGGACCTACCAGTCCTGAGGTCCAGAACAGGAACACCAGGGCTAGCTGGGGTCGCAGAAACTTATTTCCCCTATGGAATAATTCTGCATGGTCCACCAGTTGGCAGTGGAGTGCTCAGCTCTCTTCTTAAGTATGAGCTACTAGCAAAAACAGCTAGACTAGTTCACAACTCTTTTTGAGGTGAGAAACATCCAGTGTCTGTAGACTGTTGAATGAAGAAAAACCTCAGGGAGCATTTTCCAGCCTAAAGGGATTTTTCTCTTCATCTGCAGGCAGTTACTTTTTCTTTCATCTGTGAAGAATGGAAAATTTCTCAATTCTTCTGCTTCTTCTATGCACAGTCATCAGAAAGGATTCACAGTCTTGATCCTCAGCACATTTAATTCAATGGACTTTTTCCATTAACTTTGATGGGTTTTGTTTCACTCCTTTTGCCAAAATGGCTTCTCAAAGTGCTTTGAGATCTACAGATCAAAGTCCTGGATAAGCAAGGGTAGAATTTATTATTATTGTTCATCTGGAAGAAGCTGAGTTATTTCATCTTCTTACAATGACTTTATAAACTCCTTTGCCAGCAAAAAGGGAGAGAAGATGCTGGCTTAGTCTCAACTGCCTTTGCACAGGCTGATGTGCTTATAGACATCATCAGAAAAGTTTATGCTGTTACTTGTATTCCTAGTTACAGCTGAAGTAGTTACCAGCTGGTTTGCCAGTTCTGCTCAGAACTCCTGAGCTGGGTCAGAGTGATCTGCCATGGCCAGCACCCATATCCCTCACATTTATGAGGTCTTTCCTGTTTCCCAAGTCACCACCCTCGGCATCAGGTCTGCCCATCGCCTTCCTTGCAAACCCTTGTAAAGCTGTGCAGCGGAGCCCCCCAGGAGCAGTTCCAGGGTATTTGCAGGGACGCAAGTTCTTCTTAATGCAGTCTGTGTGAAGTGGATAGAGATGAAGACCACCATACTGTTGCATAGCCTGCGTGTTCATATCCTAAGCATAATCCTCATCAGGAGGTGTGGGGTGCATACACCAAGCCTTAGTGAGCCAAGCTAACACCCAGCAGCACAGAGAGAAAAGCACTTGGGTCCCAGTCATCAGAAAACATATCCCACTCTTGGGCCTGCTGTTCAACTTGCAAACTGTACTTTGTGTGGCAGTGCTACTAGGAAGAAGTAAGCTCTGCTTCTCTTTTTGCTATTTGGGCAGTGGAGGGGAGGGGAAAAACACTGGGGAAGAAAAAAATCTGAATATTGGATTGAGTGTAATAAATGGTTTCCCAAATTTTAACTGCTGTTAATGAGCTGTAAGGAAAAACAGTATTTCATGGTATGAAAGGCATACTGTCAGACTGAGTGACAGGGCAACCTTGCAGCTGTAGAATTTGTGGGAGAGTACTTTTATTTTGCAAGTAAGGGTGATCATGGGCTTTACTTTGTCTTCACTCTGTTAAGATACAGAAAGTTCTGATGTCCAAGCAAGTACACTCAAACATACAAAATTTATATTTTACATATTTATACATATATAAGTATATATACATATGTAAGTATATATACACACAAATATAATATTTCCTTGCAGTTCATTAACAGTATGTAAAATTTGGGAAGCCATTTATTGCAATCAATCCAGTCTTAATTTCTTTCACAGTGTTTCCCCCGCCTCTACTCCACTGCATAAGCAGTAAAACATATGCATTTATATTTAAGTGCACTTGATTTTTTTTTAACTGGGATGATGAAATATTCATACACTAAGATTAGAAGCAAGTAATACATCTGGAGTCACTCAATCCCCTCCTACTAGTGCATTTATATAAAGAAGAATAACTTCGTGCCCTCAGAAAGCTCAGAAGTGGCCCCACAAATCAATAGAACCACTGAGATGTTTTTCACTTCTATTAAAATAAAACAGTTGGTGACAATTTATAGCTGCAAATACAGTATCACATCAGCCACAGTCCAGCTGGGAAATGGGTAACTATAGAAGAACCATCATAATCTTGTTGACACCCATATACTCAGAGTATCTGCTTCCAAACGTTCTCTGAGTTTTCTGTGCACAACAGGTGCTGTTCTGCAAAATAAAATGTCTTGTTCCAGGTCTCATTTTTAGAGAAGATATATATTCAATTTTTTTTTCTGGCTTACTATGGAAATAAATGAATCAGTCTGTAAGAGTGATTGGGGGAAAAGTAGCAAAAAGCCATCATAATTACCTTAAAAGAAAAAAAAAAAAAAGAAGGAATGTTGAGCAGACAGACAGCAAGACCCATTTAAGCTTCTGAAGAAATTACTTGAAATGAAATTACTTGGGCTATTGAAAAGCAAGCAGAAAATGAAAGAACTTGCAGGGCAGATTTCCACACCAACATGGCAAGGGCATAGACAAGCCCAAGCTGAGAGCTTCATCTCCAATGGTTGGAAGTGCTTTGTGATTCTGTAGGAACCTGGGTTTGTGCCTCTGCTAGGAATATTTTAGGTACTAAAACTACAAAGGTGTTTTCAATATGAGGAGAGCTATGGTGCTCAAGCTGTTCTTCATAGCCAAGTAAGTTCTTTCTCCTAAACAAAACATGCTGTAGGGTATTGGCAAAGCATAGCTGTGCTGGCTTAAATGGGTTCAGACTTGGGGTTTCTGCTAACACAATTCTGCTTCTTCACACCCCTGACCAACACAGAAATCACAGTGGTTAGGGTCAAAGGAAAGTAGTTAAGATGGAAAGCAAAACCCTAGATAAAAAGCTCACTTTAACGACATGAGCATAACCGTGCTGCAAATGTAACTATCTGTTTAAATTACAGGTATCTAGACCTCCGAAAATTCGGATCAGTTCCTCATGGAGGCTTCGGAATGGGGTTTGAACGCTACCTGCAGTACATCTTGGGAGTTGACAATATCAAAGATGTTATTCCTTTCCCCAGGTTTTCTCACTCCTGTCTCCTGTAGCTCAGCAGCTGACTCACATGGGGAAAGGTGCTGGAGTAACTATGTGTATATAACATACCAGGATATGACTGAGTGCGCTTTAGTGGGAAATCAAGATAATTTTTATATCAGTGAAACTCTTGGTTAATTTAATACTGGGCTATTGAAAATAACGTATGTTCTGGTGAGATTATACAAGGACACTGGCAGTTAATTTGATAGCAGCTTGTGTCTTCAGTGCACTTCAGGACTATTAATAAATCCCGCTAAACTAAAGGGTTACGATTCTCATGAGACTAGTACAAGCCATGGAAGTACTGAACAAGCGTTGTTGGAAGGTAGCAGGGGGTTTTATGTGAAATATTAACAAGGAAGTGTGACCTAAAATATTGTCATGGCTGTGATGCACTTGCTGTCACGAAATGGCTGCTGTAAAGCATGATTCTCCCCAGTCTGAGTTAAAAGCAAATATTGTTTACCTTGGAAAAATCAGCCAAACCTAGCAAGGAACAATGTCATATTGGAACTGCTGGAATGAGATTGGTGAATGATGTTTGATTTTGTGAATCATCAATAAAGATGTACACTGGGTTGTTTTATAACTCTGTATGGTTTCTTCTTCTGTTATAAAACTGTAGCTCTCAGCATCAGAGAGTTTCCTTCAGTGTCTTTGGTAGAGGTTTCATTTTCTGTATAACCTAATCAGTTGCACAACTTCTGCAGAAGGTACGTGTTTTCTGTCTCCAAGAAAGCCCACATTCATAGCAGACAGAAATGTTCAGTTAGATGAGAGTTCATTCATCCATCCATCTCTCCAGAGCCAACTTGCAGTTCATGGTGGGGTTTTGCTGTTGCTTTGCTTTTCTGTTGCTGTTATTGAGAAAATCTCTCATGTGCTCATCGGACCAAGCAGTTTGGTCTTTATTGCGAAACAACCAACAGATGCTCCCAAGCATTGCTGCGTGTTAAGTAATTGCTTATCACTGTAGGATCTGAACTCCTTGGCAGTCTCTAATGGGTTTATGTTCTCAGCTTCTCTGCCAGGTAAAGAAATACTCATTTCTGTTTTGAAGGCTATTATGGGAAGACCAAGTGACTTGCCTAAGGCAACTGGAAACCGGTGATTTATTTGGGACAGAGGGCTTCCAGCATCCTTCTTCCCTTCCAAATGATTGCAGTCCAGCAAATGATCATTTGCATAGTGCTTGCTACTCTGGAGCCCACTACAGCTGGAGTATAAACAATGTATATAAAGAGAAAAGCAAGGTAGTGGCCTTACTGCTGATGAATCCCGTGTAAATTGGCACACACTATATAAAGTGGCTGCAGGATAGCCCTGAAGGCTTCTTTTCCAAGTAGATGGAAGAGATTGAAAAATAGTAATCAACCATCATTGCGCTGGTAATACTGCAGCCACAGTTCTCTCTGGTAAGGCTGTGTAGTACTGCACCTGCAGTATCTAAAAATACCTGTTTATGTCATGTGGCACCTGCCATGTCTCGCTGTGCTCCATGGCTGGGATTTTACCTGTTATGATCATGCAGGCAACATCACCATGAGGTCATTACTTTGGGGGGTTTCTTGCGTGCACTGAGACATCTCCTGCATATCAAGACTTTTTCATGTCTCCTTCATCCACTTGATTAGGCAGGTGTTAATTGTGCGTTTGCTGGTTTGCATTTCCCAGTACAGCCCTGAGTTGGCAAGTCTGGTTCCACAAAACAGTTAAAGCACCTGCCTTCCCTTTGAAACCACTGAGAAGTTCCTAAATGAGACACCCAAGTATCTTCCTGCATTTGGACTATCTCTCCTTTAGTATGTTGTCTTAAGTGTTATTGCTGGCCTTTATGTTTTTACTTCTCTCTGCAGAAAGTTGTGGAAAGAGTACAGCTGCCAAACAGCCCTATCCATAGCATTTTCCCTAAATAACTTGCAGTGAGCAGGTGTCCTTATTGAGATCCTTAGTCACTGATTCTGTCACAGTCACTGTAAGTGAGAGTGTCTGAACTGGAAGCCCATCTTCCAAAAACAGAGTGGGGGGATGAAAAATATCTCCTGTCCACTCTGCTGTCAATCCCCAACAGCAGCTCTGGGCTGCCTGTGTTGGTTTTGGCATCAGCAGGAGGTTGTTGACCCTGCTGTGAGATGCCAGATCTGATGGGCAAGGTGCGGCTAAACAGCAACAGGTGAAAAACAAGATGTAAAAAAGAAGACAATGGAAGGTGGCAAAAAGTTCTAGGTTAATGTGGCATGAGTCACAAGTTACAGGGAAGGACACAACTGCTTCAAACAGGTTTGCAGAGCGGCTGTCAGGGTGACACTGCAAGAACAAAGAACTGGTCTAATCCACCTTTCGTTCTTTGCCCTTTTCAGAGGTTGTTGCAGGACTGAAGGTAAAGGTTGAACCTTTGATTTGTAGATAGGTAGAAGTAAGTGAGAAAGAAGTAACAAGGATGCACCATGAGTGGTTTTTTGCGTGTTTCCAACTAGGTGTCCATGAGGAGCAGTCTCCCCAGTCTTCTACATGTCCTGGTTCATTCCAAGGTGCTTGATGAGCTGGGTATCCAGTGAGCTAAGGGGACATTGCCCTTGGGTCTGAAAGCTCAAGAAAACTACCCCCAGTAGTTTGGCAGATGAAGCAGGAGCTGAGCAGGGTTGTCCCAAGAGAGGTAACCAGATAGCTCAGAAGGGGAAGGAAAGGTTGTCTAGTCTTGGTTAACAGCCTTCAACATGTGCTGTTTTCACTAGTGGTGAGAGAGAGAAGAGGCTGAGGCCCTGTGCATTATGATACTGCTCAAGGTTAATACCAAGATTGGCGTTCTTGTGAGAAACTTGATTTATGGGTAGCCAGCAAGGATGGGAGCCACTGTTTCCCTCCAGGCTGGCATTGTTCACCTTGTGCTATGTATATATAACATGGGCTGGTATTGCCAAGGAATGCAACATGTTTTTTCTGGGATTTCCATGTGGAATGTCATGTATTTCCTTTGAATCTCCCTTCCTAGAATGAAACGGAAGTTAATCTGGAGGACGGGGAGTTCATTTCTCTTGGACGTGCAGGCAGGGAAATGCACCAACATTTTCTTCATTTAAGCAGCTTTCCTTGCTACGTCTTGTCTTGGAGTCTGCACCCTGACAGTGACTGAAGCTAGATAAAAACTGTGACACTTTTTCAAATAAAAAGCTGTTATTTTTGCATACAGGAGTCATCTCTTAGGCTGACCATGCAGTGCAGTAGCTGACACGGGGGTGTTTTTAGTGCAATAAGCAGTCAGCTCTCAAGCCCAGGTGACCAGCACTTGTCTCTGCTAGCATCATTTTGGTAAGTATTTCTTGAAGTTTCAGTTCCTTGGCAGCCCATGCTTGCCTCTTTTCAAGTTTGTCCTCACTCTGAGCTTCAGAGGAAAGAATGAGTGTCATTGATTACTGCGTCGGTAGCTTTGCAACATTAGAACAGAGTGATGGGAGATAAAAGAGCTACACCATAAACTTTGCATAACTAAATGCCAGCCTCTCAGAAGAGTGTTTAGAGGAAAACGTCTGGTTTTTTCACTTCAAGAATATCAGATAATCCCTTCACTTAAATTTTTAATGTGTAAGATCAAAGTATCCTGAAGTACTCTATTTTTAATTGAAAAAATAATACCTGCAGAATTAACAACATGTTTCAGTCTTCTCATTTTTAAATCCACAGGAGAGCAAATACACACTCTGAAGCCAGGAGCAGAGATTGCTGTTCTCTCCCTTATGATTTATGTTGTGATACTGTGGCAGTGTTCAGATCCTGGACTGTTGTACTACCTTCTGTACAAGCAGAGACAAAAAGATACATCGCTGGGCCAAATGTTTAAAAGTCAACGGACCAGCACAGGGATTTTAACCGAATCACCTGCATTCAGGCCCCCAGACCTGAGGGAAAAGAAGCAAGGTGCCCAGCTCAGCAGTTCTCTCTCCAGTTTATTTGGTAGTAGTTGTAATTTGTAAAGCATCACATTGTTTGAGAGAATGCCAAGACTTTGATGGGAAACGTAACGTACAGTTTTGCTTGCTGGACTAATATTGATTGTTTTGGGAATAGCTTATAGATGTGTTTTTCTTCAGGGGATGAAGGGGACTAATTTGCCAAGAAACACTTTTGTCATTGTTTCCATTAAATGTGTGTATAGAGATAAATGTGGCTTTGCTGTTGCTGAAACCAGTAACAGCCATTACAATTGTTGTTTCAGCCTTTACTTTACGCTTAGGGAGAAATGAGAGATGGGTCCAAAGGAGAAATAAGAAAGACTTTGTATAAAGATTGACAGAGTTCTAATTTCCTCAGATCTAACCAAAGCTGCCGAAGCCACAAAAATGGTGGTCTCGGGGGTGAATTTATTGTTTTGTCTTACTGTTTGTTGCAGAGCCATGACCTTCAGAGGGGTTGTAAAGTTTTATTTTATGATCCTGCTGATAAAGAGACGTATGTAATTTACTATAAGAGTTCTTACAGACTTGGCTAACAACAAGTTTGACCCAGAGTTCAAAGAAATTATGGCTCCCGTTGTTTTATGGCTGCTGTGCCGCAGTGTCTGCTGCACAAGGCGTACAGAAAAGATGCTGTAAAGGGAGAGCTTTCACATAAAGGGCAAGAGAGGGACAAGACTGTGTGGCCATCTAAAAGTCATGTACCAGCTACATCAGAAATTGTAAGGTTCTGTTGTGAGTGAAATACGGATGAAATTACTTTAGAATCCATGTTGCTCTTATTGCTGGCACTGTTTTACTGCGGGAAATTGAGGCACAAAGCAATTAATCTGCTTGCCCAAGGTTATGGAAGATGTGTGGCAGAAGCATGGAACTGACCCAAATCAACCAAATCCCTGCTTGGCGCCTGCCCACAAGACTTCCCTCTGCCTTTGGGTGCACTGCCACACCAGAAGCAAGGCAGGATGTTTGCAACTGATCTGGTTTCAAACGCATTTTTGGCATTTCTGAGATCCTAGACTGTGCTTCAGTGATTTTTATCTATCCCTGTATGTCCTGGGGCCTTTCAGAGATAGCAATCCTGCTGTTTATTTTTATTACTCTTACAATTGATTTTTTTTCTGAATAATTTGAGGCAGCCAACAGAGTAGATTTTTAATTTTCTTCACAAGGCTTGATCTTGCTCTTTGCTCTTCACTGATATCTGTCTATCTTACTGTCTTCATCAGGTTAATGAACGGATACTTGTGCTAAAAGAATGGAGTTCAGAGTTTTTAGAAGTCACTGATCATACAGGTTGCTGGCAAAAAAGTATGCAAACTGCTCAGCAAAAACTCAGTGTGGTCTGGGAGGAGGCCTGGGTAAATCATGTAAACATTTAAGTTTTAGTATGGGACTATTCCCTACTATCTGCCATGGCTTCAAAAAGAGGCTAGATTTCCAGTCACAGTGGAAAATAATTATACTTCATTAACACAATGGTTTTTAGTAATACTTCTATGGTATTTATTTATAAGGTACTTTACCTTCAAAGTGATTTATGAGCAATAATTCCAGTATCTTTGATGGCCTTTTGAAGATCTTGGGCTCTCTGTGCTCAGTACTCTGCTTAAGCTGTGTGAAGCAGGAGTATGGTCCATATTTTTCTGAGACGCAGGTCTCCTGTTTTCTGCTTGTCTCCCAGCTTTGCTGCTGCTCCATTGGTGAATGCGTGGCCATGGGCTGCACGTCCAAGCAGGAGACAGCTGAACTCCCACCACAGACAACTCAAAGGCTGACTGACTTCTCAGTGTCGGTGCTGCCAGGGCTGTTCACACAGCTGGGATGCTCCAGGTCAGTGACAGATGAAGGGGCTTGCCAGAGGCTGTGGAGGGAAGCTAGAGTCAGGATCAGGGTTCAATTTCCAGGGTCCCCTGTGAGAGTTGAGAACAGGTTTCTCCCATTTCTGCACGAAGTTACAGAAACTCAGTGCTCAACTGGTAGCCAGTTTGCAGCTCCAGGAGATCCAGCTGTGAGCACTTACCTACTGCAGAGATTCTGTCATCACTGTAACTGAGGAGGTCTCCTTTTGGCAGGTTGGATTCACATGATGGCATCTCTGCGAAGAACTTGAAATGACCTCTGGAGTTGTTTAGTATAAATAAATCACCGTGTGCTTTCAGGCTGGCTCAGCAGCGTGTCTGTGGCATCACAGCTGCCGAGATGGGGCTCCGCGCAGCAGCTGGAGTGCTGGGAAAGGCATGCTTTAGGTGCCTCTCTGTAAACAGGCATGGGTGGTGCTTTTCCAGATCACCCTCCACGGCTGAACTTTGCCACCTGCAAAACTCAAATAACCATACAAATCAAATCTGGGGGCCTGGTTTATACAGTGGCTTCAAACAGTCTTTCAAATTCCTTTATTACTAATGGCATTAATAAATTATTAGTGTTCATGGTGATTTAGGAAGTATAAGGTTCAAGTATTTAACAAATTTCATAATCCTATTTGTTAATGGACTCGATGGATGACTTGCCAGGCAGGATTATATCGCCATGTCCTTGGAGTACATGCTAAAACACAATGTTTTTAGCACTGCGTTACTCCAGTCCCTAACTGAGATCCAATACCATCTGTAACAGTGCTGCCATGGATAAGAGGAAGAAAGTTTGTGCTAAACCCTCTGAGATAGAACATTATGAAGTGTTCATTTCCCAGATCATTAGAAACTTAAAATAGCCATCTGGCCAAAACCAGAGATGCATATGCCTGCAACTACAGCTTAACAGCATTCAGCTGGGAAGGTGGCTGCTGTGTAGCATTTGGGACTGGCAACTGCAGAACAGCTTTTGCTCTGATCTCAGTGAAGTCTCTTCACACTTTAGACTTCTAGGAGATGTCTGTTTAAAATGCAATCGACATCTCAGCCAGGAATATAATACACTCTAGATAGGCTAAAATGAAACCACAAGGGCTTATACCCTCCACACGCTGCTCCAGTGATTATTTTCACTGTTAAAAAGTGCTGTATTTCAGTCTCTGTTTGCCTGGCCTTAGCATCTGTCAGAGGCATATCAGCGTGTCTTAACTCTCAGCATTTGAGGGGCATTACAAAAGGCTCTTGAATTTGCAAAATTTGACCTAAAGCATGATGGCTTTCACATGCTCCTTCCATGCTTAACACTGGTAGTAGCTGGGGGTCTGAAAATAAGGTCTTTACTCTGCTGGCTTTGTTACTTTTACCAGATGCCCCTCTCTCACCTGTAGATTACCTGCCATAGAGCTGTAGGTCTGCTATAAACTCAGCATTTTGTATTTTCCTTGTTCTCAGATGGTGGCGTACAGTGGAACATAGGACCTGGGGGAGTCCATCCTCATCAGCCACTCACTCCTGCTCATGGTCTCAGCTTCCCTACTTGTATAGTTAGAGTAATAAGATTTATAATTCTAAAAGCTCACGTGCATAGTAGGTCTGTGTTCCAGTAGTTTTATCTCTAAGCTGTGCACAGTCAACAATTGTAAACAAACGTAGAGATACATATTCTAAGTAATTTACACTTCGTAGAAGAGGCCTGGACATAATACAACAGCAATGACTTCCTTCTTCTAATAGAATTTTTAGTTCATTATATTGGCTGTACAGGGCAAGCTCATATCCTGGAGGGGTGTCACTGGAAGGAGGAGTAGGGGGAAAGCATCTGTTTTTATTCTGGCTTCTGTTTCGGCCAGCAGATATAATGGCACATGACCGTTGAGCCAACAGTAATCCAGTTACAAAAGTCTTCAGAGTTACTGCACCAACCAAATTAAACTTGATTACATCCAATTATGCTGAAAAGCCAGACAACAGCTCTTAGCTTGGGGTGAAGTAACTTCTTGCAATCGCATGTGGGGAGGCCTTGCAGGGTGTCAGGAGGATAATTGCTCGTTTGTCTACCACAGAGCACCATCTGCTCTTGAAGTAATGCCTAAGGATGTGAGAGTACACCGGGGTCGGATAAGCAGGCAGGGGAGCCCAGCGAAGATTTCTCCCTGCCTGTTTTATTATCATTTGTTTTATGGTTGCTTGCCCTGGGTCCAGCTGCGGTCAAAGCCCCATTGTGCCAAATAGTGTCCGTGGAGGGAATCCTTCCCATACCGAGCTGCTGGTCTCATCGGGGAAAAACAAGGATGAAGTGGCCTTTATGCTTATGTCAGAATAGTGTCTGTGTCTGGAGCATTGCCTGGTGCACTTTCCACCAAACAGTTGCATAATGGTTTTCTGTTTTGAGGAGGTGAGAAAAAAAAAGGAAAACTCCCAGTTTCCTTCTCTTCCGTGGTAAAAATAGCATAAGTGGGGGGAGGAGGGGTGTAGAAAGGTAAAGGTAGCTGCCAAAAATGTGTCTGGATCTAGGCAGGAGAGTTTGCATGAAGAGCTCATCCATCCTAGAAGGAATCACCAGGCACAAAGAAACTCTACCTGCGTCCAGAACTGAGAAATGCATCAGTAGTGTTCTGTCCCAGCTCAGCTCCAGGCAGTTATTTCTAGCTATCTAGTTTGGTGAAAGAAGTAGGACTGGGCTTCAGTGTGGACTGAGTAGGAATAGGAAAACATCTTTAAAAATCCTCAAGTGTGAGGACTGGAAGTGTCCTCCAGCTGTATCCACAGACACTGTCCAGCTCAGCACCCCAGGCCCCTCCCTGTGCTTCCTAGGGGGTCTGTATCCATTCTGGATGGGATGTGCTGGTTTTGGCCAGGATCCCCACGTTATGAATGGATGATATGGATTTAAATAAGTCCCTGCCTTTTGCCCAAACCTCTGGTAGCAGGCAGTAGCTGTATTGAGGTGGCCAGCACCCCAAAACCCACTCTCATTCGTAAGTTCTTTAATAATGTCTGATTCAGTCTATTATAGAATTAATTATTTATTTAATGGACACAAAACTAACAGACATAAGACTTAAAACAGACTAGTACTACACAGGAATAAGACAAAAGGGAATACCAATATTACACATGTGGGATTAAAGGTACCATATTAGTTTTTCAGCTAGCTAAGAAATAGTATAACTTAGGATCCAATGTTTCTTACCACCAAATTGTTGAAGGGGCACACATCGAAATCCTTTCCCTCAATTTCTGGAAAAGTAACTGCGAAGTTGCGTCCAAGCTTCAGGAAGAAATCATCTTGCACGTTCCCAGGGAGAGTGTAAAAGACTTCTGCCTCTGTGATAAACTGTAGTACTTTTATAGTGTAAAAACAGGCCTTTTGGTCACCTATGTTTTTTATCTCTTCCCGCATCTGTTAGGCTGGCAGACCTTTTGGCGCCAGGAGATGATACCTGCTGGGTCTTGCCCGCCTGAGTTATCTCTCCTCTCTGCACCCGCCACCTGTAGTGGGGAGAGGGGTGATAGGCCCTGCCACACTCCAACAGAGAGAGGACAAAGTAGGACCATCAAGTCCACACAAGCCTATGTGTCTTGAACACTGCTGACCTGCGAGTCATCTCTTCCCTGTTCCAAGCCTGTATTAAGGCATCAGAGCTCTGATGCCCCTGTCTTTGCCACAACACTGTGTTGAAGACACTTCAAACTGTCTCATTATCTGATCAAAGCACCTTGTGCTGCTATTCCCTCTGCTCATGGAAAACAGCCAGTGCTGCTCGAGCTGCTGTCTGTCACAAGAAGGAAAGGACTGTCTTGTGGTTTGGCTTCAATTGCAGTTGTTCTGGGGGGCTTGCTGTGCTCTTTTATGGAGGGTGGCAAGCTTGAAAAGACTCTAGTTCTTGAAAGAGGCGATTTATTTTTTTTTTAACCTTGAAAATTCTTCATGAAATCAAAAAGCTGCTCCCATCCTGCTCTGCTGCAGGAACTGTTGCGTGAAGATAAAGTCAGGTCCTATTGTTGTGGAGCTGGATCTCAGGAGACTGAGCATTCGCTCAGAATTAAAAGCAGGCAAGGAGCACCAAGCCTCACAGCAGATTTTTTCAAACCTTTTCCCCCAGCCTGTTTCAGTTTATATTAACCTCCGTATAGGGCATTTCCAAGGGATTTGTGCCTGGCTGGAGTAAGTAGCCCGAAGCATTTCAGCCAGCTGGTCCCTAATCCACAGGAAATGCCCGGTGTCTCCATCCATCCCGACTGCTTGCACCAGCGACGGGGAGCGAGGAGGGGAATTGCTCCGCCTGCAGCTTTCCCGTCTGCCAGCAGATGGCACAGCTCATTTGAATAAATTTGGAGCAGGAAGGAGTAGCGGTGGACATTGTGGTTTCTTTCTTAGAAGTTCTGATTTTTCATAGATTTCAGTTTCAGATATGAACAAGAAATCACACTGAAGGTTACGATTAAAAACTCCAGGGGTTTCTGCAGAAGAAAGTGTCACTTTCTCGTGCACCCCAGTGCGCTAAAGATGGTACAAGGGCTTTTTCTTAGAAAAATGTTTCTCTCTCAGCCTTACCCTTGTTCAAGGAATATAATTTCTTACATGGCATCTCTTAATTTCTCCCTTGCTATGCCTGCTAATTCTGCTGTTCCTCCTTCAGTTACTCCTGCTGGCAGAGATGGATTCTCGATGGCTTCACATAACTCCCTCGTCGGGTTTTTCCAACACAGGGATGTGGTTTTCACACAGTTTTCCGCCAAGGCTGCTGGCTGTTAGCTCACACTCCAGAGATTTACGCAGTCAGCTGGGGCCAGCCTGAGTTCATTCCCCACTGCCGGTTGGAGGAACAGCTTGAAGTTGGTAAAACTGTTACGAACGTGCAAGCGCTGCCAAATCAGAGCCGTGCTCATGACAGACATCGTCTTTAACTCCCAGGGGCACTGAGGGTAGTATTTGTGTATCTTCCTGGCCAAGAGCTTTAAGGAGGGCCAGCATTATAAGGCATTGTAATGTTACATGCATTGGATCACATGTAATCTCGCGGCCTGATGCCAGAATTAACTCACTGTTCCCACTCTGCATACAGCCACAGTGGAATTGGGAAGGCACATTCACGTGCAGCATCTTTGTTTGAAGCATTTTTCTGCACAGAGCTTATGTTACAGTTGGACTCGATGATCTTGGAGGCATTTACCAACTTTAATGATTCTATGATTCTATGTCACATCTGAGACAGCAGCATATTTAAATGTACGGAAAATGTAACCATTTCCCATCCAAAAGTCCCAGCAATCTGAGATACATGTGTCAGGCATCACCAAAAGCACAGAAAAAAGAATTCACAGGGGTTCTTCATGCTTTGGACACTGTTCAGAAATATCTTGTGATATAACCAAGTCAGTAAATGTGATCCAGAACAGGGGATGAGCAGAGAGAAGGAATAGTAGAGCAAGGGAGCAGGGTAATAAACCACGGGCTGTCACAGAACATGTAGAATAATTCATTACAATTCACAGAATGATAATTATGGAGCATTTCTTTAAACATCCATCACCCAAATGAAGTGTTCCAACTCCGTGTGGTGGAAGTTGTTAGCATAAAAATGCAGACAGGGTTCTCTGCAACTGCAACTGGTATTCAAACTGATACCACTTTGCATTGGTGTCAGTATGAGTGAATTCCTAACCTGTGAATCATTAGCATACACCGTGGAATAGTTTTGCCTGATACCTGTGTATTAATCATGATCATCTGTTCTTGACTGAGTCTTTCTAAATCCCCAATAGTTCACTGGCCTCCCTGAAATTTCTGTGTGTTTTGGGAAGATCTCTCAAGTGCAGGTGACCAGGATACAGTTTTCTCTATGAATGCACAAAGTGCCTCTAACCCAGGAGAGTTTTCGGGAGAGACTCTCGTTCTCATGCAGTGTAAATTGATATGGCTCCAGTGAACTGAATAAGGTGATGCTGGATGAGGCCAGCACAGAACTGGTCTCTCCATCCTCCCCTGCTCTCAGCCTCATCACACACGCTGCGTTGGCAGAGATGGGCAAGCTGATCTGAGCGTAGCCTCTCTGTGCAGAGACTGCCTAGCACTGGAATAGGATCAAGCCCTTCCTTTGGGTAGTGAGAAGGTAGAAAAATCTTCTTATTTAGCCTTTGCATTTCACTGGCAGAAAAACAAAGCTGTTGAGAAAATACATTCCTAACAAATGACTGACTTGTTCTGTAAGGGGTTATTTCCCTACTTTATGCATTCACAAAGATGATAAACAACATATGGCTTAACCGTGCTGTCCCCATCTTGAAAAGAGGTGTTGTTCCTACCTCCCAGAGGCACTGCAAGTTGCAATTACTGCTCTAAAGTGATGCAAGATCCCTGCTCAAGCGGCGTTATATAAAGGTTGTTGTTGTTTGACATACAGTAGCACATCCAGCCAGCATGGAGTTATTGCACCAGCTACGGTACAAACACGTAAGGAGGGACCATCCCTGCCCACAGAGGTTGGACAGGCAGGGAAGCTGAGGCAGGGATGATTGAATGTGCCCGAGCAGGTTTGGGGCAGAACTGTTGTATAGAGACAGGTCTTAGAAATCCATCCCTAGCAAATGGGTTGTGTTTTCCACATGCGCGTGGGCTAAGAGGAGTCAGCTTTTACGGGTGCCATGCCCAAGTTTTGCTTTAAAGGGTGCAGTGAAAGGAAGGTTAGAGAATAACCCAACTTGCAGGACTGTGGAGGGACATTTTATTAGTGCCTAAGCTGGGGAGAAGAGGATCAGGCTTTGAAATGTACAATGTTTCTAGATCTGAAAGTTGATAGTGAATCTCAGCCAGGGTATAATACACTGTAATACAAAACCTGGCTTGTCTGCCTGAGACTCCAATGGCAGTCAAATCCCCTTGCAGTGGCCACTGCTCCATTACTTAAAAATCAATAATAAAATACGAAGCTTTTATTGATTTCCCTCGTGGTTTTTTTATTGCTATTTTTTTTTCTCCAGGAGGGTTTTTGGCATCACTGGTGGTGTTTGGCTGTTACTTGCTCAATCTCTTTGTTTTCCTATGGCACTTTCATCTCAGGCTCAAGCCCCTGAGCACAGCGGGGCTAAAGCCAGCCGCACCTTTCCGAGTTGAGGACCTTTTCCATGAAGAGAGGGGAAGGGTCCTGGGGTAATGAAACCGTACAGGGGAGAGGTTTGGGGAGAGCTGCACTTTTTAATTAAGGAAACGTTGCGCTCTTAGAGATCACCTGCTGCAGTATGGATAAAGTTTCTCTATAGGCACTGTATGAGTGCCGGGGGGACAGGGACGAGCGGCAGCCCCTCGGGGGCGGTGGGGGGCCGGACAGCCCCTCTCCCCGCGGGGTTTGTGTCTTTAACGCGGCTGGCGGGGCGCCGGGCGGGCGGAGGCGTGGTGAGCCGGGAAGGAGCCAGTTTCCTGCTTCCCCGCTCGCAGCCGAGCGGCCGCGGCGGCGGGGGGAGGCGCTCGCCGCCCCCCCATCCATCCTTCCATCCCTCCCTNGGCTGCCGCGATGAGCGGCGGGGAGGTGGTGTGCTCGGGCTGGCTCCGAAAGTCACCGCCGGAGAAGAAGTTACGGAGATACGTAAGTCTCAGCCCACCCCATCTCATCCTTACCCCGGCCCCGGGAAAACCGGGATCCATCCCCCGCGCCTCCATCCCCGCTCCCTCGCCGCCAGCCCGGGTGCACCTGCCGCCGCCTCTCCCGGCGCCGCGGAGGCTCGGCAGGGCGGAGGGGCCCCTTGCCCGGGCGGGGAACGANCGGAGGTGCCCCTTGCCCGGGCGGGGAACGAACGCTTGTGGCTCCCCGCCGCTCGGGGAAGGCGGTGGGAGCATTTCCGAGCCCCCCGACTTGTCCCCTGCCCCGGGGTGGTGGGGTGGGCGGTGACGGCCACGGCTGGAGCGGACACTCGGCGCTGGGGCCGTTCTGGCTGCGCCCCGCGGTGGCTGGGCTCACCCGGGACCTGCGACGGTCACACCCCCGCCTTTGAAGTCGTCTGTTTTAGGGGAAGCTGGGAATACCTTGGTCCCAAAGAGTAAAGGTACTAACGCATCTTGGACTCCCCCCCAACATTCCCATAACAGTCGCTCTCCCCCATCCCGTGCACGGTTCCTATTAATCATTGAACGTCCGAACCCTTTGAAGATAGCACCAGTAGCGCTTCGATAGCCTTTGTGTCGTTAGCGGCTGAGATCAAACACTTCAAAGAAGTTGTAAAAAGAGGGTCCAAATGCCAGCTCTGTCACATTCCCCACTCATTGAAAGAAATAACTGTTCTTTGCGTCCTCCGCCTGACAGTCCTGCTATGTGCCACAAACATTAGCGCTCAGAAACGCGCTGCTGTCCTATGACTCGGCACATCGCTCCCCAGGATGTAGGGGGTCCCACTCCCTGACACCAGTGACCAGCCTCAGCCAGCCTTCAGCTGACCAGAATGCAGCCTCTGGGCGGGAGCTGGATGCTCTCCCTTCCTGGGGGGACACCAGCCAGATCATCCTTTGGTCCTGTTGCTTTTGCCTGCGTGCATTTCGGGAATGGCAAGCAGAACAAGTGCAGCTGGTGTCTCCCCAGTGCCTGTTATTGATTGATGGAAGCATCACTGCCTACCCTTGAGAGGGAGATGGATGTCTGTAGTCCCGTATTGCAGGCTACAGCAGGACTGGGGGTGTGTCTGATTTGTGATAGAGTGTTATTAGCCTTGCCCAAAATGGGTTCAGCCCCGTAGACATCAGTGGTACCACATCCCTTTGCATTAGACTGTGTGTCCAGCTGCTCTTGGCAATCCTTTCCTTGTGTGCCTCATGCTCTTTGAGGGAATATCAGGTTGGCACAGGGCTGGAACTGCTAGGGAATCCAGTCAGGTAGACCTGAGTGTTTATGTGGGAAATATCAACCCCCTAATGAATGTAGGCAGGCTTTGTGGGAGGTGGACAGAATGACTTTGTGCATGCTGAACTGTGGAGGATGCTTTTAGCTTAATGGAGCAGAGCACCTTCCTCCCGCAGAAATCAACTAATTGCTGATCGTGAGTCACCAATGGCCTTAACTCATCAAACATCATTAGCTCCCCAGCATTGGCCCCATGAAAGGGTGCTCACATCACTGTCTGAATATCCAGCTTGTGCTCTGGCATTCCAGCAAGAGCTGAATAAATCTGCTAAATGCTCTACATGGAGGGTGTGACACGCCAGCGGTTAGTGCTAATTATCGATGTGCATAAGAGTGCTTTTCATCCACATACATCCCAAAGTGCTTTGCAAGCCACCTATGTTTTCAAAACATCCTCATTCCCCCAAGAGGAAATGCGGCCGTGCTGAGATGTGCCCGGCCAGCCCACACAGCCTCCGCGGGGCAGGAAGCGATGCTTGGCAGATGTCACTCGAGGGGATCTCTGTGCTGCAGCGGTCCCAGTGCTGTGGTCAGTGGGACTTCCCTTCCAGTCACACCAGTTGCACCAGCTTCCTGCATCGGTGGCTGGATTTGAAAGTGTTGGCCTTTAGCTTGGACTGTGTCTCACTTGGTGGTGCCCCATCCCTTTGCTTTTTAATGCATTATTATTGATGCTGTATTTATATAGCTGTGGTGTGCATTCAGGGTGTTGGGGTGTTGATCAAGTTCTCCTCGAGAGTAGTTCAGAGCAGCTTGCTGGTACAGAGCCTGAGGGTGATGGCTTTCCTCCCGTAAAACCTGCCTTCATCTACAGCAAACCCACATGGTTGGACTTTGGTTTTCATGCACAAAAGGCAGTTTATGCCGGCTTTTGTACGGCCTCAAAGGGAAGGTGCTGAATCTCTGGCTTTGCTGCTTTCCTTATACCTTTGGTTTATATTCTGCTTTGAGACCTCAAAGGAGAAATATCAGGCTGCAGGATGCTGCTAATGGGGTTTGAAGTTCCTGCTCTGGCTGTATTGACACAGGGTAGATGATAGATTTATTTTTTCTTTGACAAGTGCATTTCAAATATATGTGTCTGCACATGGGTGTGTTGCTAGCGCTGTCCTTGAAGTGCTGTGCTTTTATAAGCCTGGGTTTGTTTTGCTTTTATTTTTCAAGGAGATCTGTGGCAAGAGAGGAAAGCACTACATTTTCTCTCTAACTTCCACCCAGGGTGGTTGGGAAAGGGGACTCTTCTCCATACCTGATCTGTGCAGCATTAATCTGCATTTACAGCAATACCTGCTCTGTTTCACTTCAGAGGATTGTGTTTATGTGAGATTGTGGGACCTATTTGTACAGCACTCTGAGAAATATCGGTGTTGTGAGTTTCTCTTCTGTTGGGGGACGTTTAAATGATCAAACAATGACTGCTTAATGGTTGAGTTTTTCAGCCTCATAACTGCACGCAGGGGTTCGTGTGCATTTTTTCAGCCTCATAACTGCACACAGGGGTTCATGTAGATTCCAGGCAGTTTGGCTATAAATGCTACTGTAATATTGATAATAAAAGCTATGCAAACAGTTGAAGGTCAAAAGTAATTGAGGTACCAAAATATCTCTTTTCACCTCTGTTCTGCTTGGGACACCAAGCTCCCTCGTCCTCTTGCTTAATTGCTTTTTTTCAGACAAACACTTTTTTACCATTATAGAATGATTTGGGTTGGAAGAGACATTTAAAACTCATCTAGCCCAACCCCCTGGCAATGAGCAGGGACATCTTCAACTAGACTGGGTTCCTCACAGCCCTGTCCAGCCTGGCCTTGTATGTTTCCAGGGATGGATCATCCACCATCTCCATGGGCAACCTGTGCCAGTGTTTCACCACCCCCATTTTAAAAAATTTTCTTCCTCATGTCTGGTCTGAATCTACCCTCTTTCGGTTTAAAACCATTGCTTCATGTCCTGTTGCTACAGACCCTATGAAAAACCCTGTCCCTACCTTTTGCTTTTCTGACTTTCATACATTAAAGGGTCTTCTTGTATGCAGCCACAAAGCACAGAACCATCTTTTAATTCTCCTCCTGGCTCCTCCTTAAAACACACGTGAAAAAAATTTTAAAAATAAACCCAATCCCTAAACAAAACCCTGGGCTTTAGTTGTGTGACCAACGAGCCGAGACCAGCGCATATTGTGCTGGTCCTGTACTGACTCACTGTCTCCTGGTCCTCTCCCGCTGGACGTGCCTGTCTGTTGTCTCCTGTGTTAGACGTTGGTTTAGAGCGGTGTTTTGTGTCTGTCCGCTGCCCAGCACGATGGGCTCGGGGGTGGACTGTCTGGCAGGGAAGCACTGTGAAAAATAAGTGCTGTCGTAGAGCAGCTCAGCTCCCTATCGTTAGATCAGTGCACTCTGCCTGCTCATTTATGTACCATGAAGTCAGAGTATTTTCTGTCTGGCTGAGATGTATGTCTGCAGTTCTGACTAAAACAAAAGCTTCTCGCTGTGTACGGGTTTTACAGTCCTTTAATGCTTTGGGTTTTTTTTTTTCTTCCCAGCTGGTTTATCTGGGTTTGGCTTTGTGCATCAATTGTCGTTCTTACATCAAGCAAAAGCAGTTTAATCAAGGTCATTGGAAGAGCTATTCTTCTCCGATGGGACAAGCAAGAAGAGGTTAAAGGGCTGATTTTCTGATTGCAGCCTTACTCCTAGGGGCAACTCCTTGATGAAGGGCTTCTTTTGGTTCCTGAAGTAGGTCCCTCATATCCCACCCCAAGATGCATTGTAAGGATGTCCTCCTTAAATGAGAACGTGGGATGTGGTCTGAAGTAGGATCATTAGTGCAGAGATATCATAGGCTGTCAAATGGTGGAGATGCCAGGTGGAGTTTGGCACAGTGCTGATTGGGATGAAATTTTATAGGAGTGAGAAGAAACAGCATCCCTTCATTCTGCAGCAAAGTACAAAAGATGGGTATTGTGCAAAATTATCTCATTTTTTTTCTTCTTCTCTCTAAGGAGTTTTAATCGGTCACTCCCATGCTCAGCTGTGCCATGCCTCATTCAGGATGCTCTACCCTCTACCAAAAATAGGAAATGCTTGCAGACACACCAGAGAAAAGCACTAAAAATGAGCAAAAATACAGAAAACAGAAAGACTGAAGGAAATGGGGTTGTTAGGGATGAGAGGGCTGAGAGCAGAAATAACAGTCCTCGAGTATGTCAAAGGTAGCCGTGAAGGGGAAGAGAGTAAACTGTTCTCCATGGCCAGTGGTTGGAGGCCAAGAAGTGGCCTGCTTGAACTGCAGCAAGGGAAACAAGTGTAGGAAAAACTTCCTAACCTCTGATTGCCAGAGGAGTGGAGCAGTGGAACAGATGGTTTGGGATGGGCTTGGAGTCTCCATCGTGGCAGTTCTGAAGTGCAGGTTGGCCAAACTCCACTTCAGAGAGCTGAATCTGTTTTGAGGCAGTGGAATAAATTTGACAAATTCTCCAGAAGTTCCTTCCAGTGCTGGTTTAGGTTAATTTATGGATTTTGAGCCTGGACGCAGGGAGGGATAGTTAAGAGGCTTAAGGGCACCAGTTATGTCACCTGGATCTCCTGATGGGTTTCAGGGAAGTCCTCTGACAAGTTCTTTGTAGAAAGTTTTGACAGCACTGAACTCCATGACTTTGCACTTATTCCATCTGTCAAACTGCCTTGCTGCACCCTGCTCCTCCCATGTAATCTCCCAGCTTGATTCAAAAAGACCATAATATATTTTAGCTGTTGTCATCTACCCCATGATTCAGAGGAGGGATGAACACTTACTCCACCAAGAGGAGAAGGTTTTGCAGGTCAGGGGGTGCATTTTGCTTGCAAAGGCAGTGCCTGCCAGCACTCCTGCTACACCAGCTCTCTTGTGCAATGCTGCACAAAGGTCCCACTCTCTAACTTGTTTCTCTGCTGCATCATTGCTGATGAGTCAAAACATGACCTCTTCCCTACAACCTTCTTTTGGGGTCATTTTGTTTGAGTGTGGGGCTGCATTCCTTTGCCCACTGCAGCATTTTCTGGAAACAGTCAGGTGGTGATGTATTGTCATCATGATAATTGTGTTCTAGTAACGTGCAGATCCTTGGAGGATGGTTGTGGGAACGATGGAGTCAAATTCTTCCTGATTGTGGAAGATAACAAAATAAGGTGCAACAACCACAACCCAGCTTTGGAGGTTCAGGCTGGGTCTTAGGAAAGCCCCTCCAGTAAGAGGGTCATGGTGTAGAGGAACTGGTTCCCATGGAGGCTGCAGGGTCTCAGTCTTTAGATGTTTTCAAGACTTGGCTAGAGGAAATTCCAGCTGACCTGATCTAGTGATGGCACCTCAAATGCAAGGCTGGACTAGAGACCTCCCGAGGTGCCTCCAGCCCAACATGCTTACACCACTGTGACATAGTGCAACCAATCTCAGAAGCAGTAGAGCTGTTGTAGCCAGCTCACAGTGAAGGTGGATGGTCTTTGTTTTGTTTGCTGTCAACACACGTGCTGGGGCAGCTCTTCAGCTGCTGAACCCAAACTGGTTTGGTCAGGACTGACCCGTGTGTGCTCCGAGGCATTGCATCAATTGAAGTGGACATGCCCACAGAGGTTAAGGAGTGCGTGTGTTGTGTGGAGGGTGAAACTGATGTATTTTCCTGGTACTTTGGCTTTGCTAAGAGAACTTGAGTGAATCCTCAGCTATCTGTCATGACTTCAGAGCTGGCCGATAGTCCTGGCAGCCCACAGTGGATGTAAAAGATTGATGGTGGCAAAGCACAGGTTGAACTTAAGAAAGACAAACAATACTTAAGGAAAGCGTGCGAGGAAACTGGCTTTGTTTCTCTTTGAAAGAGAGCAGAAGTGATACTGAAACCATTTTTTTTTCCTTTTTCTTTTAGCAAATATCAGATGCAAGACATGATGCAATAGTGTTTACCAGACCGAAGCACATAATTTATAGTAGTGACTCAAAGGCAGAACAAAAACTATTTATCTGTATTACAGTAGCAGCTGAGGCAACTGGGGCTCAGTGTGCTGAGTATTTGGGGAGACCACATCTGCCCTGAAAGGTCTGGTCTGATGGGGAAACCAAGGCACAGAGCAAGTCAGTGATTTGGCTGCACTTGTGTTCAGGGTCATTCCCACAGCTGGAAACTCACCTTGGCTTTATGGTCTTCTACCTGAGCCAGGGGCTTCCAAGCTGCTCACAAGCTGCTGAGAATGTGTGAAGCTAGGGAAACGATTGCAGCTGGTCCACAGAAGTACATAATACTTCTGTCAGGGATTTGGATGATGAGGGTGCCAAGGTCATCAGGGGTCTCTCTGAGATGAGTTGATCCAAAAGGTTTGGAAATTGCTGCTTTTAATATAAATGGCCCTTCCTTTCAGTACTCCTTTAAAGTCTTTAAGGTCTCACTTTCCTATCATAATGGTTAGGTGGATCTTTCAGCATCTTACGGTGGTGACAAAATGTATCTCAAGAGGTGGAAGAAATAAGAGAGACTTTGATTTAGTTCAGGGCACCTGGAGAGCAGCAGTAGAGCTGAAAGACATTTTGCTGCCGTTGTGTGCAGCTTCTCCACCTTGCTGCCAAGTGAAACCAGCTTTGTGGTTATCATGTGGTTATTATGGGTTAAACCACAGCAAATTGGCAGTGAATGTGGGAGGCTGTATAGATGGAGCCAGTATAGCGCCTGGTTGGTGGCTGATCATTAGTGGGGTTCTGGCAGGACTCAGTCTTAGGGCCAGTGCTCTTCAACATCTTAAAAAATTACTTAGTTGCAGGACTCAAAGTGATACTAAGTAAGTTTGTTGATGATAATAAGTTGGGATGAGCTGCTGGCTCCCTCCAAGGCAGGGAGGCCCTACAGAGTGATCTGGACAAATTAGAGGTCTGGGCAATCACTGACTGTATGAAGTTTAACAAGGGAAAGTATCAGATTCTGCACCTGTTATGGGGCAACCCTGGATGTACGGATAGACTGGGGAATGAGATGCTGGAGAGCAGTGACACGGAAAGGGACCTGGGGGTCCTGGTGGACAGAAAGTTGAATGTGAGTCAGCAGTGCCCTGGCAGCCAGGAGGGCCAAGCGTGTCCTGGGGGGCATCAGGCACAGCATCACCAGCCGGGCAAGGGAAGGGATTGTCCCCTCTGCTCTGCACTGGGGCAGCCTCACCTCGAGTGCTGGGGGCTGTTTTGGGTGCTACAATGTATGAAAGATACAAAGCTATTAGAGAGCGTCCAGAGGAAGGCCACAAAAATGGTGAAGGCTCTAAAGGGGAAACCTTAAGAAGAGTGGTTGAGGGCACTAGGTCTGTTCAGCCTGGAGAAGACTGAGGGGAGACCTCATTGTGGTCTGCAACTACCATGGAAGCAGAGGGGCAGGCACTGATCTCTTCTCTCTGGTGACCAGTGACAGGACGCGAGTGAATGGCATGAAGCTGTGTCAGGGAAAGTTTAGGTTGGATATTAGGGAAAGGTTCTTCACCCAGATGGTGGTTGGGCACTGGGACAGACTGCTCAGGGAAGTAGTCACAGCACCAAGCTTGGCAGAGTACAAGAAGCATTTGGACAATGCTCTCGGGCACATGGTGTGACTCTTGGGGATGGTGCTGTGCAGGGCCAGGAGTTGGACTTCAGTGATCCCTGTGAGTCCCTTTCATCTCAGTATTTTCTGTAATTCTATGATCACTTTTCTTTCTTATTTGTGATTAGTGACAGAAAAAGCAAATATTCAGTGTGTGGATTCACAAAAAACAGACCGGAGACCTTAAGAAGAGATCCAGACCATTTGCATGCTGCCAGGCAAACACACTTGCACCAAGGTGTGCCTGCCACGACCTTGCAACGCACAAAGAGGATTTCCTCAAGGTCAGCATGCAAGCCTGCACAGTGCCATTGTACATATGTCATCAATCATATCTAGTCATACAGCAATTTAAGTACGTGCTGTGTTTAAACAGAAAATTTTAAAAAATAATAGTAAATAAGTAAAAAGCAGCTTTGGTCAAAAAAATTGCTCTTAGCTGTCTTTAGCCTGCAAGCTGTGCCTTTAAAGGACAGGAGGAAAATCTGAGTGCTGGAAGCATATGTTTCTTGCTGTGTAAGATAGCCAGTGGTGCCTGTTTCTCCAGTGAATCTGGACTAAATCCAGCAACCTGGGGGGGGGAAGGGGAGGCTGATTTCATCTCTGGATTTGTGTTTTCATATTTGGTTCCTATTCTTTTTTTGAGTTCTTGTGCAGTTTTCCTGGAGAAGGTTCTGATCTGAGAAATCTTGCATCAGTCTGCTTGTCTGCCTTACACTAATACCTAGAAATTAACTTCTCCATCCAAATGTGCATATTCTCGCCCCAAAATGATGTGTGTTCAGGGTAGGAAGTTCACTCTTGGGCCAGAAATGGGACATTTTTATTTATAGTTTAAATCTGGTTTTGAGGCAGGACCAGTTGAGAACAGCTCTTAGACATTTCTGTATGAAGTGTTCAGATTGTTTCTTCTTTTCCATTGCTTCAAAAGCTTTTCTGTCTCTGCCTACTCCAGACTCCTTTTCACATGGCCTCTGAATTTTTAAATGCTGTATGTTTGTTCCCTCTGTTGACAGAAATAATAATCTATTGACAGAAATGAATATCTGTTGACTGAAATCTCTTCTGGTTGGGTTTTTTAAATTATTATTTATTCTTTCTTTTGCTTCCCCACGCCTTTTGGACACATCCAAACTATTTCCATCATGTCTTCTGGATCGAAGATACTGTCCTAATAGCATTTCAGTACTTGTTATGCATCTTATTCCATTTAAACCTGGTATTTTCCAAAGGCGTTTGCTTTGGAAGGCATTTAGACATTTCTTTGGTGGAGTTCCAGGTCCCGCATCCATATGGTAAGATGGAAATAACATTTTGAGTCAAAGATTTGCGGTCTCCTGAATTTCATAGATTTTCAGTGATTAAATTTTCCTGATGATCCCAGCTGCTGCCTCGCCCATTCAGGTTCCTCACTGACCTTCAGAACAAGCCCATGGACTTTCATGTGGCTGCCAAAAGTTGCAAGTTGACTTGCTAAATCCACTTTCTGGCCACTTAACATAACATCCAGCCAGGGATTATGTCTTGTATCCAAAAGTGACTAGTAAGCCTTCATTTCTCTCCTCTCTACTGGTGGCACTGAGGTGTCTTTTAAACTTTCAGCTTCGAAGAGCTGTGTTGCACGTGGTAGGTTTCGTACCGTGTGCTGCTGTTGAACTGGGCGATGCTTTTGTTCATCTGCATTTTTTTAATCTCATAATAATGGCAGTAACAATGCTTAATGGGGTTATTAGTCACTGCTGCCAATCTGTACTTCAGATCTTCATCCACGTAGTTATTTAAGGATCTTTTGGCTTTTTTCTTTTGTTTATTTGTAGCGGGAAATACGTGGTTTTACTGCTCCCTGGATGCTCTTGGCTTGAAACAGTGCCCCGTGGAAAAGAGAAGGTTGGCTATGTAATTCAGCTCAGGGTTTCGGTAGTTGCCTCTCCATTTAAAAGTCTCCCTTACCACTCCTACAGAGGCCACGTCAGCAACTCCAGGTCTCCTTCCTTCTCACACTGCTTTCCCACAGGTGCTGTGTTTGAGAGCCATCCAGCACGGGAAGGGGCAAACACAATAAACCTTAGAATCATAGAATCACAGTGGGTTGGGTTGGAAGCAACCTGAAAGATCACCTAGTCCCAACACTGTGCCATGGACTGGGACACCTTCCAGTAGACCAGGTTGCTCAGAGCCTCATCCAACCTGGCCTTGAACACTTCCAGGGATGGGGCATCCATAACTTCTCTGAGCAACCTGTTCCAGTGCCTCCCCACCCTCACAGTAAAGACTTTCTTCCTAACATCTAATTTAAATCTCTCTTCTTTTAGTTTAAAAATCTCCCCCCTTTTCCTATCACTATCTGCCTGTGTCAAAACTCACTCTTCCTCTTTTTTATAAGCTCCCTTTAAGTACTGGAAGGCCACAATGAGGTCTCCCCAGAGCCTTTTCTTTTCCATGCTCCTTCCATATGTGCCCCTCTGTAAATGCCCCTTCTGGCTGATTGACACGTAAAACAGCCGCTCTGCTTCCATGCCATCAACACTGCACACAGCTCCTTTGATTCTGGATCACTGTGTTGTTCCTAAATTGCTCCCTCCAGATAGGAAGCTCCCGGGAAAAGCTTGTTTGCTTTGACCCAAGAAGAATTGATGACTTGAGGCTTGTGTTCTTCCCCTGTCTCGCCTTCCCTGCCTGCCTCGCCCACTGTCCACCACACGTAATGTCAGGCTGGAGTTTCCAGCGGGCTGGGGGGAATAGAAGCGCTCATTGTTTCAGGGGTCAGGGCGCAGGGCCAGGGTGGCAGGAGAGAGGGGCGCAGAGCTGGCGGCTGAGCTCTGCCGCTACCTTCAGCGTGGCCTTATGTCATCCATAGGGGCAGCCATGCAGACAGTGAGCACTCTGTGATCATGGCTCCTTAAAGCCTTTGAGGGAGGGGAATAAATAATATAAATGAAAGGAAAAAAAAGAAGAGATGCAGAAGATATGGGGTGTAGGGAGTGACAGGGAGTGTATGGGCTCCTTTTAGTTGTCCCGAGCAGGAGATGCTGAGAAATGATGTAGGGTAGTCCCTGCTCAAGGCTTCAGAATTGGCAACTGAGGTTTTAACTGAGCCTTATCTGTTCAGGTCCTTCTCTGAGCCCTCTGTGTGCATGGAGTGAGGCAGGACAGGGAGCAGGAAGTTTTCCTGCCAGCAATCAGGACTTTATCCTGCAGCAATGTGTGTGTGGGTGGACCCCTGACACCAGCGTCTTTGGAGAAGGGTGATGAGAGTGATTAGGAGCCTGGGAAAGCTTTACACAACAGGCCTCCGAAGCAGTGAAGGACAGCCACCTTCCAAGGAAAGTGAATGAGAAAGTGCCCTGATAAAAGTCCTCAGGGCTGCTGTCCATGCAGAGCGGGGACAGCATTTCAGCTTGGCTTGTGGGACTTCTTATGTGAGCACCCCAGGGTCCTTCTTTGGGAAGTGGCCCAAAACATTTGGCACATCACCAAAGAGAGTGATGTCCCATCCTGTCTTGGAACCCCCTCCTGGAGAGGCAAGATTTGTGCTCAGGAGAGGTGGCCAGATATGTCTGACCCCTCAGCATCAAACACAGAAGGGAAGCAGGTCACAGATGTTAAAGCTTGTAAGATCTTTTTGTTTCTTCATCCTTCAGCAAGTTCTGCCTCTGCTGTTGATGTGCAATGGGGGAGAAACTGCCTCCTCCTACCAATTCTGAATTTGCACCTTATGAAGTAGATGAGATATGAATAATGTGAATATCTGCAATTTTAGAAACTGATACCATGAAGAAAACACTGGAAAGGAACAAAATTGGTATTTTGAGGTTTAAACCAGTCAAACAGTTGAGGATGGGTCTTTCCAAGAGATAGGGCTCTCTCCTCTTTCCTTTTCAGAGAGTTTCCACCTGTAACAGGGTGTGAATTGGTCCAAGACTAGCTAGATCCTGCACCATATCCATAGAGTCTCTCCCAAAGCCATTTTTGGCTGCTGCCTTACACTCCCTTCAAAGTCAACCCAAGGGAGGGAGGGCCTGAAGGGATCAGGCCGTTGTCTCAAACACTTGCAAAACATGTTGGCTGAGGCTTTGACTGGGAATCAACCAATACACTCTTTTTAGCATCAAATCAGTACAGCCAGCTGGCATGCAGATGGGCTGATGTATCATGTGCTGTCAAAGGGAGGTGCATCGAGGAGCAAGATTTGAAGACAGAGTCATGTGTAGAGAAGAAGGTTGCCTGCAAGGTTTATTTGTTTGGGGTTTTTTTTAATACTGAAGGCGCTTCACATGCAGCAGAAGGCAGAGCATCTTACAGGTTGGTGTCATTGACGGGGCTTCACAAAATACTCTGTGCTCGGGAGTGTGTGTTAGATGTTCACAGGGGAGCTGACAATGAGTGCTTGTCTTGGGCCTCATGCGTTGCTCTGGGCTGGGACTGAAAAAGGGACGTAAAGCAAATACTCTCCTGTGCAATGTGTAGGATGTTCATGAGGCTTTTTTATGAGTTCTTGGTTAAGTAGGATGTTTGATGACAATGTTCTGTTGGTGATTTTTCTCTGTCCATTCTGCTTCTTGAAAGAGTCTGCCATGACCAACTCAGTGCTGTTAAATGTTGTCATTAAGGCTTGATGGGGTGAATGAAGTGTGGACCTGCTGCTCTGACACTCTTGGAATTTCAGATAGAATTGAGTTGTTGAATACCACTTGGGAAGGACAAGCTTCAAGATTTGCATTTTTAATTAAGAAGAAGAGCTTTGAAAGCCTGTTCTTTGCATTTCTTTGTACCTGGAGCCTCCCACTAACCAACCATAGCTCGGGTTGTGGAGGAAGGTGAGAAGCCAGAATGACGTGTTTGGGGTTTACATGTTCCACTCTGCTGTGCACATTGCTGCTGAGTCAGCTGTAATTTGGGCATGGTTCAACCCTCCCTTGTCAGTGTGGAAGGGCCTGGCCAAAACCTTGGATTATTTCTTTCCTTCAAAGTGTGAAAGACTTTTGACTTGTTATATATACTTAAAAACAACAAAAAAAAAAAAAAAAAAACCCAAACCAACCAACCAACCAACCAAACAAACAAACAAAAACTCTCTTTATTTCTCTGGTTTGATGGGAAATGAGACACCAAAGCACAATCAGAAATGTGGCTGTGGGGCTCTTCAAGTTGTAACTCAGACATTCATTCCTGGTCAGTATATATTCCTGGATATTATCATATCTGCTTCTTCCATTTTCCCACCTTTATCTTTTTTGTCTCCAAACCCAGTGGTGTGGCCTGGGTTTGGGTTCATTTTCTTTCCCCCAAGCTTTGGTCCTTGCACTTTGAACTCTCATTAATACTCATACACCTACCCTGAATATTCCAGGGTTTGGCATTATAGCACTGAGATGGGTTGTAAATACAAATTATTTTAGCTTTGCACATCCCAGCAGAGCAAAGAGTTGGCACAAAGGATTGGACACTCAGTGGTTTCCAACCTTTCCACCCTTGTGCTTCCAGGTTGCTTACCAGACTATTGGATCTTTACTGGCCCTGCTTTATAAGTAGGAAATTACAGTGTACAGGGACTAAGTGAATATTTCAGGGCTTGCAACAAGTCTATCATAGAGCTGGGAACCAGACTCCAACATCCTTCAGTCTCATCTTCGTGTTCCCATTTCTAAGCTGCATCCCAGCATGCTCAGTCCTTGCAGTCTCGTGCTGAGAAATTCCAAGTTTCCTGAGCCAAGTTCGCTCGCACGTGCCTTGCCTTGAAGTTCATCGGATAAGGTTAGGAGTGAATTCAGCCTGTTTAAAAACTCGGTCCAGCTGCCAGACAGGAAAACCTGATGAGCGGAAGGTCAGTCAGACGTGGGAAAGGAGGGGGAAAAGGTGAGTGGTTGTTGTGTGCTGGGCGGGGCGTTAGTGCCAAAATCGGTGGATTTACTCTGTTTTGGGAGTACCCACATGGCAGGGCACATGTGTGTGCTGGTGGGTGAGCTCAGCTGGGTAACAAGAATAAATCTGCTCTGCTTGTGAGAGGCTGGGACTGAAACGTGGTGTAATAGCGATGCGTATAATTTTGTACGGTGAGACAGTAATTTACTGTGCTGTTTCAGCCATCAGTGCAACAGCTAGAAACTGTTAAGATAATTTAGTGGAGGTTTGTGGTTATAAATACATTTCCATCGTGACTAAGGATTCTAATAGAAATTAAATTCAGCCAAGGGGATTTTAGTATTTTATTTTTTTTATTGCATACTCCCCAGTGTTTCTGTTTTGACTTACTAATCTTACGGAATAAGCTGAGAGATGGCTATTAAATGTTTTTTAACGTATAGAATAGGAGTTGTAAAAGGAAAAAAAACCCAACACTGGATGTTGCAATTAATTTAGTGTAATCTAGTTATTCAGCAGGGGGGCTCTGGGGTGTCCTGCACTTGGCTGCTGATTCTACAGACATGTTGGGTAATGTGCAAAGCTATTGTAATGCAGTTCTTTGTTATATACATGGTTTTCACTTGGGGGTATTTGGGTAAAAGGGAAAATAGTCTTCTCCATCCATCTTGGCTTCATACAGGATAAGTTGTTCAGAACTAAGAACTGGTTTTTGAAATTTAAACACAACTATATCCAAGTGTCCAGGTACCCACATATCAGCTCAGGACCTCAACAACCCCCAGGACCTTAGCCCTGGATTTCCAGCCATGTCCTGCATCCACACAAAACCCCTCTTCCACCACTGGGAATAAGGAGTGTAAGTGATGTGATCTGCTGTGGGAATGCCTCAGCTCTCCCACTCTGCTGTCTTAATCCGAATAATAACAACAAAAAGTTTGAAGGCTTAGTTTGGAATTGGATAGCTCTCCAAAAATAGGCTCTCCCTGAAGATATCTCCTACTTCCTGCTGGGCTGGAAAAGCTGTGCTGACAGCCTATGCACTTGGATATTTAGGCATCTTCTGGAGCCTAAAGCATGAAGGAATGCAAAATAATAGAGGAAATCAGTCAAACTTGTTAAATTTCAGAATAGCATTTGGTTTGTGCTTCAGAAAGTGTTCTCCCCCACGCTCTTCCTGTGTAAAAAGGCCCTTGAGCCAAACCCCAATATTTACAAATACTTTTGAGATCTTCCAGGTGCTGGAGCTCAAAAGTATTTGAGTTCTTCCAGGCTAGACCCTCCTTCTCTGAATAACAGATCTTGGCTTGAATGCTCTTGAAAATTGTGGACCCCAAACAGGTCCCTGTGCATGCAGAGCTGTGTTAGCTCCAGCTCTGTCTTCATGTGCTCAGGAGTGGGGGAAGGCGTTACATAAGAAAAAATCCTCTAGAACAATAAACTTTTGTTATTTTGTTATATTGAAAGGCCTCTGAACGTCTCAGGGAATAGCTGGTACCATCTGGTATATCTTAGGAGTTTGTCATCAGGAGTTTCATCTCCAGCCGCCTTTGGGACGATGGGCTGAGCATGGAGGTGGCGGGCGCAGTGGTGTCCTCTCCGTGGCCTCTGCAGGCTGCGTGTTTTGGTACCCTCATCTGTCCATCTTATTTTAGTCTTCCTTTCTCCTTTTCAAGTAACGTGTAACCTTTAGGGGGTTGTCAGCAGGAACCCACCTTTCCCAGCATGTGACTTGTATTTTGGTCGCTGAGCACCTGGTTTTATGTCACTGAGTGGAGCTGCCTGTGTAAGTCCATCTTAAGATGAGTGGGAATGAGCGCAGAAAGGCTGACATGGCCATCCCCATGCTGCAGAGAATCCCAGAAACCCAGCCTCAGCCTCTGCCTGGGCACAGCCATGCTGTGGGGAGCAAATCCCATTCCAAGCAGGACTCCACAAAACCAATGACAAAATTTTAAAAAGCAGTGTTATTAACCTGATGCAACATGTGGTGAGCCTGCACTTGGGAAGCTGGAAAAATCTACATTTCCAAAGTTGTTGATGAGGAATTTTAGTGTAAAATGCTTTCCTCCATCCTCCTTCTTATAAGGTTTCCACAGGGACTATTGGGATGATGCAGACAGCTGGTATTTCACCCCGCTGTCTCCCCAGCCAGACCAGCACCAGCTCTAAAAGCCGTGTCGGGAACAGAAGTTTAGAAACACAGTCTCAACCTTTCCCGGCTTGTTTTTCCCATCTGTTTTTAACAGCGTGTTCTTGCCACTTGGACCTTTCTGGGCTCGATCTTGTGATCCCTGATGTAGTATGACATTTCCAGTTTATTAGGAATGCTTTTGTTTATTTGCTGGGTGGGTTTTTTTTTTCTTTATTTCTCTCTTTCATTTTTTTCCTTTTCCCTAGGTTGTGTGGAGGCTTTCTGCCTCAGCTGCCAATGCAAACGTCCCCTCCCGTGCCGGGAGGTGCCACCCACACCCATCCTCTCTGAAATCAGGACAGTTATCTCACCAGTTTCAAGTGCTTTGAGTGGTTTGGGAGCTGTTATTAAAGAAAAAGGAAGGCTGATTATGTTTTTATATTTTTCTGTCCTTTTCTACCATTTCATAATAAAAAGCCAGGTCCTAGAGCACTGAAGCAAATGAGGTTTTAAAATTCAGTTGTTGTTTTTAAACTTGATTAAGACCAGCAAGAAGGGCCTCAGGGCTGGAGTTTTGCTGGTGGCATTTTCAGTTTACACAGCCTGTCTTTGCTTTCCTTAGCAGATTGAGTTTATTGCCTGTTGCATGCAAGTGTGAGTTTGCTTCTAAGCTGAAAATGGCTCAACCAGCCTTCATGTGGCTCCAGCTTTCCATTTTGCATAAAATTCACCACACTTCCCTCCAGTGCTGGACAGATACCATCAACAGATGAGTATCAGTGCCAGGGCAGTATTGGGATTGTAATCCAGCTCTGCCCATAGTGTGCTGCTTTCCATAACCTATGTGTCCTCTATAATTTCCTTTGGTCTCCTTGAAATAAATCAAGTGATAACTTTTGGAGGCCAGTTCTCAGTTCCTGGCTGACATAAATCCCACCACCAAACTTCAGAAATGCTTGATTGCTGTTTTCAAATACTTTCAGCTATTCTGTAGCAGCCAGTGGAGCTTGTGGTAGTGTGAGAAGCTGCAGTCTGCGTGGTGTTGCACGGGGGTCTCAATCTAAAAAGTGTATTTTAAATGGGCAGGTGAGCCCTGTGAGCATCCACGGAATGGATGGGGCTCGTGGACAGGGTTTGTGGTGGCGTGGGCTCTCAGGGACCTCGTTGAAGCTGCCTGCTGCATCACAAGGAGCAGGTACTCCAAGTCATTTTCTTGGCCTGGGGGTAACAAGGACATGGAGGACAGATCGCACATCTCCATCAGGCTTATATTTACTAAACTGAACCAAATCTCAGATGTCAGGAGAGTAAATCTAGCAAGTGCCACATGGTGCAACACTCTGGGAGTAGAGATGAGGCTGATTTCTTTTGGGTCAGTTCAGCCTGCACCTCAGCAAAGCTTCAGGTCCAAATCTTTAATTGCTGTGACCTGTGAATGATCCTTTGATCAAGCGAAGGTGGTGGTCTTGTGGTCCTTTACAAACACACGCTACAGTTGCAATCATGTGTGGTAAATCTTGTTCTTTGCCATGAGGATCAGAATTTGGGTCTGTAACCATAAAGGTTTGCAGCCAAAAATCACTTATGTAGTGAAAAGTACCCCAAAAAGTTCAGAAAGTCCTATTTGCCTAGTGAAAACTGTCCAAAAAAGCTCAGAAAGTCCTGGGGAGCTCAGAACTGCTGTGTCTGCTTTTTAATTTTTTAAACATTGGCCTTCCCAGGAAAGCAGAGATGCCTCCAGAGACCCCACTACTCTGATTGCTTCCAGCCAAGCAGCAGGGGCATGTTTCTGTCTGGTGAATCTGGTTTCTGCATAAGCTTTCCCAGACACCAGCCTTCATGTTATCTGTCTTTTCACTCTGTAGAAATCACCGCACTTACCTCCAATGCTGGAATATCACCAACAGATGAGTATCAATGTCAGAGCAATACTTCATGGTATCTTAGAATCACAGAATGGTTTGGGTCTGAAGGAACCTTAAACTTCATCTAGTTCCAGTTCCCTGCTGTGGCCAAGGACACCTTCCAGTGCACCAGGTTGCTCAGAGCCCTATCCAACCTTGCCTTGAATGCTTGCTCTAAGGCAAAATGAGCTGCTTAATATTTTCCCCAAATGAACTGGAGACTCTGCCTGTTCCCAGGGATTCCTTGGGATGTGCTTTGGGCAGCATCGGCCCAAGGATGCTCCCAAAGACCTCACTTCCTCCTGTGCAATTTAAGATTTGCTGGTTAACAGCATTAAACAAAATTGAGGTGAACCTCATCTTCCTGTTGCATTAATGAGGCTTGTTTAATGACAGACACCATAAAAATAAAAGGAACCAGCTGTAAGAAGGACTGATTGAAAGTGCAGATGCTTTGGAGCAAGGTTAGGGTGACAGTCTGCACGTGGCAGCTGGTCCTCAACTGTATGCCTCGTCCAGCTTCAGGACTGAGGGGTTCAGAGGATGAAACACCAGGCAGTACCAGTTCGCTTGGATGGATTCATCAGACTTGCTGCGGCACGCTGAATTAGCCTTTATGGGTTTATTTTTAACAGTGGGGAAGGCCTTGTCTGCTGGAAGTAAAACTGATAAGATACGTGCTTGGGGTCCTCATCTGGCTTGAAATGGCTCCATGGTGCACATGTGTTGCAGAGTCTTTGACCATCACTGTTCCTAGGCACTTGGGGAGGGAGCCATGGGGAAAAGAGGATGGGGCAGATGCTGCTGAGCCTGAGTAGAATTTGGCCTCTGGGGATGCAGGGGTTTCGTGCCTGCTCAGGACCCTCTTTCATCCTGCAGCAGGATATTGAAAATAATACTTTATTTTTTTATCCTTGTGGCCAGTTTATGAGCCAGCTTCTACCAATGTCCCTGTTTTCCTAGGGGAAGCGGCTGCTAATTTTTCCTTCACTTGTTAGACTTGCTGTGTGTTTCCCTGCTGGAGGATTCTGAAGAAGGTTTTCAATATTCATACACTTAACTAGGTTGTGAAAAAGGGGCCATTAGTTCCTCCAGTTTGATCTCAGATCATTAACTCCACGCTACTGCTTTCCTTTGCCGTCTTTTATTCTCCTTGTCCTTCCAAAGTGTTGCTTGTTTTTTATTGCTCTGTGTATCCTTTCAGCAGTAGTGCTAGCATATTTATTATTATTAATTGGCATATGTGCAACAAATGTCATGCAAGGATCACAGAAGCCGTTGCCTTGGAGAAATTGGTGTATTTATCCCACATGGGGAATCAGAGGCACCAAAGAAACCAGACGGGCATCAGCTGCAGGCATGCTCTGACAGAGGTGCTCGTGGTTCCTTCCTAAGAGGCAGTTTGGACCTTGCAATCATTGACATATGCTTGCTTTGAACTACTTCAGCTGTGCCCTGGAAACCAGGTACTACCCAGGTCTTTTTTCCAGCAAGCCTGACAGCTTTCCTGCCACCTTCAATCTTGCTACCCTCCCCATTATGTTACCCAAAACCCCCCAGCCTGCTGTGGGCTGGAGCAGTGCTGCAAGGCAAAGAAGGAAAAAATAATAGTAATAATAGGAGAGACCTGTTCTGGAGATGATAATGATAATAATTTTCTCAAGGTGTCATTTCAAAGCTGCCTATCTAGGCTTAAAAGCAAGGCAGGCAGCAGGACCAATGCTGGGGCTTTAATGCAGACTTGAGAGTAAAAGTAAAGCCAAGAGGACAAAAAGGAAGGCTGAAATTCCACTTTATTATATTTTTATCCCACCAAGCTGCTTCTCAGTCTTGACGGGGGACAATAGGCACTTGTTCCCAGTAAATGTCTCCCAGCCGACAGCCTGTGCTGGAGAGAGGACTGGGAAGGGGCTCCCAGGGGTTCGCCCATGGCCGTGAGCCCCCGGGACTTGGCTCAGCCTGGCCACCTGCCCGTGTCCCACCACGCCAGGGGAGTTTATTTTTCCAGCGCTCCCACTCAGAAACATTTGGCGAAAGGAAAAATTGTGGAGGAGGTTTAGCTCAAGTGAGCACAAAAACATGTGTCGGTGTAGTATATTGCTTGCTGAGTGGTGGTTTGGGATTTTTTTTCCTTCCTTTTTTTTAAACATTACTGAGAGCTTGGGAATCATGTGAGGAGGGTGGGGGTGATACCTTTCAGATGGACACGAGTAAATACCAGAAAGGGAAATCTTTTCTGCCTGATGCAAGTTCTCATCCTACTTTGGATGAATGAGTGTAAAGGTGGCAAAGTCTTAGGTAGCCTTTCAAATCCTGATGTAAAACCCCCATCTTAAGCTACTGTTGTCACCAGCATGACCATCCATCCTCTCTTCTCATGACCCCCCAAAGTCCCTGAATGAGGAAATGGGCTAGAGTATCACACTGTGTCCTCTTTTCTTGCCACATGACTTGGTTACTGTAGGGGGAAAAGGGACAAGGTGCAAGAAAAGTTGCCTCCTGGACTTTAAAACTGGGGAGGGAAGAGCTGTCCCACTCCCTCCCCCTATCCCAAATTTATTCTTGCACACAGGCTCCTCTCTCCTGCCCTCCACAAAAGAAACATTGCTTCATCCAGAGATGAAATGCTGAGCAAACAAATCGCAGGTCAAAGTCTCCCACTCCTTCCCCTGCCACGTTCCCATCTGCACATTTTTGTGCACCATCCCTGCTGCCTTTTCCCATGCCCTTTGGGGCGAGCAGGGTGGGTATGCTGGCTGTCAGCACAGCAAATGCAGCTCTGCAGATGTGAGCTGCCTTTGGCAGGCAGAAGGGAAGGGATTTGTTTGGGGAACAGTTTGGAAGACTGGGCAGATGGTTTCCACCCTTCATCATGAACTGAGATAGGCAGAATTGTTCTTGAAGAGGAAACAGTGGTACAGCACATTTTGGTGAAGTTGGTTGCAGGCGCTGAAGTCCGAATCACATCTGTGCTAAGCCCTTTCTTGGGTTTGTGCAGGGGCAGCAAGGTGAGAAATAAATCCCCTCTCACCCCATGGGGATGTGTACGAGGAGTAATGCATGTGGATTTGTCTACCCTGGGATGGTGCATCCCAAAGAGGAGCTGTGAAGCTTGGCTGGTAGCAAGATGGGGGATGTAAAAATATATTAGATGAAACTTCTGAGCATGCTGAGACAGCTGCTAGGAAGGAGGACTGTAGGGCAAAAGAGGGAACCACAGGATTTAGCAATTTTGGAGAAAAACAGAGTATTATGAGTGCCCTGGTGTGAGGCAGAGGGTTTGCAGAGTGGAAGCTGGTTGCCTTCTGGCTTTATTTTTTTTGCTATAACATGGAGACCATTCACTGATCAAACCACCTTGTGAAGTTAAACCCATACTACCCAGGAGCCTGGAGGGTTCCTGCTTATGTCTCCAGAAAGTGTGGTGGACCTGAGTGAAATGAGCCTGAAGGTACTGCTGTGGAAGGTAGTAATGCAGAACCACTGTTCCATCTGCTAGTCCCTGACATCTGTACTGCCTTGGCCAAAAAATCCATGACCCATTTAAAGATGGAGACAAGGGTTTGTAAGCTGGCATATTGCACTGAGTTTTGACTACCTGCTGTAGCCAGCTGAATTCTCCCTGGGCTCTTTCTCTAGACAGTTATTTTGTTTTCTGGCTGGGAGCTGATACAAAGACACTAAATGAGAATTTGATAGTGAACTGACTCATCTTGACTTGATCATGCTACAGGCATGCAACTCACATCTCCGTCTGGGCAGCTCTGTTCACGAGACTGGTGTGATACCCACATGTGGGAGAGGAGAGCTGGGGCCTTTACATGCACAAGCCGTACCCAGAATAGGACATCCCATGAGCTGGTTTATAGCTACTCCAGCTGGTTGTGTCCTGGGAACTTTGCAATTTCTCTTGTTCCTTCTGTGGAACTGACCTGAGGTGGTGGGGTTGCCCCGGGGTAAAAAACAGTGGTCTCATGTGAATCCATGGTCCACAGGAATTCAGGAGGGAGGCAGTGGAAGTACTGGAGAGAGGACCAGTTTACCTCTTTCTCATTCACGTTGGTAAGCTGTGGTTTTGTCCATTAGGGAATAAATTTGCTTCAGTGTGTGCTTTCTCCCCACATCTGTGTTCTACAGGATGGGAGAGGATGCTTGCAGGACATATGTTTAATCTCAAACTACTGGATCCTGAACTCAGCCATGATATTCCATAAAATAGTACAGAAACTGACATATTTGAAAAGATCTGGTTGGGTGCCCTGACCTTCTTGTGACAGATTCTTCATCCATGTAGAGTGTCAATGTGGTTCCTGCAATGAAGATTTGTCCCCTCCAGGTGGTAGACATCTGTGCTGGTCTGCTGGGCTCAGGGATACAGGGGCAAGGGTGCGAAGTCTTTTGAAAAGTAATTATTTGGTTTTGTAGTGTGATTATCTTTTTGTGTTCATCCTCTCCGTCGTTTTTGATGGTGCTGAGAAGAACCATCTGTGAACGACTTTCCCAGAAAGCATCGTTAGATGTCTAACTTGGTCCTTGGGGTTTTTTGTTGAAGTGTTAGGGAAACTCCATCTCCTAGAGTACAAAACCCATCTGGGGTAAAAGGGACTAACTTGAACATTAGCATGAAGATCTGACAGGACATGGTCCAGTCCAATCTCAGTGACTGCAAGATGTCATCTTGGAGTATAATGGATTTAGACTGATTTTCAAATGGATCTCTGTGGATGGATGGGAAATCCAGCAGAAGATGGGCATCCAACTCTGTTATGCTCATCTAGAAAATTATACAGGAACTACAGTTTATCTCTGAGAGCTCCCTGCCAGTGAGGTTCTTATCAGCTACTCATCCATTGGCTCAGCCTCACCTCCTTTCCTGGGCATCCAGAGACTGTGTATCCCAGAGAACTGCTGGGATTTTCTATCTTACGAAGTCTGGAAGCTGGGTATGTTTTACATCAAGTGCTAATGGTGTAAAATCTTGAATAGAGCTGTCAACACAAGCTTCTGGACTATCTCAGCAGAGCAGGAGAAAGGGATATGACTTTTCATATCCCTACCTTACCATTTCCAAGTTTTCCTGCATAGCTCAGTCAAACCAGTCCTTTCCCCAAGAGCACACATAGTGGAAATCTGACAATTTGGCTTCTTCCTGCAGTTTTTGTTGCTTCATTGGGTCTGAACTGTTGACTCAGCAGTCTTTCTTCACGTGCTTCCCTTGAAATAGCTTCCTCCAGGCAGATGGTGTAAGGATGGGACAGCCTCAGCGACACAACTTCTCTTTGAGAAGCTGCTGTAGTGGCTGCTTCCTCTGGGGCGATTCTGCTCTCTACAAGGTTTTTAACTTCTCCTAAAAGCACCTAGGGAAAATCTTCTTCAGCCGTGTTTTTACCTAAGAGACGGCAGCTCTTGTGAGTGACTTGGAGACACAGCTTGCACACAGCTTGTGTGCTGCATGTCATCTGGGTCTTGAAAGCGTTTCTGAAATCTTGGATGAAAGGTTGCTCCTCCTGAGGCACCCCTCCTTCTTCCCTTCGCACACAGTGCCGGCAGAAACCCTGACACTGAATATGAGCTCATGTATCACCTCTTATAATATTTTTAAAACCTTTCTAATTTAGACTTCTCTTGCCTTTTAGGGCTCCTTTTTTGGAACAACCCCAAAATTTTCCTGCCAGAGCCCAAGGTGGTTGTCTAGAGGAGCAGGGAGAAGTGATTGCTGCTGATGTTGGTCTTTGGGATGACCCTGCAGCCCTTTGCTTGCAGCTTTCTCTGTGCTCTGGCCCCTCTCTGAACGCTCCACACACCCCGGGTGCCAGCTACCATCACTGTCTAAGAATGAGAAGTAATTTAGTTCCTAAGCAACCTCTCGCCTGGCCTCTTGCTAAAGAGTGACTTAGCATTTTCCGAAGGAAAAAAGAGACTGTGGATATGGATGTGTTGAAGTAGGTTCTTCTAATGTGCTTAACCCTCCAAATGCTGGATTAATGAGCAATGCCTGAGTGTTGGCTAGATGGGTCACTGCCAGTGGGGTCAGGGTGCTGTGGGAAGCCAAGCTGAACCTTTCTGGGTGAGCTTGAATAAGGATTAAAATCTGTAGCTGTTAGGAGTGTTTCTAGGATTGTGAGGACTGGCATTGTCCTTGTTTGTTCTCACTGCTTTCATTTTCCTCCTGACCTTAAGGTATTTTGCTGTCTGTCAGTTTATTTCATTGTCCCTCCCACTCCCTCAAAAACCCAGTAAAGAAAACGTCATTCTACGGAGTGTTTCTGCTGTGGTGACTACAGGTTTCATTTCAAGTCCAGCAGTGCTTGAAAAATGAATGAGCAGGTCATGTTCCTGTCCTAACCAACTCTGTCTCCCTCAGATGTATTTCTACCACCTCCTTTAGAGTTGTACCTCAGTAAATCAAGATTTTTACTGTTTTTATCCTTCTCACATGCCCATAAGGCAAAGCTTCAGGTAAAGCATGATTATCCCAGGTTATTATTATGGAGAAGCCAGAGCCAAAGCATCAGGCTCAATTTGTACCTTCAGGATGCCTGGCTTTCACAGGGGACATGCTGATTCCTGACCTGCTGTATTCATTTGGTTCCTCCCAAACCTGACGCACTGAGGATCTCAACTCCTCTGTTGAGCTGGGGGGTTGGAGAGTGAGAGGGTGTTGAGCTTTGAGATGCAGCTGCACAGAAGGGACAAGCAGCTTGGAAGGAAGGTGTAGGATAAGAGAGGAAATCATCCACCAGAGCCCAGAATCAGTGAGGCTGGAAGAGACCTCTGGAAATCACTTCATTCAACACCCTTTCCCAAAGCAGGGTCACCAAGTGATCCTAAGATTTCTTAGGATCTCCACAACCTCTTTGAGAAGCCTGTGCCAGTGTTTGACCATCCTCACAGTTAAAAACAAAGATGATCCTTATGCTTAAATGGTGTTTCCTGGTGGTGTTTTAAATTTTTGTCTTGCCCCAGCAAGACCCACTTCCCCGTACAGTTACCTAGCATGTACTTCACCAGTTTTGTATGAGGACCTCATGGGAGATGCTTTGAAAGAAAGCCTTATTAACATCCCAGTAAGATGGGATGTTAAAGCCTTATTAACATCCCTGCTCTGACCGAGCCAGTCATCTGCCCATAGAGGGCTGTCGTGTTGGTCAAGGGTGATTTAAGGGTCTTACTGCAGAATCACATGGGGTCAGAGGGGACTGTAGAAAGTTGAGATATGATTTAGTGATAACTGCAACAGATACTTCAGTTTTCTTGGAGCATTTCAGCCATGATAATGTAATTAAATTAAATGCTGTAGTAACATCTAGCAGCAGGGGAGGTGTTGCTGGGCAGGCACAGGGCTTCTTTGTGGAGCTCAGCAGCATACAGGGGTTTGTCATTCAGGATTTGCCCCCATGGCTGCCCCTGTAATGGGTATGATGCCAGTCTGTCTCTCCTTATCCACTCACATCCCTGTCTGTGCCAGGGGAACGGGTCTCCTCTCTCCATGCTGCTGTATGTAAAGCCATACCTCCCTCTGTCCTCTCTGAAATACAACATGCAACTCAGTTGATATATGCAGTGAGGAGCAATTAATTTTTTTCTTTATTTTCCCCTACTTGCATCACTTTTGCAGAGCTCAGAGAAATAAGAGCGACAGCTCACTACTCTGGTGAAGCCAACAGCCAAGAGGCGGCTTTGCCTGAGGAGCAGTTCTGCCGAGTAAAGTAACACTTTCTAACACAGCTGATTGAAGCTGAAGAAGACACGAGTGTGTCCTTACACTACTCAAGAGCCTTGACAGCTCTCGAGGATCAGGTTGAAGCCAGAAAGAGCAAACGGCAGATTTGGGAGTAGGACCCAAGCATGACCCAATGACTGTGGATGACCCACTTTGCTGCAGCGACTTGCATATATATACTAGGAAAGAAACACCATTAATTTTTATTCCCCTCTATTTAAAAAAAATAAAATGGTCTGGCAGAGTCAGTATGCGAGGAATGGGCAGGCACACTGCCTTGTTTGTTGGAATGGCTGACGGATTAAATTAAGGTTTAAAAAAAATTTAAATTAGGGAGGGAGAGAGAGAACAAGTGTTTTCTATTGGCAGAGTTCATTCACAAGTCACTCATTTCTCTTGCTCTTCAGGGAGTGATAGGAGACAATTAGCTAATTGGTTTGGGGAGGTGACCTGTCAGTGACTCAAGGAGGAAATGTCTCCTGGGCTATCTGACATAAAGAATATATTTTCAGCCCGTTGTGACAGCTGCAAGCACCCCCCATTAAAATCAAGGATGTAATGGGTGTAATAACGGCAAGCTTAGAATCCATCACAGCAAGGGAAAAGCAATGAAAAACCTGATAACACGCACTAAATTGCAGCCAGAGCTGATATGTTATGTTGTCAGGTTGAAATATTTCTAAATTATCTTATCATTAGCACTGTGTAAGCACCCAAAGCCTTTCTGAGGTTGAAATGTGTCCCAAATTACCTTTGTAATTCCTTTCGTTCTGCAGCTCATCTGCCTTCAGAGCTGGGTACCTGCATGTCTTCGTGATGGATCCAGTGATTGTGTGTGAAGTTGGGAGGACTTGAAATCTAGGATTTTTGCCTAAGTCTGTGGAAAGAGGGTTGCTCAATTTGCTGAGAGGCTGTGGATTTCTCACATTTTTCTATAAGTTCTCAGGACCTGTTCTCGGAGTCAAAGGAATGGCTTCTTGTGTTGGGAGGCATTTGGGGTAGGATCTGGGCTGAGATCTTTGAAATATCCCCTTCAACCTTCTGCCCCTAATTTTGTGTGTTTTGGCAAAAGCAGCAGGCTGGGGGGAAGCAATGAGAAGGAAGAAGTTTAGCCAAGAAGGCAGCGTTGCCCTCATGCCCTCAGACTCGTGCCTGCGCATCCCCTCGACCGATCTCACTGATGTAGCAAAACCCAAAATACTGAAGTGAGCATGTTACAAAAAGACAGCAGTCATGAGATAATAAGATGAAGAAAAGCAGGAAGTCTCCTTCAGCCCAAGTGATGTAATTTTCCACAAACAAAATTTCATTCATGTGAATGTTTCAAAGAATACAAGAATAAGAAAAGCAGAAATACAAGTAGGGCAACTGCAGCTTTTAGCTGCCAGTGGTCGGAAGGAGTAGCAGGTCCCAGGCTGGGGCAAGGAGGTACCTGGTTTTCCTTAGGGAGGTGATTGGTCCTTTCTGAATATCAGATGCCTGAAAATTATTATTATTATTACTATTATCATCATTATTAAGGTTTTGGGAATTTTGTCTAGCAAAGCAAGTTTCCATAACTTCCCACAGTCCAACCATTCACTCTTATTTCCTTGTGCTGTGTTCCATGCTCATACAAGACTGGTACAATATTTGTGCAGGAGGAATGGCTTTGCTCATGTTGGTGGGTCTGAGTTTCCCTGCTGACAAAGACAAGGATAAGCCCTGGGGACGGGTTCAGCGGAAAGTGGAGATCCAGTGAATAAGCACACCCCGTCTGGGAGGCTTCTGGCACAACTGCAGACATCCTCCCCAGTCCTGCTCTGCAAATCCCTATGGGAAAATATGCTGCTGGGTCTCCTGCATGAATGGGCAGGACTTGGTGGGGGATCCAGAAGCACTGGGTCAGTCCAACACCTGTTTGGCTTGATGAGTTTAGGCCAACAGTGTTTATGTGATGAATTAGGAAGGGTGATGTTTTCCATCTTGGTGGTGTGTCTGTGTTGATGTCAGAGGGTTTCACTGCAGCACAAACAGGAGACTGTTGCTATTTTAATCATTGCTACACAAGACTTTCTCGTAAAGGTCATAAAATCAAAATAAACTTTGATGGACTGACCCATCATTAGTGGTAAAACCAGCTATGCACCACTCAGACATGTCCCACAGTAGGGCAACAGGACGTAGGCATGGTTTACTCACACAAAAAACCCCAACATTTTTCAAATCCATTTATTTTTTTATTTGTATTGCAGAGAATTTCTAAAATACCTAGTTTACTTCCTTTTTCCTGAAGTATCAAACCTTGTTGAAGTGTATGGACAGCTCATGTTTACCCCTTTGACTCCCTAAAGATTACGAGAGAGAAAGAGCATCAGAGCTGCATCGTGCTGGATCTCACAGGGACTGGATTCGTGTTGAGAGGGAAATAGGGGCAAATGAAATAATTACAATCACATCAAGCAATTAAAAGGGGGAGTTTATCAGCATCCAAAAGAGCTTATTGCTCAACCACCACTTTATCTCTTCATGCAAGCAGTGTTGGAGGCTGTGATTTGAATACCAAAAGGATGAAGCTCTGATTTAGCTAACAACCTCATGCAATGTTTGGAGTTGAAATTCCCGAATCCCTAAATTTCCTTAACGGCTGATTTTCTTAAAAGTTTTGTCTTCAAACCCTGAAGCCAGGTAGCTTGCCTGGTACCTGGGCCTGGAAGAGAGGCTTGTCTTGAGGAGCTGTGTATCAGGACTTACGCATTAACCCAGATGAAGGGCTGAGATCTCAATTATATTAACACACTGAGGTGGGAAGTTCTGGATAAATCATTTTTTGGGATCAGAAAAATTTAAAATTATTTTTTAAAGAATTGAAAAACTTTGCTTTTCCTTACTCAAGAGGAGAATTTGGTGGAAGTGGAGAATAAAAATTCCTTTCTGGCCAGACCTGGGTACCATCTCCCTGGGTTCAGGGCATCCCAGGTATGGAGAGCTCCCCATAGGGATCTCTCCCAACTTTATTGATCACCGTGGTTAATAGGGGACCCTCTACCTGATTTTGGCAAGGGTAGGATGGAGTTTTTACAGTTGTCTTTGGCTGCTTCCCTGGGGCTGGCTCTCATCTGCTCCAAGAGATCTAATATTGGTCCAGGCTGTTTGCTGGGAGCTGTTTACTGAAATCTCTGCGTCAGGAGGTTTCTATACATACCTCACTCTGGGCTCACTGCAAACATCCTGCCGGGAAGAGGAAACATTTCCTCTGCCCCAGGATAACCTGCTTTCCTATAGAAAGAGAATTGATGTTTCCGGATGGAGCATATGGATGTGGAAGAGGAGCCTGCACGTGCTCCTGCTGTGCCCCAAGGGTCAGTTCTAACACTGGCCAGAGTCAGTGGGATAGCTTCACGTGTTGAATGGCATTTGGAGTAGGACTCGCATGAGGATCCTCCCTGGAGCAGTTTTCCAGGTGCCGGAAGTAGCTCGGGGCATTTGATTGCTCCCATGCAGCAGCTGTGAGTGCAATGGAGGTCCGTGCTGGCATCCAAGGATTGGAGCTGGACGTAGAGGGAAAGCTGCTGAGTGTCGTGCCCTAGAAACAGATACCAAAAAACAGGGAAAACGGAAAGAAAGAAGTGAGGCAGAGAGGAAGACTCCAGGAAATGAGGTGATTTTTTGTAGTTTTGTGCTTTTTTTTTTTTAATAAAACATCCAAGAAAAGATTTCCTGCTGCATTAAATTGACAACACAGGAGAGGAAGCTCTTCCTAAATATAACAAGAGCTGTCTGGCCTCACTAGACAGCTTCTCCACAGGGACCCTGGGGTTTGATAGGAGGATGGATCAGCCAGTTCCCAAGGGCACATCCACTGCAGCCCTCTCCTTCTCATTCAATGGCAATGGATTGAAACAAAGCAGAAGTGGCTCTTCCTCTCCCCTGCTTTCCCTCAGCACCAAAAATATCTGAAGTCTGTCACGGAAGGCAATGGGAATGGAGGAAGGGAGGCACTGGCAAAAGGAAAGGGCTAGGAGAAACCCTGGGTCTCTCGCACGTGCCCGGCAAGAGGTGAGAAATAAAGAGGATGAGATGGGATGCCTCGCAGAGTCTGAGGGTGTTTATCTGAGAGCCGGATGTGACTCCACAGGAGCCAGTGCCATGAAGCTGGGTCAGCTGTAGGGCAGCACCTCAGGGAAGGCAACCAGCAGGTGAAATAGTGTCATAATTGGGATTTTGACAGTGTTGATGCTCTAGCATGGGCAAGTGGGAGAATGTGGCAGCACCTGGATACCTGCTTGTCTTACTGCTGCTGCAGTCCATCAGCAGAGAGGGGAGCAAGGTGAGATTTGGGTTCAGAAGTCAAGAATTGAGTTTTTCTTCTTGTCTGTCTCTGCCACGCCTGATGCTCATCCAAAAGGGCACTTCTTATAGCCAGCCTCTTCACGTCCTCAGAGAGCTGGCAGATAAGAAACACAAAAGGCAAAATAACAGCAGGCAAAGAGCTAAGGATGGTTCCCAGCGTCATCTGCTGCAGTAGGCATTTCTTGCAAAGGAAAGAAAGGTAGTAATAATGATAAAAAATTTGCTGTTAAGTTTCTAAAATACTCATAACAAAGGAGAAAAACAAGAGGAGAAGAAAATAACTTCTTCATCCTTCCTGCTGGGATTGCATGGCACCAGCACCAGAGAGGTCACTACATTTTACTATGTCACTGACAGCTTTCTATGGGCACAGCTCCATTACTACAGCTCAGCCTCACCTCTGAAGACCCCAGGTTGAGTTTCCAAAATATCACTTTTGGTGACAACTTCTGTTGCCCTCTCCTGGTTCAGTACAGAGCCAGCCTTTGGATTGCTCTGGCTCAACACAGCAGCCAAAAGGCTCCCAGAGGAAGCCAATGCTTTTATGGAGGAGGAGATTATCCACTTTTTGATGATGTTAAATATAGACGAAAAGCTTTGGGAGCATTGTTATCTGATCCGTTTCTCTGCATCGGCCACAGCTGCAGTTAGGGGGTTGCTCAGCCCCACGTGCTGTACGTGTCCTGTGCTGCCTGGATCAGGGGGATGCTCTTCCCACAATCGAGCGATTTCAAAGTTGTAGGGGTTTCTACACCTTTACCTGGAACATGCGATACCAGCCGCACTTTGGGGATAAAGAAGAGGCTGGAGGGCCTTTGGCCATGACCCAGGCTAGTACATCTCAGGTGGCCCTTGGGGAGACACGCCGAGTATTTTATTCAGCATCCCCAAGCCAAAACCTCCCATATCTGAGCAGGTTTTCAGATCTTCCTCTGGAAAACCAAGGGAATTTACCCAGTTGGCAGATGGAAGATTGCTGCTGTCAAGCCACAGCTTTCTTGTATTCAGCACTTATGGCTGAGCCAAGTTGCAGGGAAGTTGTGGCACCTGGAGGAATGCCAAGCAGCTGCAGCTTTCAATGACTGTGGTAGTTCTTGCAACCTCTCTGAGATGTAAATCCAGGAGGAGGTTGTTTGTATGTTAACCTGAGTGGCCCTAAATCTGTATTTCTGCTGCAGTGGTGTCTTGGGCCAGGCTGCACCAGGTTTGACTGTTGAAATCACACCTTATTCCATATAAAACCTACATCTTCTTCCTGCTGTTTCAACCCCTTCATGAGGGCATTGCTGTTCTGTTGCCCCTCCCCTCCCCCATCTCAGGATCCAGAGCTCTCCGAGAGCAGTCACATCCTCCTAGCTTGACTTTAAACTTCTTTAGTTAAATGATTCCTTTCTTGAAAAAGGCAAGAAAAAAGAAAATCAATTTCCTTGAATTTCTTCAAATTGTGTAAATTATTTGAACTATGAGAGACTGGGACATGCAGGGAGTGGTTGCTGGACCTGACCTGAGCTAAGCCCCGAAGAGTCTTATTCTGAAAAAAGCCCATCAGTTCTTGCTCGTGTGTGGCATCCTAGACAAGCATTTCACGCAGCCTTGATCAGCAAAGCCACAAGCGTTTTATTCATCCTATGAGGCTGTGCATAGGGAACACAAACAGATCCTTCCTGGGATCCAGTTCCTATGTGCTTGTCTTGTATAACCTTGGTCGGTTCTGGGATGCTCTGCATGGTGCCGCGTGATGAAGTAATGATTGTAAGCACTGGTATTTTCACCTTCTTGCCCAAATAACTCCAGGACTCCCTGGAGGAGCTTCCCAGCTGCTGTAGGAACCTGCTCAGGGAGCACACCGGGGTGCTGAGACATGTGGAGTGGGAAAAGACAGCTTGCTACAATCAGGGTGATGCTGTGAGAGGTCATAGGAGGTGAACGGGGCAATTTTTGCAAGAAATGGGTTTGAAATGGGGTTTGTTGCATGTCACAAACGCTGGCCATATATCTTGCTTTGTAGTCCCAAATGGGATTAGTGTCCCATCCTAGAACCACTCTGCATTTCTGTGAGCCTACAGATGGCAAAATCTCTTCCACCACAATGTAGGAATTGCCCCCAAAGCCAGTAACATGGATTCCTGGAGCCACTTGTGCTCACTGGGCCAAGCATAAAGCAATCTTATGCCCCCCAGCACCCCAAAACACATCAGGTGTTGCAGCCAATGCAAGCTGGACTTTTCTCAGCCAGAGATGGGGTTCAGGGTTTGGTTCTGGATCAGCCATGCTGGGTTGATGCAGTGATGTTCAGCTTTCCCACCACTGCTTGGAAATGCATTGGGAATCCAAGGAGGTAGTTAAATCACAGAAGCAATTTACTGGAGGCTTTTTCCACGCAGCTCTGATGGTAAATACAAGAATATCAATATTGCGGAGCGGCCACAGGGTTGGAAGTCAGTGACACAGCAAGCATGAGGCATTTTAATGCCGTGGAGGAGAGGAGGGAGGGATGAGGAGCCAAAGACGTGCTTTTTGCAGGTAGCAACGTGCTAACAAGCGAGTGTCGGAGCCTCCTCAGCTCTTGAGGCTAATCGCAGTGTTCAGAGGGTTTCAAAGCTCTGTGCCATCATGGAGGGGGTGGCATCTCTATAGAGACTCCGGGACCACAAGTGCCCCAGGCTGCACAACAGCACCCTGGTGAACCTGGTGCTGCCTCTCCCTTTTAGGAAAGCATCTCTGTGGCACCTTAATTTTGGTAAATTAAGGCAGAAGCAACTGCTGAGAGTTGAAAGCCTGGCTCTAGGCATCCAACAGGTCCATGCACTGCTGTCATAGCTCCTTTGGAGATGTCCCACTGTGGCCACCAGGCAGCCTGCCTGCAGCAGGGCAATGAGGTTCTTCCAGCAGTTCTGCCTTTAAGCAAGAGCTAAGAGCCAGGTCTGGGAGGATGCAGGATGGTGGGGATATCTGAACACCCTCTGCTGAGGTAGAAAATGCTGGTTGAATTCTACCCAGAGCACTATGTGAGTAACAAAAAGCCAGGAAAAGGGTTTTAACCTCACCTGGAATGTCCATGCTCATTCCTGATGAATTTAAGGGAGGGAGCAGTGGCTCCTTGCCTGCCATGAGCAAATGTGCTCGGCTGTTTTCAGCCCCTTGCCACAAGCCGGGTCTTGCACTGGCTGTTTACCCCCATTGTTACCCATTCTTCATACCCAGCTCTGCACAGACAGCCATGGCCTGGGATAATTCAACATTCTCTTTCCCTAATAAAGCAAGAGGTCAAGACTGGATGAGTAATGCAGAAACTTGTCCCTTTGGGGCAATTTGAAAGATTCTCTCTGTCATAGTAAATCCCTGTGATTGCAGATGCTTTTTTTCCCCATGCAGCTTTCCCTTGTATTTCTGTAGCTGGGTAGAAGAGCTGAAATTGTCCCAGGGAATTGTTCCAGGTGGATGCAGCTTCACACAACTGTCTGACACATTGACATCCCTTAGCCCATCAGAAACAGGCACAGGAGTGTGCCAGGCAGACCTCAGCAAGTGTGAGTCGCTTCTCCTGACGGAAGACAATATAGAATGAGGCATTAAGATAGCCCTCATTCCTGAGCACGAGCAGGGGAAACAGGTCCCTGGCTGGCCAGTGTGAGCCCAGCCCTGCTAAAACTGAGACTGGGCTTATTCACCTTTCACCCTTCCTGCCCCATCATCCTCTTGGCATGTCCAGCATGGTAATAAATTCAGATGTGTTAAAGTGAAACAGCCGTGGATTTGCAAAGAATCTGAATTCAGGTGTTTTCCAGGGAAAGCACTGCTCACAGACAAGGCTGGGTTTGCAGGCTCACTGCTTGGAGGGATAGAGGCATTGGGTTTGCCCCATCTCCAGGCATCCCTTGGGAAGCCCAATATCCCACTCTGAGATTATTTCCGAGGTGGGACATGAAAATAAGTGAAACCTGTTTAGTTCTTACAGGCAGGATTTAATCACCTTAAATTATTCTAAGTGGATGGGGAAGCATCCTGTGATCTCCAAGCCAAGCAGGTCACCTTTAATTTCCTTTTCCTTCCATCAATAATGCTGGTGGATGGGTGTTTGATTTATTAAGCGCTGAATAACAGGGCTTTCGTGTGTATTGCTGTCAGAGAGATAAATAGGCACCTTTGAAGGCAAGTTTGAGGGAGGTGGCCGTGACTTTTTGAATATAAATAGCCACAAAGCAATGCAGACCACCCCCTCCTTGGACATCCGCGATCTTTCAGACTGGATACGGCTCTTCCCCCATCCGCCCTGGCCCCCATAACGTGCTCGGAGTGCCGATCCCCTCCGTGCCCTGCTGGGAGGATGATTAATGCCTGCAAAGTGCTTTGAGAACATCAGATTAGTAGGACAGAGCCTCATTATTATATTAGCAATCACCGGATCCTTGGCCTTTTTCACTCTCAGCGCACTTAGAGCCGCATCTAAAAGCCAAATGGTGTTTACTAGCAAACCTCTCTGCGTTTGGATACTTTGGGGAGGGCTTTTTGTGTTGTTCACAGGTTTATTTTTAATGATGCACCTGTGGTCCAGACTCCTCCAGGGTCCCCACAAACCACTGCCCTGCTTTTCATGCAAACACTGTGCAGATTAAAAATAAAGACCACTGGGTACTCACTGTTATAACTATAGAAACCAAATATTTGCTTCAACTATAAAAGGCAGGAGTGTTTATGAGTACGAGGCAAAAAGGCATTTCCAGCCGAAGTGGAATGTATTTTAGTTCTGCAGACTATTTATAGATAGGCAGCCACTCTAAATTTGAATCTTCCCTTCCGTAAGCAATTTTTTTGTGCCTACTGGGATGTATCCTCGTCTGGGGTTTAGCAACATCACTCCAGGGAGTCAAAACAGTTTGGAGTCACCCTATGAGACATGAGACATGGTGACTTGTTTTGGGGGGTTTCTCTGGCAGTTCTGTGAAGCCACAGAAGTTAGCTTGAAAGATGAATAAGTATTTCCTTTGACTGTAAATTAAATATTTTGATTTGGAGCTATTGTTTTAACCCTTCCAATTTGAAAGTAAGTGTGACTTTGAACTGAAAAATCCAAACATAGTTATGAAACGCTAAAATTAATTGTTTCAGGAGCTTGGAAGGGAAATTAAAGGATGTTTTTATCCAACCAAAGATAAAAAAAAAATTGCAGACTTATTATGAATTAGCAAAACATTTCTTGCCATATCTGTCCTAGGGTTTCAGCTAAAAACCAGCCCTCATCCCTGTGCTTTAGATTTGAAACTGGTGGTGATCGAAGAGAAAAACAGTGTGTAGGTGGGGAAGCGTGCTCGTTGAGCAACCTGAAGACCTGTGGGGAGCAGGGCTGTGTGGTGTTAGATACCACTTGCCCTTGCCTTGGTGAGCACCAGCATCCAAGAGCCTTCTCCTTGTTGGCATCCACAGATATGAAACCCGATGCAAGGGTTGTGTGTGCTTCTCTGAGTCCCATCGTGACACAACAGGTGCTACAGAGACCTAGAGAGCAGCTGTAAGGTGAGGGAGCTTCAGTAATTTTATGTAGAGAGACCCAAGCCCCAGTTAGCAAAGGTGGTGAGTGCCTACATTCCTGCTCATCCTAGTCTGTAAAACTCCCTGAGTGATTTCCCTCTTGTCCTTGGTGTTTACACCCTTCAAATATTTGCAGACAGTTGAGTTGCCAAGCCCCTGCTAAGCTGCCATTAAGCCAAGCTAAACACATGAGCTCAGAAAGTCAGTCTCTCTGACTCCATGATAATAGTTTGCTTTGTTCTTCTCTGAATTTCCTGCAGTTTATTGATATTTCCCTGAGATCCTGGCACCTGAACCTGATGGTGATACAGGAGGTGCCATCCTAGAAGAAAACCAAATGATGAATAGGGAATCTGGGTGCCTGTGGCATATGAAGCCAGAAGGAGTGCTGGGTTTCATAGGGTCTAGGTGCTTCCTGGTCTTGTTTAACTAAGTGGAGACAGGAGGTGGCCCCGAGGCCCCTTGGCTGAACCCAGGGACCAGCTAATCGAGGCCAGCTGTTAACCCAGCTCCACCCTGTTCACTACTGATACAGGACCAATCTTTGTGGAGGTCAGTGGGTGCCTGTCTCATGGTCCTTTCTTGGGCTCATCCCTCCTGTCTTCTCCTTAGTGAAGCTATCTGAAACTGAGCTTTGCCAGATTCAAACCCCTCTGAAGACCTGCAGCATCAAGGGGATCGTCAGAGCTTCTCTCCCTACTCACCTGTGTGTGTGTATGGGCTGCTTTCTCCCATAGAAAAACCTAATTTTTTACTTTTAAAGCCTTATCTCTAGACATAATCATACAATTTTTGAAGGCCAGACTGGGCTTGCTGGCAGATCTTCCCAGACTTCATTCTTCCATGCTCCTGCTGTTATAATCTCTCCCTTGATTTTGCTGGCTGTAACAAGGAGACATCCTTTGCTTGGTGTCAGACTCTCTTCTACATCCTGGGGTGCTAAGGTTATCAGGAGTGCCTGGGCTACACATGGAGCCCACCCTTGCTGTGACAGACAGCTGGTCTCCAGTGTTTGCTCAGGGTGGAGACCCCAGCAGGGTCTTCATTGCTCATCCTTGCTGGTGGGAGGGTGAGGAGGCCACGTGTAGACAGGTCAGGGATCTACAATGGGCTTCACTCCTATTTACACAGCTGCAGAAACCACTTGAGCTCGCAAAGGGCGTCCGCAGAGTCAACACAAACCATGTGCAGCAGGGCTGCTGCAGCTTGGTGGGGCGGCATTAGGCTGGACTGGGAGCGCAGGGATGCCCGGGATGTTCAGGAAGTTCACAGCAAAAGCAAAGCATGAGATCCCCTGCACATCAGGAGGTGATGTAATAAGGAGTGCCTTCCCTCAGACTCTTGCAGAGCACAGGGAATATCCTTGGAAAAACATATCTTTGGAAACACCCAGCCAAGGAATCTGAGGTATCAGATACCAGTGTAGACTCCCCACCTTTCTTTCCCAAACCCGACAGCCTATGCAAGTTGGGGCAGAAAAGCCATGTACTCCATGCATTCTCCAGCACAGCCAGAGAAGTCCCATATTTTATTAATGTTGATTTCTAAAGATGAAATGCCTCCAAAGGAGTTTGTAAATGGGGGCCTGTGCAGGAGCACAGTGACTCTTTTATCACCTGTAGGTGCAATCCCTGATCATGGCATGCCTGCATGCCTATACCCACACCTTGGTTCCCTGCTCGCTGCTGTGAGACAGAGATAACTGCACTGAAATACAGAGGGTTATACTGGTGGGAGAGACACACCAGTGTGTCAGATAAGCAGCAAAATTTGAATTAAGCAGTGCTGGGATGGAGGTGCAGCACCCTAAAGCAGAGATGAAAACATCTTTCAACTTCACTGTGCACGGACCTGAGCCACCAGATCACCAAGTTCAGCCTGCCCTGCCAAAGAATTTGGGGATAAGGGCTCACAGTGAGAGCTGGACCTGTTTTTCCCTGGCAGTCCATGCAAGGCAGTCCTAACAGCTTCGAAGCAAATCACTCAGAGAAACTCCATGCTCCCTTTGGAAAGTGTCTGTGGTAGTCCATGACCCCAGATTGCTTGAGGGACACCTCTGAAGGCCACACTTGGCTCAGCAGGTCAGGTCCTTCATGAAGGCTGGCCACAAAGAACATTTTATTCTGGCCTGCCTGGTCCAGACATGGTGTTCCTGTTCCAGGATGGATCCCAGATGTGTGTTAGCATTACAAATACATCTCAAATCCCAGCTGCCAAGTCCTCCACCCCCATCCCAGTCCATCGTCTGGGATGGTTAACACATCCTGCAATAAAACTCATCAGTTACTGCTCTTTCCACCCCTCTTTGCTGCAGGTTCAGGTTCCCACGCGCAGTTTTCTACCTCTCTGTTTGCAGAACTGGTGCAGGCAGAAAAATTACTCCTCAGCCATCATACAAACTGCACTTTCCACCCCCAAAGTATTTTTGCAGATGGCAGTTCAGTCATTTTTTTGTAACATCCTTCTGAGATTGAGTCTTTATTTGACTCTTGGAAAAAGGTGGCACAACAGGGTAAAACTCCTTTCTCCAGGGGTTTTTGACAGATTAATGGCAGCTGCAGCATCGGATCTCACAAACTCCTACCTCCCAACCTTGCGTTCAGCCTTCTGCTGCAGTTTATTCCGTTCAGTCACATTCTGTGTATTTCAGCTCATCTAACACCCAGGATATGTGAGCTTTATGAAACTAAGAATAAGCAGGGGTAATGTGTTGCATGTCTATCTCCAAGGTCCTTCCTCCAGGTCATTTCTTTAGGGGTGAAATTTGGGATAGTTTTCAGGTGTCATCACGAACCTTTCTTTGCTTACTGTCTTAGTATCAAAGTTATTTGGCAGTGCCTTTGCTTAAGATAAAGAGCATCACATGAGAATGAGCCACAAAAAGGCATTTGAGCTTTAATACAGTCCCTAGCAGGAACCTGGTGTGATAGTCAGGGCAATGAGCAGGGCACAGGATGGAGCTCCCAACCCCCCAGGCTTGAAGGCACCTTGTGTTGTCTTTTTGTCATCGCTGCACTTTCCAGGTGCTTTCTAGGTGATGAAAGCAAATGGAGCTTTTGTGTCCTCTCTAATAACCTGAGAGTCCTGTAGAGTCTGAGCACTTTGCAGGCCGCCTTTCTGGGAGGAGAGCAGCTTTATCTTTATGACAGTAATGGAAAAACAAGACCTAATGACAGCTAACCCTGCTCATTTCACTTACAGGGCTACTTCTGGTGCCGAGTGGTGTTTGTGCTGTCAGTTTGGCTTTTGCTCAACACTGCCCTGCTCCTCCACATCCCATATGAGTTTGAATCAGGGATTTCTGTGGAGCAAATCTAGCGATTCTCTTGCTAGAGAAACACAGGAGCAGATAAGAGGAGAGTCTGAGTGTAGGTCTGGACACCTTTGACTGGAGGATGGCCAGGATGCACCTTTGCTGCCTCATGAGCAAATCCCACCACGTATGGATGGGTTCATCCATCACCCTTCATCATGTTTCCCATTTAGGTTGTTAGAGGAGGCAACATGGGGAGAAATCAAGGTTTCTTTCCCAAACCCACAGGTTCGGGGAGGGATGAGCACTGCGTAGGAAGGGGGACCGGGAAGTCTTGTTTCTCTGGCTGTGTCCATGTGGCGTATGGGCTGAATGTTTCCTTTGTGGTTTGGTCTGTGAAGGCTTGTGTCTAGCCCTTTGCTCTCGTGCCAGGGAGTCCCGGCACTTCCATCCTGGAGCTGTCTCACTGAGACAAAGGACATCAGTCTGTGCACAACTTCCCCAGCTCTCCCTTTTGCCCTTCTGACGGTTTTGTGTTGGAGTGGAGCATGTTTAAGTGGGTCAACAAAGAGGTCATTTTTCCCAGTGCAAAGTACCCTAATAAATTAACCAGTGAGAATTTTAATAATACATGAAAGGAGAGAGGTTTGCTACTTTTGGAAGGGCTTTTCAGCTATTGACGGGGTCAACAGCTGGGTCAGTGGCCATTGGGATTCCAGTGGAGGGAGAGGTGGTGGGCATCATCCTCCAGTGATGACCATATCCGTGCTGTCAGGACAAAACAGAGCTACCCCTGTTTCAACCCACTGATACAAGTGTTGTTATTGGTTTTTGAACACACATTAACGGGCAGATGGAGGAACTGCTATGGAGTGCTGGTAATGTGGAATTAGTACCCATCCTGCTGTCCACTCCTTTGAAGCCTGAGGCACATGGGCTTCAAGCTGGGCTTCCAGCTGGGTTTTCAAAATGAAGAGACTTGTGTGATCAGTCAGGGTAAACAGCAGACTACCTCAGTTGTGTCTGGCTGCAGCCACTTTTAACGGAATCATTTAAATTTAAGGAGAAAAGGCTAATCCACAGAAGCCACACAAAACAGCCCTGTTGATCTGATAGATCCTTGGCTGCTGTAAGGTGTTTTTCAGCCCCTCAGCTGATTTACTTCGCTTTGGCTTCCTTGATTTTAAAGCAGTCTTTAAACAAGGCAATATTACCATGAGCCCAGGTTATTTTTCTGCCCTATCCAGCCAGACTTGTAGGCATTCTTTGGGTCAGAGTCAGAATATTTAATGTTCTCACTGTGCTGTTGGTCAGACGTGAAACAGGAATGACCAGAAACCCTGTAACATCCCAAATATACAATTGCAAGGGCTTCTATAGACTCTAATTTTTAAAAGACAATAATGATGTGACTATTCATTAGGAGAAGGTTATCTTTGAATGGGCCAACTTCTCATCCATTTGATCTTCTCATCCATGTTGACTAAACCATACTACTTTTTATCAAGTGACCTATTATGCACTTGAGTTCCCAGAGCCAAATAGAGTATTTGAGCTCAGGAATATCTTCCCTGGGCTTTGTTTGCTGGCAGAAGGCAAAGGCTGGGGCAGACACATGGTTAATCAAGTGCCTCAGGACTATGTTGACTGCTGTTCCTGAAGGCCATGATAGACTCTGCCAATGCCCAGTCATCTGCTATTGCTGCACCCATTTAACCCTGGTCATCTGCCTTTGAGGTGCTACCTCCTGGGGAAGGTTGTTCCTCCTGCAAGGAAGCCAAGGGCTTTCCTTGCTCTCTTCCAGATTCTTTGTGGGTGGTCTCTGGAGACTGCATCTCCTAAAGTCTTCTGTTGCAACCAAAACTCTCAGTGGCTATCTTCCCTTGAATTTTGTAAGGGTTCCCATCACTGAAGGACCATGGAGAAGTTTGAAAATCTGGTATTTTAGGAAAAGATGAGCAGAGCAACGTGAAAAGCTCATGGAGGTCCAGCAAGCAGTGGTCTTCTCACCTTTCCACCAAAGCATGGAAAAAGAAGACAACAGCTTTCCAGATATGGGGAGAAACAGATTAGGTTAATCCCGATTAAGGCAGTCACTTCCAATCCAGAAAGCAGAAGAAGTGTTCAGAAGGGACTCCCCAGGCAGCAATAGGTCGATGCTCTGCATCAGTCCTGGGCCAAATGGTGGAGCCCACAGGTCTGCTGATGGCAGGCGAGCTGTAGGGTAATGAGCACAGTCCACACAGCCCCAAGCACCTGGCAAGTGAAATAAAGCCTGGCAGATCCCAGGAAGATGTCACCCACAAATGGGGCTCTTCTTCGTGCTGTTTTTCAGGGATTCCTACTAAGTCTCAGCACTTCCCTAAGTGAAGCAGATCTAATGGCTCCTGTGGGGAGAAGCTGCCAGTGGCACAAAGGGTAATGAAATGGTAAATATTGAAGACAAATTCATCAGACAGGGCAGTCTGGATCACTTGGCAAGCAGAGCACATTTGAAAAAAATATGTTAGAAGGCAGCCCAATGCAAAATTGAACATCAAAGGAGAAAGAAATAAGATTGTTCCTACAGAAAGGGGCAGTGAATCACCAAATGCAGGGTTTTCTGGGTTTGGTAGAAAGAAACTGCGTGAGCAGCTCCTGATGCGAGTTGAGGCTGCGGCAGAAACAGCTACAGTGACCTTTGATGTCTAAATGAAGGGGTAGGAGGTGTTTATTTTTCCTTATGTACAACAACAGCAAAATGTGTTAGAGTAGCTGGCTACTAATGTTGATGCCAAAGAGGAGGAAAGGAAACATGACAGTATTGCAGAAATGGTGTTTAGTGCAGAAATTCTTAGACTGGCAGCTGGTTAGTTTTCTGGAAGAGATGAGAGGTTGGAATAGCCAGGTGATTGTGGTATTTTCCCTCTGTGAACATGCTAAGGGAGCTCCAGTCTAGTGGAAAAGGGCATCACGAGAGCCCTTTGCAAGATGTCAGACCCACAAAGTGACAGATTGGAAGCAACCCCCTCCTTGTTTTTTTCTTTCTGGAGGTGGTGGCTAAATATGAGGACAAATGAATGGTTAATGGGGTCCATATGGGCATAAATGTGCATTTAATTAAAAGCCTGTGATATAAAAGAAATCAGTTTACAATCATAATAATTCGGGTTGGGAGGGACCTTAGGAGTCCCGAACTGCCTGAATCTGTGATTCTCACAGGTATGGGGGAACTTGGAGAAAATTTCCTTTTGTAGGCACAGGGTTGTGGAACTGTAAGTGTTGTGAGCACTCAACACAGACCCCAACTTAGTGCTGTCACTGACAGATGTTTTGGCTATTGGGCACATCTGGAAATATCTACCTCACTGTAGCAAGCTTGAAACCAGCAATCTACATATTTTAGCTGGCCACCCTCAACCAGCTGTGCAACAGGTAAGATCTGGACCCTTGTGCAGTGCAGATTTAGGGTTGTCCCCATGTGTACCCTGTGTTATCCCCCACTGCCCTCCAACCCGTGAGCCCATCTCCCTGAGCACGGTGCCTGTCAGGAGAGCAGTGGGCAGGGCTGCAAGCTGGCAGGGCTGAAGGAGAGCCTCGGGGAGTGTCTGTGTGTGCGTGTGCTTTCTGTGAGTGTCTCCTGGAAACCAGTATCCCCCCCAGCAGGTTTCAGAGGGGCCTGACAGAAGGATGAGATAATTAAGTCTCCACGAGTTTCATCAAAAAGGGTGAGCTGAAAGAGGAGAGAAATCATTTTTAGCTAAGGAAAGGCTTTCACACGAGCTTACATGTTATGAAGCACCAGAGAATCCACTCATTAGGGTGCCCTTTCAAGCTACAGGAATGAACCTGAGGCCCTAAAATCAACTGAACCGTGAGAATCCAGCTGATGGGCAAGTGCCATTGGTGCTGATCTCCACGGAGCTGTCTTTCTCATAGCAGCTTTTGGCTCCATTTCACACTTTTGCCCACATTTAATGTGTTTGGCCTCACAGCCTCCTGCCTCTCTGTCTTGCCAAAATGGAAACACCCACATTTCCTGGAGCAAAGCAAGGGCATCATGTGAAGCCACGGAGGTTGAGCTCTGCCATGAGGGTCAGTGTGAACAGCGCTGCCTCCCTTTCCCCTTCCAAGCCTGGCATATTTGAACATCCATAGAGGGTCACTCCCAAGTCCTTTTAGTGTGGAATGTTGCACAGTGGTCAGTGAGCCATCATCTAGGCTGGCAAGACTCCCTCCTCCTCCTCCTCTTCCTCCTGCTCCTCCTCCTGCTCCTCCTCCTCCTAGTATTTTCCCTGTTGTTAACAGTCTTCATTGCAGACATCCATCATCACACACAGTGGCACTCAGTGACCTTGGGGGGGATTTTGTTTCTTTGACCTTGTTCAGTCTCCAGTTGGAGCCAGCTAAACTTGAATCCTCCTGAGCATCCTTCAGCAACGTCATTACTGTGTTGCCCAAAGGAAAATGTCTTTTTTTGTGCCCTGAGCCCAGGTCCTGTTACTTTCCTGTGACATCCTGTCATTCTTGTCTTCGGCAAGAGTGAGTACGTCATCTCCACCATCTTTTCCCTGCCACTGATGGCTTCCTCAGCATCTCTCCTATCCTGACCCTTTTCCAGACCTGTCTCACTAGTTCCTTGCAGAGAAGCCATTACAGCCCTTTGATCTTCCTTGTTGACCCCTTTGTGCCAGGAATTGTGATGTTGGCTCTGCCACCCAGACAGCTACCATGAGGAGGTGCAAAGGGTTGTCTAGCAGACTGTGAGTTCAACATGAGCCAAATCAGACTAATTTCTCCCCTTGCAGAGGTTAGTCGAGCTGGAAATGGTTACAGACAATGAGACAGCTCATTAAAGTGGCTGAAAATTAACAAGCCTCAGAGCTTTTCCAAAATTAGAAATCATCCCTGGAAAGGCAAGCCTATCCCAAATATCCTGCTACAAGGCAGACTCCTTTAGATGGCAGGAGAAACATCCTCACACTTTACTATCAGCTTCAGCCCCATGATATCTCCAGTTCATCAAATCAAACCAAATTGGGTGGTGTTTTTTGCTGTGCATAGAGCCTGTTAAGCTCAGAAGAGTCTCAGTATCACCTTGTAAGACACTTTTTCTGCAGCCTTTAAGCAAAGGAAGTGGCATGCCAAGGGAAGGGGAAAGCATCCTGACATTCCTGATATCCAATTCTAAGTCCACCTGTATTTCCATCCGCCTTCACCTGAGAGATTGAGTGCAGAGCAGTTTAATTACGGGACACACTGCTAGAGCTGACGTGGGTGTATATCTCCAACTGATTGAAACTAAATGTCAAATTGTCTTTTTCAGATTCTTTTCTTTGTTCAAAAGCGCTGCTTTAAATCAGCCTTGCTTTGAAACACAAGCAGTGATCAGGGTTTGGAAAGTGTTGACTGATAGGGAATAGATGGCAGCCCCTTCCCTGTCTCCCTCTGGGTCTCATGGATGCTCATGGATGTGGGACAAAAGAAACCCCAAAATGCAATGCCCTGCCTGGAAATTTTCTCTTAGCCACACCCAAGCCTGGTGAAAGTAAACCTTGTCTTCTCCTGACCATCTTCCTGGATGTCACAGAGGGCTGGCAAGAGGTGACACAGGGTAGGAGAACAGCCACAACCTCCAGGAGGAGGCACAGGGGACGTGCAGTGCTGTTTTGTCTCATGAAGCCCATCCCTGGGCAGTCATGGGGTGAGGCATCTGTGCAATGAGCTTTTTCTGAGCAGAGACTGGTGTACATTTGCCAAAGGAGCCTGGGGCAGGAACTGTGCCTCCTGCCAGCACAGAGTGGGTGCTTTTGGAGCAGATCCCTGTTCATAGAATCATAGAATGGTTTGGGTTGGAAGGGACCTTAAAGGTGATCTAGTTCCAACCTCTCTGCCACAGGCAGGGACACTTTCCACTAGACCAGGTTGCTCTAAGCCCCATCCAGACCTGGAACACTGCCGGGGCTGGGGCATGCACAGCTTCTCTGGGCATTGAGGGTAGGAATTTGAGGTAGACCAAAGCTGGGGTGAGGGAAGGGAAATTGCTGACAGCGCTGTGGAATTTATTTTGCTCTTGCGGAGGCCAGAAAGCTAGAAAAACTCAGTTATCAAAATGCTTTGCTCCAAGTCATTTATTCATGCTGCGTTCCCATGTCCAGCCCTGCTTGTGTAATGGCCGGGAAAGCTCTTATCAGAGACTGATACCAGAATCTCAGGAGGGACTAAAAATCTCTGAGCAGTTTGCTTTTGCTTCCAGAAACCCAAAGTTGAAAAAGCAAACTAAACTCTGCTCATGCTGTTGGTGCGCTCACATGGCATGGGCTGACTTGATCTGGTGGGCTGGTCGGCTCTTGAGTGCAGGGCTGAGTGTAGTCAGTGGTGGCAGCTGGGTTTTGCAAACAGACTTGGAGACCACCAGCCTTGATGTGCATCATGTAAAATATGTGTGGCTGTAATATCACAATGTATGTGATAAGTGAAATATCACATCACAGGACGCTGGGACATCCTGTTTGGTTGTTGCAGCCCCGTGTCCTGTCAGCCTTCAAAGAGGCCACAAGGTACAAGCCTGGGTATCCTGTAGATCCCCATGGAGCCACTGGTTCTGTCTATCCCACTCAGGTACACCCACCCACCTGCCTGCACCTCCTCTGGGTGCTGCTCCAGTGCCCCACAAAGGATGTGCCACAGCAGGGTGGCGGGAGGGATTTCAGCTAGGAATAACAGAGTGGAATACAGAACAGGGCTGAATAGCAGGAAATAATTCCAGATAACAAAATCCATGCACAGCAGCAGGAATGCACTGAAGGTTCTGCACATGGACCATTCGCAGCCAGCCCCGAAGCAAGAGCTGGGCTCCAGGTTCTTCCTGTGAACCCCTCGCTTTCCCAGCACCTTCCCGCTTGCAAAGGCGCCGTGCAGCTTTTGGCAGAAGGAATTACCCAGAAAAGGTTGCTTTAGTCAATGAGAGTTGAAAAATGCCAGTGCCACCCATTCCCATGCTAAATGCTGTGGGTGGATGTGTGATGGGTGGCTGCACTGGTCCCACATCGGGACTCAGAGTCTGAGCGGTCTCATCAGGTCTCCACATGACAAATTCAACACTTCTCACTGGGAGTGGACCGGATTATGGAAGAGTAATTTAGATTTGGAAATCACTGAGGTCAGAAGAGACCTTTGGTGGTCTGTAAACCAAGGTCCCACTCAAGGTGGGGCCAGCTCGAAGTTAGGGCCAACTCTGGAGGTAAATCTTGTTACTCGTGGTCTTGTCCAGGCAGGATCTGAATATCCCCAAAGATGGACATCACCCCATCTGGGGTTTTTTTATTCTACCCCTCATTGTGAAGCCTTTTCCTTACATTTAATGAGACTTTTCCGTTGCTTCTCATGCTATCCCCATGCTTCTCCCAGTAGAGTTTGGGTCCATCCTTTCTACACCCTCCAGACAAGAGCACTCCTGGACTTCCCAGGGTTTCCCATGTCCTTCTTTCTCAGACAGTCACAGCTTGTCTGGTGGTGTAAGTACAGCCTTGCTATTTGGTATTTAGTTTTTCCATCCCATCCTTAGTCAGGCGCTCCAGCATCCCATCAGAAATGCTGTCAGTGCCCTCACATCCCAGAGAGAAATCTTTATTTTTCTAAGATTGACCATGCAGCACGAGGCTACTGAAATCTTTCCAACCAGAGAACTCCTGTAAAATAAATACGAAGGGAAATGTTTTCCACATTGTGTCAGTGCTGTGTGGCTTGTCCCATTCACAGAGGGCGGAGGTGGGAGCGGGTCCTCCAGCTCCCACCAGTGTACCTGTACCTCCAAGCCGTCCCACACCCTTCCTTTCCTGTAGCAAACATCTCTGATGGCAGGAGCTGGTTTTGAAACTTATGGTTTTTTAAATGATCTTACAGTTAAAGATGCTTTAGCCTATGCTTGTGCCTCACCTCCTTGAAACCCCCTCTCACCCAGCCGTGAGTGATGCTCGGTGCAGGACGTCTCCTGCTGGCTCTGCTGCCCTTGGGTGGATGTCACATGTAGTGATTCCGTGTGTGCTCTGAAGCCTAATTACACCTCCAACAGTGGGAAAAAAAATCCCGGGAGGGGAGGTCAGTTTGACAGGCTGAGATAAGCACTGGGTTGGGGGTTTTTTTGCATCACCTTCCTTCGGTTCCTCAGCAAGGAAGAGCCTCTTTGTACCCCAGCAAGGTTTCCCGTGCCCCGCAGGGTGTTGCAGCTGCAGCGTGGTGTTATTAGCGCTGCCAATCACAGCTCCCCCAAAGCGGCGCTGATAATGAACCCACCGTGAACTCGGCCGCGGCTGGAGCGTGATTAGCAGGGAGCAGCCTCCATCCCTTTGAAGGGTGCGAGGAGCGGGGTTGGGACCTGTCTGTTCCCAGCATCATGTGGAGAGGTGCTGTGGGCGGCAGTGGGCAAGGAAAACCACGGGGGGATCTGGAAGGGCAGGAGTGGGGCTCGGGGACCTCCTGTTTGCTCTGGGGCTGGGGGATATTGGGGCTATGTGAGGGCAATCAGCCAGCAGAAACATTACCTGCACAGACACAGGGGTCTTCCTTGCTGCTTACAAATCTACTCCCAAGCCACATTTCCTTTGAGTTAGCACTAGCACGGGGAGGGGAGAGGTGTTCTTGCATGAATAATAAAACCAGCATCCTCCTGTCCATCAGACGAGATAAAAAGCCCCCGGGGACACAGAGGAAGACAACATTATTATACAGGTCACCGGTAGGTTATTCTACAATCCTCCTGCATGGGGCTTCACTCGCTGATGCTGGTAGCACCAGCCACAATAGGGGATTGTATTCCTCCTGCAAGGCTGTGGGGAGGGGTGGGCAGGACAGGATCCACCTTACACAGTCCAATAGCTGTAATTGTTGCAGATGGCAAAAACAGTAGCACCACTAAAGGACCCAAGCCACTCTATCCCCCTTTCCCAGGGGTGATCTTGCCAGGATGGCTACAGTGGTGGCAGGCTGGAGGGGACGTCAAGGTGACACAATGACTGGGAAGAACAGTGAGACCTTTCCAGGTGTTGTGGTCCTTCTCATGTGCTCCTGAAGTGTGAACTCCTCTCTGCCACACCAGATGTGCCAGGAGCCAGAGGGAAAACGTGCTCAGTGGGGTGCAAGACTAATCTGCACTGCAGAGTGAAAACTGGGGGCATGTGTGGCTGGAACAGACTCATGGCATTCTATGGATGTGGTTGCACCCCCACTGGCAGCCGGTGGCTGCAGGGGCAATGACAGGAGCCATCCTGCACCCAGGGCCTCTCTGGTTCTGGGCAAATCTGGGACACAAGCACCTGCTTGCCCTGCTGTGGGGTTTCCTGCTTGAATCACTCAGTCCCTGGCTTCATCTTGGTGTGAGAAATTTGCCTGATGTCATGGCTAGGTCGCTAATTCTGCCTGCCACCTTGGATTAGATCCTGTGATTTGTGTCAGATCGGATTTTGGAAGGTTTATTTCACACTGCTGGTGTGCAGTGCTGGTGGGCATGAAGATGGTGCCAGGGGGAGAAGGAACAGGACAGAGAGATTTCCTGGGAAATATACATGTGCTCCTCTCCTCTCCTCTCCTCTCCTCTCCTCTCCTCTCCTCTCCTCTCTTCTCTTTTCTCTTTTCTCTTTTCTCTTTTCTCTTTTCTCTTTTCTCTTTTCTCTTTTCTCTTTTCTCTTTTCTCTTTTCTCTTTTCTCTTTTCTCTTTTCTCTTTTCTCTTTTCTCTTTTCTCTTTTCTCTTTTCTCTTTTCTCTTTTCTCTTTTCTCTTTTCTCTTTTCTCTTTTCTCTTTTCTCTTTTCTCTTTTCTCTTTTCTCTTTTCTCTTTTCTCTTTTCTCTTTTCTCTTTTCTCTTTTCTCTTTTCTCTTTTCTCTTTTCTCTTTTCTCTTTTCTCTTTTCTCTTTTCTCTTTTCTCTTTTCTCTTTTCTCTTTTCTCTTTTCTCTTTTCTCTTTTCTCTTTTCTCTTTTCTCTTTTCTCTTTTCTCTTTTCTCTTTTCTCTTTTCTCTTTTCTCTTTTCTCTTTTCTCTTTTCTCTTTTCTCTTTTCTCTTTTCTCTTTTCTCTTTTCTCTTTTCTCTTTTCTCTTTTCTCTTTTCTCTTTTCTCTTTTCTCTTTTCTCTTTTCTCTTTTCTCTTTTCTCTTTTCTCTTTTCTCTTTTCTCTTTTCTCTTTTCTCTTTTCTCTTTTCTCTTTTCTCTTTTCTCTTTTCTCTTTTCTCTTTTCTCTTTTCTCTTTTCTCTTTTCTCTTTTCTCTTTTCCCTATATATGCTATAAGGGTGTGGTGGTAAAAATATTAGTATTTCCGATTAGAGAGATGTGGCTCAGAAGTTGATCCTAATTGAAAGAACATCCCTTTCAACTCAAAGCTGACAGTCTCTGACTGTTTCAAACTCCTCACTTTGGAGCTAAGATAATACTGGGGGGGCCACTCCTATAGGCCCTACCAAGAGCCATCTCTCCGCGTTGTCACTATTTGATTTCTTCTCAGGATTGTGGCACTTGCCAAGTTCCCCAGAGATGGATACCTGGCTTTACTGACATTTAAATTATTATTTTCCTCACCTCTTTTCTTTTTTTCTGAAACAGCATATAGGCTGGATCTCTGTGTTCACTTTGCAGAGAACAGGGGAGCAGAGAGGAAGATGCTGTCTGAATGTCCCTCACTATAACCATGATTAATAAAGCATCTCTCTGGGCTGTCAGTTAAAGCATTTGGATTATTAGGCACCAGGAGGCCCCAGGTTCTCTGAGCTCTCTGCCCTGATGCCACCAGCTCTGTCACAGCATTGTGGCATCAGGACAGCCACAGGGGACATGAGGGACCTCACTCCTGGAGTGGTGGGAGTGGTATCTCCTACCATCCATGGTGGTATCTCAGTTGCTCAAGAGCAGCCACCTCTTTGGTTCGGCTCTTCTGGTTCCTCACCCAGCAAAAGGAACAGGAAGGGTCCCAACCACTGCCTGAACCCCCCTGAGCATCCCTGCTAAGTACACTCAGCCAGTGAACCCAGCAGCACTACCCCACCTCTGCCAGCCCAGCTCTCCATAAAACAACCAGCTCCAGGCAGCATCTAGCTGGAAAGAGCTCCATTTTGTAAACTTTAACTTTGCCACAGCACTACTGAGGTGGAAAGCAACTGAGCAGCAGCCGCAGTTCTCAGCACCCAGGGAGGACTCATATCGCAATAGGAGCACGATGGGCACTTTTTTTTAACAAACAGGCCTTTAAAAGAAGTACTTGCCAAGTGTCAAAATATTTCTCAATGATATTAAGGGCCTTTGGCAGCCGTAATTTAACCGTGAAGGAACCTGATGCCGGCAAAGGACCGCACAGCTGGAAATTTGTGCTGCAAAGCACCATTTTATGGCTGTTAAGCTGCTGGCCTCTCAACGTTGTAAAGCTGTTAAACAAACACAGCCCTTGGCTCACAACACATGTCAGGGAGGCACAGTGTTTTGGCAGGAGCAGACTGATGGCAACAGGGGCTTCAAAAGATCTGTGAAGAAATAGAAATAAGCAGAGAAGGAAAATTCACGTGGAGGATGAGATGCCTGTTGGCCATCACAGCCTCATGCTGGGATAAGGTGGTCTTGGAAAGTGTGCTTAGGTTCACATGGAGTTGCATCCTCCCCTGGTTTGGGGTTTGCTCCCCCCAGCACGGCTGAGATTGCCATGCACATATATATCCGATACATCTTACCGCTGTCATAGCTGGTGGTCAGCAGACCCTTAAATCACTTTCTTGCAGGAAGGTGATATCCTAGGGAAGCCTAAGCATGGAAGATTTGGATGGTATTGATAGGTTTGAATGGGGAAATAGGTGTCCCAGGAGGATGGGCCACATGCTGCAAACTTCACATCCTTTGCTGCTTATGGTGATGTGTTGAAGCAAGCTGCGTTAGTGCCAAGAGATGCTCCAAGAGCAGCCACAGCCTGGCAAACACAAGCTGAGCCCTGGTCCCAATAAAAACACAGCAAATCCACAGGGAAGAAATAAAATACACTTGCTGAGCCCAGTACTCAAAAATCCAGAGAAAATGTCCACAAAAATAAGGAGGTTCCTGTCTATTTCTTTACCGTTTACTTCCATTCTCTTCTAGTTATCATTGCTTATTCCTCTGGCTTGGAAGCTGATCTTAGGAGGCAGAAACAGCTGGTCCTGCTGTAGGGAAGTGTGGTGGGAGATGCCTCCAGCTGTGCTGCCTGCAGCCATCTGTCCAGGACAGGCACTCCAGAGTCTGCTGCCATGAGCTCTTTTTCAGGGTCAGAAGCTGTATTAGAAGAACACCAGTGACTCTTTATCATCAGGAGGGCACCACGCAGAGGTGGACAGGGTGGTCTTCCTGGGCTTGTGGGGCTCCTGCCCTGTCTAGTGGTCCCACCCTCCAATGATACTCCACCTCCTGAAGCTTTCCAAGAAATTTTGTGCTGGCAAGACCCATTCCTGTGCAACCAGCCTATGTTAAAACTTATTCAAAACCACCAGACTGTGTGTGTTATACTGTTTTCTCTGCCAGATCTTGACTGTGTGGTACTTTCCATTGTTACCAGACAGACCAAAGAGAACTGGAGGAGTAGTGGTTCTCACAGTGGTGATAAAAAAAGAAGTTGTGGTGGCATCATTTGTCTTGCTTGCAGCAATTCCTCCTGTTTTTTCCATGAAAACTCTAAATTCTGGAGTCTGGTTTCTGTACTTTGAGGGTTTTGTAATGCAGTGTCTCAGCCATGAAGGGAGGCTGCAAGACTGGACTCCAAAAGGTTGGAAAAGCAACAAGCTAAGCAGCAAGAACTGGTGCTGGATGTCTGCATTCAGGTGCTGGTTCATGTGGTTGCACAACTCCACCTTCCTGCAGTCCCCTCACTGATGTGTGCTCAAGTCTTAGTCCTGCCAGGTGGCTGCAAAGAAATTACTCAGTGTTAACAGGAAGAAGCTAACAGGACTTTTACCACCTAGAACTAGAAAAAAAGTGTTCATGAGTTTGTTTCCCAATGCTTTGGGTGATCTGTTTTGAGGAGATGGACTAGCAAATTATTGCTGCTGCCTGGTGAAATTGGTTTTATCCCTCCCTGATGGACACAGCTCCACTGTGTCTATTTTGTCACTCAAAAGCAGCCATTTTGATGAGAAGTGGGTGAGATTAAGCCAGAATCTGCCAGCCTTGCACGTCCTCTTGCTAAGCAATTTGCTGCTTCACTGCCTTTGGAAGATTGTACTGAAGTTGCTTTCCCGGCACCAGGAGCCGTTTTGAGAATTAGTGCAAAACTAATTTGATTACAAATCTCAAAGACACCACCAAAAGCTATTTTTAAGCTTTTGAGAAGTATCGTCTGAATCAGACTGTTCAGGGAAAACATCACAGGAGTTTCTTACCCTTATTTCAGCCACAAAATTCTCTAAAATTGTGGAATCCTGGTGCAGCTGGCTGGCGGAGATCTAGCGCATGCCTGTCACCAATATGCAAAGCCTGTGGTCAGCACCCGGGGAGCATCATGAGGGACCCAGCACACTGCTCACCTTGCTGCCTCTCTTGGGTTGCTAGAGGTATTTGTGGCTATTGGTTCTTCTCTCTTAGAAATACCCTGTATTTCCTAATAACCCAACCTCTTATAATCATCAGAACTCCAAAACTGGTTATGTATAAAAATATAAATAAGGTAAATCTCATTCAAAAAGGGCCACTGTCCAGAGCCAGGGCAGGATGGTGGGGATCACATCCCCTCCCTTGGCATCCTCTGGTACAAACTGAGGTCTGTGTCAGGTAATGCAGGAGCATTGGTCATAATTCACATTATGCTTATCCACATACACGTCTCAAACATTTGCTGCCTTCAAAGACAGCCTGAACAAGCTGTTTTAAGGACTGCACTTAGATGTAATCCTTCCCTTCCCTAGGCCATGGGAGCTGAGGCCTCTGCAAGGGAACATAGCTCTGCAAAAGGGAGCAGCTCGAGGTGGTCCCTCACCCCATGCATCCCTCACGCAGGTGCCATGATCCTCATGCAGAGCACACCCCAAAAACCACACTGCCTGCTTCATGGGATGGGGGGGTTACACCTGCACAACTTTCTCTGTAATTTCAGTTTCAGCATTTAGCACATTATCCTTGTGGCTATTCCCCTCCTGTGGGCTCCCAACTGTGTCTGGCATGGGGAGGGCAGCAGGGCTGCAGCTCTCAGGGCCAGGGCTGATGGCTGACATTTATTTTGCTGGTTTGCTTCAAACTCTGCAACCCCCTGAGTCCATCCCGTGGGTAGTTTGGCCGGGGGCAGCCGCCAGCAGTGCTTGGAAGAATCAATGATAACCTTTTCCTTTGCTAAAGAGTTACCTATGTGCCAGGGAGCAGAGGATGCTGAAAAACAAATGAAGCTGGGATTCTCCATGGGTCTCCCTGGCATTATTCCTGATATTTAAAAAAACAAACCAGTTCTCCTTTGGTTTTATTAGTCTTTCTCTCCTGGCATTTAAACAGAGATGGGATTGGCATGGTCACTATCTGCAGATGTATCCTACGATGCTCTCAGGGGTTTCTCTGAAGGTTAGGACACCCAGGGTGCTGCATCTGAAGTTCCTCAGCTCCTCCGAGCTGCTGGAAGGCATTTTGGCACTGAGATGCCTGGTAATGCCACTACGCAGATTATCCCACATCACGAGGAGAAGGGCATTTGGGTCCTGGGAGCATGGCTGGGCTGTAGGGGAGGAGAAAGGTTCCTCTGAGCCCCAAGACTGGCACCTTTTGGGGTCATTTTATGCTACAATACTATTTCAGTATTTAATTCTCCTGGATTTTAGTACTGAACTGAAGAACTGAGCTGAGTCTGTGCACCCCTTGCAGATGTGCCTGCGCAGCATCCCAGAGCACCCCATGGTAGAGAAGTGTCGCGTCCCTCTGTGTCACCCTGTGCCTAGCAGTGGTTTTTGGCTCTCACAGATTCAGCGATGGGGTTCATGCTTGCTCTTGTCTTGGTTTCAGGCATGGAAGAAACGCTGGTTTGTCCTGCGCAGCGGTCGGATGAGTGGCGACCCCGACGTCCTGGAGTACTACAAAAATGACCACTCCAAGAAACCTTTGCGTGTCATCAACCTCAATTTCTGCGAGCAAGTGGATGCGGGCCTGACCTTCAACAAAAAGGAGCTGCAAGACAGCTACATCTTCGACATCAAGACGAGTGACAGGACCTTCTACCTGGTGGCTGAGACTGAGGACGACATGAACAAATGGGTTCGCAGCATCTGCCAGATCTGTGGCTTCAACCAGTCCGAGGAGAACACAGGTACCATGAGAGATAGGTCCATGGCTAAAAGCATCTTCTCTCCTGTCCTCCCAGTGGGCCCAGCTCCTTTTTCAGATCAGACCTGTAGGAAGGAGGTGTAGCCTGCCACCTGGGGGGGTTGGGGGGGCTGAAGTGAGAAGTGGATGGACATATGGGAAACTTTCATGAGGCTTTCCTGTCTTTGACATCTGAAGAGCTGTCTTGGCTACCATGAGAGCCGATCACCTAATTCATCTTTATCCTCCATAACTGTAGACCTTTCAGTCTCTTACAAGAAGCTGGTAGTGTTTGGGGACCTTTTTAGCTGCAGCCTTTGTCCCTATCCATCACCAAAACCCTTTCAGAGTGGTGGGAAGCAGCAGTGAAAATCCCCCTTGTTCAGAGGTTTCAGTCCCTTGGTGGAGTAGGGGGAGAAGCTTTACTTGGAACGATTTTCCTCTCCACTGCGGTTGTCCCCACTGCTGACAGGCTCTCATGTGAAGGACAGACGTACTCGCCGCACCTGCATCCCCATCTCTTCCTGGGACCCTCAGGGAAAGCACTGGGAGGGGGGAAGGAAAACTTCAGATAGTTTATGTGCAGTGGTGGGACCTATTGTCCGAGTTGTTCTCCACCATCCAAACTCAGTTGCACTTAGGCAAGCCTCTGCATTAAGCACCGGTGAGCTTCCTCTGCTTTCCCAGCACCATGAGGGCACACCTAAATCCTGAGTGAGATGGGATGGGGGAGTGAGCCTGGGGTGCAGCTCTGCAGTCACCTGCCCATCCCATTACACGTGGTAGCACCTCTGGGTATCTTTGCTTCATCTCATCCACGGTCCAGTCTCATCCAAGGGGCTCCAGGCCTGTGCTCTGCCTACATGAAACTCCCTATAATAACGTCCAGCTTGAATCTGTTTTGGTCCCTCGTGGAGCAGCTGCCATCCGCAGGAGCTGAAACCCTGCCAAGAGCTTGTCAGGCAGGACAGCAAACAAAGCATCGCAGCAGTGCGGATGCGATCTTCACTGACTGACGCATGAAACAGGATGTCACCTTGGCAATGGGTGCACAAGTGGTAGAAGGGATCCTTGATAACGTCGCCAGCCAGGTCTTTCAGGGAAAGGTCAGGCTAAATAAATTACATACCGTTCCAATGTCAGCAGCTCAGCCCTTAAGGTTCAGCAAAATTGTTCAGGCCCCTTTTTTAAGAGCTGTTTCATTGCAGGATTTTCCATTTTGCGTGCGTTCAGCTGGGGGAACTGTTTTTCTTCTGATTTAGTAAAATGAGCTTTCAGCCCAGTGGCAGCAGGATCGATACAGGACTTCAGTGAAATATAAATCTGGGCAGCAAAAGGAAAAACAATCTCCTGCTTCCAAGTACATCTGTCCCAAAGGGCACACAGGGATCATCAGGCTGCAGAGATCCAAGCACTATTCCCTGCAGGATCATGGAGTGACATCAGCAAAAGAGGAACAAAAATCCCTATTTGTAACAGAATCACAGCTCATTAATGCTGTAGGGAAAGTACCCACTTGAAACAGTACCCAGCTGCCAAAGCGTGATTTTCTGAGTAAGCCAAGAAAAAGCCTGCAACGGCGAATGCAGCAGATGTGTCCAGATGCTGCAGCAAAGAGGGAGCATGAATTATTCAGGGCTGGTGCCTCGCTTTGGTCCTTGCCAAAGCAGTGACCCCATGCTCACCTTTCCTTCACCATCCCTGCTAAGTAATGGCAAATAAATCATCAATTCATTTGAAGAACCCATGGCCTGAGGCTGGGCAGAGAAGTTGAAGGATCGTTGGAGCACTATGGGTGTTGGGAGTCTTGTCCATCTTGGCATATATAAGCTCATTGCGCATCCTTCATGAGGTGCTGGCTGGAGGGAGTAATGAAACAGTTGTAGCAATGTTGGTAGCTGTGCTGTGCTGTGCTGTGCTCAGCTTTCATCACCTCTTTGAAGTCAAGGGTGGATGGATGGGAGAGGATCAAAAGTTTGTGCGAGATTAAGGCAGTTCCTGGGTAGAAACAGAGCTTGGGACACTTGGCATTTCATTCTTGGACCTTCCTCCCCTCATCCTCAAGCTTCTCTGTGCCTTGTGGCCTCTGCCTTGGAGAATGAATGAGTCGGTAATTGGATGAACCGAAAAGGGGAGGAAAAGGTAACCATCATGGGCAGGAGTAGCTCCATGCTAATTGTAGCAATTAATTAACTAAACCTCCTTCTCCCAGCAGACAGGCAGCATGGTGGAACAAGATCAGAAACTGCCAGGGAAGCCACTGTGCACATTTTTCTGGTTGTACTTGTTCCTGGGTGTGTGACTGCTTTATACTGGCCCAAAAGCCTTGCTGGGTCTGGCCCCACAGCCAGGCTGTTCCCAGCTGGGCTGTACTCACAGCCCAGCTGGGGGAACGCTCCATCACCGGCAAACACATCTACTACAGCTGCCATCATGTGTTGAATTACCTCCTCCTCAAAGGGACACCCCACATCAGCTGAGCCCAGCCACCCATCACTAGTGTGCTTATAACCCACCTGGTGATGGAAGACAAACTCATTTTAGCTTTTGGGGCAGTTTGGGTAAAAGCCTGTTCCACCAGCTCCCCGTGATGGTAGGGAAAAGGCAGGGTAAAAAAGCTTTTTAGCATGATATAGTAAGCAAATGGGCAACCTGGAAGCAGTGATAAAAACTGGCTGCAAACCCTCTGCACCAGTGTGGGACCATGCTTAGATGCTGCCCATGCTCCCAAAAGGCGAAATAATTAAAAGGCAAACAGATTTACACCCTTTGATGCTTCTTTCCATTTGCAGAGTGTAAATTTTCTGTCACTTGGTTTTCACATTAGTCCTTCATGTCCTGTCTAGACAGGGGGACTCTCAGGATTAAGAGGGAGGCTCGACTTTAGGGCGGTTTAATGTCATTCTAAGGCTCACTGCTGGTTTTGCTGATCTCCAGCTGCATTATGCATCTGGCTCAGCGGAAGGAAGCTCGTTTCAGCCTCAGGGGCCTGAATGTCAGTGAGGTGGTGGGTCCTGCCTGCTGTCCCAAGGAGCAGCCACGCAGCAAAGCTGCCCCAGTGGCTTTGTTCCCTGCCCCGACCTGAAAATAATTGCAGAGCAGCACGATTACATCTGCCAGGAGAAGGGAAATTAAATTGATTCTAAAGTGTTTACCCAGACTGTGGCAAAGCTCTTTGTTTCTGTTAACACCTATTTACTTTGAGAGCTAATTACTATTTTTGAACAAGCAGAGCCTCACAGGATCCCGTCTCCTCTGCGTGTCTGAGGAAGGCGACCATGCTCAAGGAAAGTAGATTCGCTCCTGTCTCGGTGCTGCCTTTACACTGCAGTTTGCACTGCTGCCACCTTGAGTGGTTCAAATACAACGGGGGCAGACCAGCCGGGGACCCAGGGCCACAGGCTACATGAGAAAGGCCAGCGCGTGGGTATTTCAAACCATCTGCATTTTCCCTGCCCTAGTGGGCAGGCAGCCAGGGCTCAGCTGTGAACTGGATTTTCTCATGTGCTTTGTTTGTTGAAGTTAAAAAAAAATACCAAATCCCACTAAACATATCTCATGTGCCATTAACCCTTTCTGAAGCTGCTGCTTCAGCCAAAACCCCTCCTTGTCCCATCCCCAATATGACAGAGGTGCAGCTACAGCAGCCTGTAGTTTTATTTCTCACAAACCAGCATGTGCCCAAGCAGTGAGCATGTCCTTGCAGGGGCCCTGTGCGAGGATTAGTTATTTTGAAGGAGGTAATAACTTTATTAACTTTATGTCAATTTACTGTGCCACCCCCAGCACCTCCCTGGAGCTCCTCTTCTACCTCCTCCATTGAAAAGGGGCTCTTTCAGGGGCTTGGATGCTGAGCAAACACAAGTGGGAGTTTAAAAGCTTATTTATGCACATCATTAATGCCCCCGTGCTAGAGGTTTAACCCAGACATGGAACCAGGGAAGGGAATATTTGCGGGTAAGTAGATGTCTTTGCTCTGAGCTGAAAGCTCCCTCCACTTGGAGAGGGTGAGGAAGGCGTGGGAAAAGGATGGCACTGGGCTCCTGCCCTGATGGGTTATGTCTGGCAGCAGTAGCCTCTCCCACCCAGTCCAGGCATGTTGTCTTTTTTTTCTTTTTTTCCATCTGGGACTTAATTTATTTTATTTATTTCTCTGCTTTCTGTCAGGGAGTTGCTCCAGGGCAGTTCTGGGTTCTGGCTAACTCCCTGCTCCATCTCCAAGGCTTGGCTTTGATATTTTACATCATGACAGGGATCAATCCCCGGCAATCCCAAGGCTTTTACTGTCTTGCTGAACATAGGTCAGGGCTGAGCATTAAAGTTTGATGGAGATGTGTCTCTGCTTCCTCCTTCAACTCAGACGTGCTCATTCTAGCAGTTTAATGGATCAGCCTCTGGATGCCAGTCACTTTCTGCTCACACTGGTGAGATCTGCACCTCATATGCATGGGTCTCTTTGGCTTGGTGCTGCCCCAGACCCTCCACCAGTTGCCCCCTTCCAGCCCATGAGAGCAAATTTATTGCTCTCACTTGACTTGCTTTGGCTGGGGGTCCAATATGGGCTGCTGGCTGGTTGCTCCCCAGCCTGCTGCCTGCAAGTCTGTGTTATGAGGCTGCTCTTGCACCCTCCTCACTTCTGTCCCAAAAACGTGTTTGTCTCAGCATCAGGCCAGTGATACCTCCAGCCCCATTGATTCCTTGCAGCCAGGTTTGCCTGGGTGTTTGCCCAGCAAAGGAGCTCAAGATGGACCAGAGAAGAAAACAACACAGATACCCCTGAAGACTTGTTGTGAGGACAGGAGCTGCCCAAAACTCAGTGAAGAGACTGTGGGCTGGAAGACTAGAGTAAAACCAGGTTTGAACATTGTATACTACCCACCTCTCCCAAACACTCCCTAGTCACCAATGTTTCCCATCCCTGCATGCAGGAGCAGGGCACTAGGGAGCCCATGCAAGGTGATAGTTCCTGCACTCCTGCCACCACTGCCTCTCCCATGGCCAGGAAGAACCAAAGCAGAGGGGAAATACTATTGACTCCCACAAGATCAGGTACTTCCTTGCTATTGTGCCTAGCACATGCCTCCCTTCCTTCCCTACTTGTGCCCTGGAGGAGTTACAAGCCCAGGGTCCAGCCAGGGAGTGTGCAGAGGCTGAGGAATGTGGGATGAGAAATGGGGGCAAGAAGGGACATATGGGGGTGCACCCAGATGCTGCTGTGTGTTATTTTGGGATCTGCAGGCAGCACTGCCACCTAAGGGCAACAGAGCAGGCAGCCCCTTGTGGAGCCTTGTGCCCTCAAGTTGGCCACAACTTCATAGAATCATAGAATGGTTTGGGTTGGAGGGGACCTTCAAGATCATCCAGTTCCAGCTCTCCATGGACTGGGACACCTTCCATTAGACCAGGCTGCTCAAAGCCCCATCCAGCCTGGCCTTGAACACTTCCAGGGATGGGGCATCCACAGCTTCTCTGGGCAACCTGTGCCAGTGCCTCACCACCCTCACAGGAAAGAATTTCTCCCTAGTATATAATTTAAACCTTCCCCCTGTCAGTTTAAATTCATTCCCCCTTGTCCCACTTGGTTCTTTAGCTTCTGTTGACACAAGTCAATTGGTCTTGACTCCATCTTTAAGCTGTGGTATGAGTTGTACTTGGATATCAGCTCACATGGAGGCCAGTCTGTCCCCTGGCAGATAGTACAACAAGCAATGAACAAGAGTATGGTTGAGTTGAGCTTGACCCATGGGATGGAGGGGGCATATCTGGTTGGATTCTCTCCAGATGTCCTACCTTTCCATGTTTGTACACCTACCCAAAGATCTAATGTCCCCTGCCCCACTTGGGACTTGGAGGCAGCCTGTGTTGGGACAGGAATGCGGAGCCTTGAGCCCTGTACTCTGACCTGATGTCCCACCATACACACAGATGCAGCCTTTTCCTCAGTGTTCCCATCAATACTTTCAGCACTCAGTGTCAAGGAGCTCCCTCTTTTAAAACACCTATGTCACATCTAGACCCACTGGTTGCATACCTCAGGGGCATTTAGATCAGAACCCCCTCATCCTTTTCTACCGTGTTCTGAGTGTTCCTAACAAGGGAAACAGCTGTGGCTGCAGATCCACTCTGGAGGACAAATGCAGATGTCATATTTTGGCCTCAGGTTTGACCCACCCTCACTGGAATGGATGGGGGAGACCTGGTGGCCGCAGCTCACTTTGCACCGGGCTCATGGTTAAATTTCAGGTGCATGCAAGCACCTTCTTGCCTGAGCCACAGTTCATTCCTTAGCCTTCCTGCCACTTTAAATTTGTTCCAAACTTCCCTGACCCTGGTTTTCCTGCTCCACAAACAGCAAGTTATTTTAAGATCTGACACTGTTCAGCTTTTATTTCTGTGTAAACAATACCGGAGATGGAGTGGTATTGGCACAAAGGAGCAGCTTGAGAGCAGTTAACTGCCTGCTGTCTTTTTCCCCTTTTTTTCCCCTCTTTCCCTCTGGAGATGAGCTAGTTAAGGTGCTGATGAGTGTGCTGAAGAGCAGAGAGCCACTGATGACCTGGAATTTGCTTCCTAGAAGACAGAAACAGGGAGAGGTTCTTGCTGATCTCTTCCAGCTGGTGAGGGTGTCCTTGCTGTGATTCCCCTGGCAGTTTGGAGAGGGAACTGATGCTGCTAAGAGTGAGACATGTGTGGGTGGTTATAGTCTGTCCACTCTTGGGGTGAAAATGGAAAAATATGTCTAAAATGAGGCTAATCATTTGCACCCCGAAGTGCCCATTTCTTTCCCCTGGTTCTGCAGGAACTAGGACTGATTAGCTCAGGCGTCCACTTTCTCCTAAAACTCTGCTGAGATGAATCCCACCTGTCTCAGGATTGCTATCAAGACCTCTGAGACAGCTGGATCTTCAATGATTTCATTTTCATAATTTCATTTACACCAGATGAGGATCAACCCCTACTATTCTCCCATACCTTGTCCCTCTTGCTGTAGTCTGCTCTTCAGCATGCTGGGTTCCCAGAAACATTGCAGGACCAGAATCAACACTGCGCTGCTGTGGCGGTCACTGGTACCAAGAGCAGGTTTTCTGCCCATATAGGTGCCAAGAAAAGGACTGAGGAAAGGATGCAGAGGGAAAAGGTTTTAAGGTATCTACATGATTAGAAAACCAAGCTTCTGGCTTCAGGGCATCTGATGTAATCAAATCTCTGATGTTTGCAATGTTTCAATCAAGACTTTCTTCATAGTTTGGGTTTTGGAAATTTAGGAATTTTTAGGATTTTGTTATTTAGATGGTTTTATTGTGACTGCGGACATTTTGAAGAGGTAGAACTGAAAATAATCCAGAAGATATGTGAGCCTTGTGTTTGCAAACCCATAACTCTGCCATCCCAGAGTCCCTTGGAAGATAAGTGTTAGTTGAGCCTCCTTTGACCATACCCAGCACTGATGGGAACTGGCAGAGGATGCAGCCGTTTGTGGGAGCACAAGGTTTATAGGCAAAAAATGCTCTTATCTCGCTGCAAATAATAAAACCATCAACCAGCAAAAAAGAAAATTTATGCTCAGCTTTCAAAAAGGACCAACAGCCAAGTACTCCAGCTCTTCTTGACTGTTTCCCAGCTGGCGCCCAGCTCAAGGGTATCCAACTGGCCTCTTCTGAAGATAAATACAGAGCTGGAGGACTGGGGCCTTTGGGGAAAATCCTGCCCTTTCCTGGCCAAAGTCCCACTGGGTTAGCTGATCTGAGGCTGAGATTAGAGCTGGGAGAGAAGGAAGAAATGTGAAGTTCAAGAGGTTTGAGGGTTTTTTAGAACTAGAAGCATTGCCCAGCCTTTCCAGCACAGGTTTCTTAGCAGAGATTGACAAGCTGAGTTCACGTCTCAGCCCTGGCCAGGGCTGTCTCCTGGCCTGGCACCCAGAATCAGAAACCCATGTAACATAATTCTTTGTTTTGTAATTGGCTTTTATGGCTATGAGCCCTGTCAGATGAGCTCTGTTAGTTTAATGGGCACAAAGGAATTTTTAGGGTGACTTACTGACCGTGGAAAAATGAGCGTGGCAGACGGTATCAGCAGTGCATCAAAAAACAAAACCATGCAAAGCCCTTGGAAACAAAAACAGCTGATGGACTTGGAGTGAAGTGACACTGTCTGAGCAGAACTGAGGGAGAGAGGGAGGAAGGGAGGCATTTTTGGGTGTCAGCCAACTGGGAGGAAACTCACAGTCAGATTCGCCTGCATTTGTATTTCCCAGAGGGATCTTGGGACTGTTGTAGCCCATGTGCCCCAGTCATGCGCTTTGGGATTCGTGGAGCTGCCATGAATCTGAGTCTGCAGAGTTTCTCAGGCATCAGGGCAGGACATGGATCCACAGGTGATGCCCAACGCATAGGAACCAGGCTGGGAAATGCAATGGGCAGAGAACCCCAAAATGCATGTGCGAGCAGGTTGGACAAGGGAAAAAAATCAACCTTTGCAAAGGATAATTTTCTGGCCGTTTTTCACAGCGTGACACTTTTTTCCCCCCAAGTAAATGTATTTCCGTATTTCTTTCCTCCATGTATTTCACATTGTTCCCTCCAAAGCTTTGAGAGGGACCATGGTTTTATACGCCCTGCACACGGCTTTGTAAAACCTGACAAAAGCCAGGACAGATTTAGACTCTCATTTCCCAGACCCCAATGCCTGTTTGTTTGCTGGTTTGTATTGCTTTATATTTCCAATTAAAACCAAGCCTGAGCAAAGGGAAAGCTTTCTAAAGCCTTTAAAGCCTCCAAGTGAAGGCACATGGAGCAGGGAGGAGACATGAAGCTGTCGATTCCTGTGAACTTTCCATGACACCAGTCAGGGTTTGTTTCCAGACTGATTCTTATTTATGAATGCAGTAGCATTTATTACTGATTTTATCTGTAAAGGTAGCATTTCTTCCCTAGATGGTTTCTATGCCTCAGTTGTAATTACTGCCTGCTCCTCAAACATACTTTTGATTTATTTATTGTGGTGCAATGCCAGAGCTGTAATATTGACAGTTACTTAGGGCTGTGGGGTTACACCTGATCCAGGGATGCCCCATGAATGCCCTTTCCATGTCCCAGCTCCCTCCAGAACATCTCTGAGGGTCCATCACAGTGTAGATGTAGCCAAGAAACCTGTCTTCTGCTGCAAAAGCACTGAGCAGAAAGGCAGCCTCTGCTGGAAAGGATTCATCACTAAGGCATAGTATAGATGTGCTGGTGCATCTTTTCTCCTGCCTGCAGCCATTTGTTGCCAGAGGCAGATCAGTGATGATACCTGTTCCCTCCAAGCTGGGAATGGTCTGCAAAGGGACACTTGGCCACAGGTCCTGAAAAACTTGTTTAGAAATGAGATTGTCGAGGAAAATTAGATGTTATTTATTGCCTCTGTTCCCCACTTGATCACAGTCTTCTGTGCTTCTCTGTGGGATTCAGACATAGAAGGGAGTTACAGTTTCCACCAGGCATCCAAGGATCATCTTTGTTATTTTTCCATGCTTACAACCACTTTAAGCCACAGAGGATGAAGCAAATACTTACAGCTGTGTGGAAAAGTAAGTCCAGCCCCCCCAAAAAACCCAACAAAACCCACTAACCTGAGTCTTTATCCTTGGAGATACCCAAAACCTGGCTGGACACAGTCCTGACCTGCTGTAGCTGCCCCTGCACCCCTCTGGGTAAAGAATCTTTTCCTAATATCCAACCTAAACCTCCCCTGACACAACTTCAGGCCATTCCCTCAGGTCCTGTCACTGATCACCACAGAGAAGAGCACAGTGGATCAGTGTCTTCCCCTCACAAGGGAGTTGTAACTGCAGTGAGGTCTGCCCTCAGTCTCCTCTTCTCCAGGCTGAACAGACCAAGTGCCCTCAGCTGCTCCTCACACGGCTGCCCCTAAAGGTCCTCCAGCTGCTCTATGGTGGGTGGTGAAGCTCTGGCTCATCTCAGCCCTTACTGGGGATGTAGCTTCCTTTCATATTTACTGGGTTGTTGTCACATGCCAAGGAATGTGACTCGTTTGCACCTTTGATTGATTGCCACCCTTTATATCTGTTTATTAAAATGGAAAATAACATTTCACCTCAAAAATTTCATCATGTGCTCTCTCAGTTCCACATGACCTAATCCCATCCCAGCCAGCACAGCTGCTTGTGCCAAGTTTTGGTATGATTACCTTCCATCGTTTCACTGCCAAACTGCCCCTATGCTTGTCCGCCGTTGCTTTTGAAAGTCAGCTGCAGTGGGGTGACTCATTGCAATTGCTATTTCGTGTTTTTTGTTTCATAACTGACAGTGAATCCTCTTTTTGAAGTGTTGGGCAGGTGTCTGGGCACTCGCAAATACTTCATCCCCTGTAAAAGCGTAGTGAACGACTGTTGCGCTGCCTGTGGCTCCATCCTCACCTCCATCTCGTGGCCGATCACCTGCCCTGCCAAGCACCACCTTGTTTGACATTGCTGTCTGTGTAAACCCTCCCCTCAAGCCTGAGAGTGCTCTGCACAGACTAAACCTTGATATAAAGCCTTTACGATGATAATTATTTTTGCTGGCTTGCCATGACGGTTCATATTGCTCTCCAGTGAGTCATGATGAAGTCTTTCAAATACCCACTTGAAATCCATAAATTCTGTGATGAATCTTTCTGCTGCGTGATGGTTGCTTTGATGATTAGTGTCAGGGTCAAGACCTGGTCAACACATGGTCTTCCAAGTGAAAATAAAAAGGGAGCTTATGAAAAAAAGGGAGAGTGACTTTCTACATGGGCAGATAGGGATAGGACAAGGGGGAACAGTTTTAAACTAAGAGAGGAGGGAATTAGATTAGAAGTTATGAGGAAATTCTTTACTGTGAGAGTGGTGAGGCACTGGCACAGGTTCCCCAGAGAAGCTGTGGATGCCCAGATGGGGCAGCATTTAAGGCCAGGTTGGACGAGGCTCTGAGCAACCTGGACGAGTGGAAGGTGTCCCTGCCCATGGCAGGGAGTTGGAATTAGGTGGTCTTTAAGACCCCTTCCAACCCAAGCCATTCTATGACCCTATGAAAATGCTGCCTTCCTCTCTTCAGATTTGTCTGGAAAAAAACTCCTGATAGAGCAGAAGACTGTTTTTCCCAGAAAGCACTGTGGTATCTCTGAAGTATTTACTTTTTTTTCTTTTTTTTCTTTTTTTTTTTTTTGAGTATCTCAATCCCAGTTTATTGACTATGGCTTTTCATCATCCCCATAATTCTAAGAAAGGGGGTGGATTTTGATTTTCATTTGAAGCTCACTCATGCTTTTACAGCTTTATTACAGTTTTTAAATACTGTTACATCTCCTCTTTGGCATCAACATAACTCCTTCTGAGCATCTGAGATCCTGTGGGCTTTTCTCCAGAAATGCTCCAGAAACTCACTTCCACCATTTCTTCTCCCTCTAAGAAGAACTCAAGAGTACAGACTTGGAAATGCTTTGAGTTTCATTTCCACAATGCTGGAAGGACCACCCTGTCCTCTGCCTGCCAGTAACATTTTTATGGAGATAAACCCATGTTGTCCAAATCCTGGGCAAACAGAGCTTTGTGTACTAGAATATCCACTCATATCTCAGTGATGAGAACACATGCTGCTGGTCTGGTGTCTCGTGGTGCCATCTGAAGGGAAGACCAACCCTGTGTTCACAGAGCTGTATGACGCAGTGGTTTGTTTTACAGATAAAATGGCTCAAAGAATTAGTGCTGCCATGACTGCAAGAATGCCCTCAGTTGTATTAGATAAGTTAAAATATTTGCTTTAATGAGGTTTATAAGGGTTGAGGTGGCGCACAAATGAGTTTTCCCTGCGGGTGCATTGCTGCATGAGTGATCCCTGTGAAGTTCTCAGCTGTCTCCAGAGCAGTTGGAGTTGGGAGGTTGGAGCAGACTGGCTTCTACTCTGGTCTGGTCCCAGTAGTCCCTGCATTCCCCTGGTTGTAGCCAAAATCCATTATATCCTGGGTTATTCCTCCCATCCTCTCTGGAGAGAAATGGATCTAATGTGTATTTGTCACCATACCACTTTTCATCCCATAGATGAAGGATGAAGATGGATCTCACCCAGATCTGTCTCAGCAGCCAAATACACTAAGTTCAGACATGTGTCACGTCAGTAATTAAAATCAAAAATAAAATAAATCCCATTCCTGTGAGGAAGGAGGAGTGCTCCGCAGTTGCCTGTATGGAGTCAGAGCAATCTGGAGAAATGCTGTCCTTGCAGCAAGTGGAGCAGGTGACAAGCCCAAAACAAACTCGCTTTCAAAGGCAGTGAAAATTCAGCATCTTCGTTTTCACTCCCTCTGGTATTCATTTTCATACTCTTTCAGCGTTGATTTTGATTCACACCTTTTCATTCTGAATTTGAATGAATTTCAGGAAAAAACAAGAATTGCGCTTTCATGTCTAAAAAGCACATGATTATGATTTTCAGTCGAAGAGGGGCAATCTGCCCCCAAAAAATGATCCTCTCTGATGAGAATGAATTGAAATACCTCGACCTTCTCCCCTTTTACTTAAAACTCACTTTTATCCTCTGAAGGTTTCTTGTAATTTCTGGCTTCAAGCAATCCCTTGGCAAGCTCCTATTTTGATTAAATGGCGTTTTCCAGCTGGAGGTTGTCAGAAGATTTTCAGCTGGCCCTAAGCCAAGCGCGAAGCACCGGGCGAGGCACCAGGCAAGAAGATGTGGATTTTGCTCTGGGTGCTGGTTCCAGCTGTGGTGGGTGCAAGGGGGGTAATGCCATCTGGTGCTTCTGGGGTTTAAGAATGGGCTCACCACACTTTGTGAGCTGGTTTGAGCAAGGAAGAGGAGGGTGAGGAAATGCTGCGTAGGCCCATGGGATGGTTCCCAACCCGTGCGCAAGCACCAGAGCAGGGATGGTTTGCTCTGGTCTTTGGATGCCAGTGGATGTTTTGTTCCTGAGTCAGGCAATGAATGCCAAAATACGAAACTATAACCGTGAAGGAGAATGTGATAAATCTGCCTTACCTGAGTCTCCTGAGGACCAAGCTCTACGTTACGCTCCATTGCTCCACTAAACCCAGCTCTACTGCTGCTGTGTGTTAAAAATAACCACAAAACCAGCCCGTGCTTTAGTGCACGGGGTTCAAACAGCAACATCCATGCTGGGAATTTGCTCTGCTTCTCGGTGCAGAAATATCCAGCAGGGAGAGACTTGCTTGTGCATGACCAGATGTGACGGGGACATGGAGGGTGTCCAGGTGGAAACACTCATGCACAGGGAAAAGAAAAACAAGAACATAAGATGGAGCTGAACTGATGGTGACCAAAGTCCATCAGGATGTTAAGCCCAGTGGGATTCAGGACTCCAGCCCACTCTGCATCTCCTTTAGCCACCCTCTGCTCTTTCTTGGGATGGTCCCAGAGGGGCATAAGCCATGGTGGATGGGGAATGTGGGGACAGGGACACTACTGGAACTGACACTAACACAAAATCACTCGTGGGAGGAGCTGCCAGCCTCGCGTTCCTGAGTGCACATACCACTCCGAAGTATTGCACTGCTTTCAACCCACGCCAGTTCTTGCCTTTGGCACAGGCCACGCTCCCCACTCCCTGCCAAACCAGTACAGATGTTCTAACACCCACCAGAGCCCAGATAATTACAAACAGAATCGTAAGACTGGTCGGAGTTGTTTTCTTTTCATTGCCTGAACTCTCAGCCCTTCTCAACCGAGATGGTTCCCACTTTCTGACGTTGCTTTCAAAGACATTTTTGTGGGACACATTGCTAATACTCATTTTATGATTAGGGGGAGGCCTAGAAGCCCCAACCAGGATGAGGATCACACCATGCCTGCTGATGTAATGGTTACCACAAAGTGAAACAAGTGCAGGGAAGATGAGTGCAGCAGCTGGGAAAACACTTTCATGGGAAATTAGAGCTAGTTTCTAACCAGCAGCTTTTCAGCCATGGCATTGCAAAGCTCAGCTCATTTTCAGATGGGTTTGGGGAGTGTTTTCAATGGGACAGAACCATGTGATCAGCTGGTGGGCACAGGTCAGAGAACGCTGCAGGTCCTTCGCATCCTAGATCCTCATGGGAGACAGTGCTCACCGTGGAGAGATTGTGAGCAGCTGAGATAAAGGAAGCAGCAGCATTTCCTGTTGAAACAGAGGGAAGCCAGTAACAAACACTTTCTTCCTGGTCTGTGCTTGTACAACCCTAAGATAAGGAGTGTGGCCCATGATGAGAATGTTGGTTCTCTCAGGCCAGTTGCAAACAGCCAGGTTTGAGTTTAACAGATGAGAACTGATTCAGCATCAATGAAACCAGTTGTCGTATGTGTCTGCCCTGGGGCCACTTAGAAAGCATCTGCGGGGAGGAGGACCAAGAAAACCTTCTCAGGCTTCACTCTACATGAGCCACATCATGTCTTCTCATTTCTTTTCCATCGGGATGCTTGGAGTTCCTCCTGGATGTGCAGGTGAATTTTGTTCTTGCATTTGTCATCACAGGTGCTAACTGTTTGGGAAGGAGCTGACCAGCACAAGCCCACCAGCCCTGGTGGGGTCAGGCTGTCTTCATGGCTCTCCCCTCAATCCCTGATGCAAAATTCCTTGTCCGCCATGCCCAGACATGAAGATTTCTATCTGACATTATTCCAGTTCATTTCTGGTTGCTGTGGAGACCAATTTAAATGAAACTCTAGTATTTTGAAAGAGAATATGAGTCTAAGTCATTTGCCATGCAAGGTCCCATGCTAATAGTATTAGCATATTATTTGATTATGCCGATGTGTATGGAATAAATTCCAAGTCCTTTTGCCATCACTGCATCTTAAAAGAAGAGGAAGAGAAAAACCTCTGGGCTTTAACTGATGCTGAAGACCTTTACTGCATGTGAACTCCTGATTTCTGAATGCATAAAGCTTTGGGGGTCACAGGCATTTTTAACTTCACGGCAATGTGAATAGCTTGCTGGAAAGGACTTTTTCTTTCTCTGCTTCTCCATTAATAGACTGTCTAATGGGCAGGACTCAGGTTTTTAATGATGGGCAGAGAGATCCAGGATGGCTTTTTGAGCTGTTTGCATTTTTCCTGGAATGCTGGTGTGGCAGAGCCCATCAAGAGAGCAGCTGGGCAAGGTGCAATCCTCCCATTGCTTATAGAGGTTTCTGCTTCTTGCATTTTGCCCTCTAACATCTTAAGAGTGGCATTGCCTTCAGTATTTCTTCAGGTGATCTCAGTATGTGGATAGGGCATACCCATGCCCCTAAAGGAAAAAAAAAAAACCTAAAGGAAAAAAGAACAAACAAACAAACAAACAAACAAACAAAAACCCACATGGAAAACCCTTGCAGATAGGCTTGTTTTGAGAGAAGAGGCTGCAGAGATGAAAAAGGGAAGCCTAACTTCCAGAAAGAAAAAAAAGCCAAGTCAGTCTCCACCCCTAAGAGCATGTTTTCTGAAGCTGGACTGACTCTTGCTTGCACTGACTCCTGGGCTGCTTTGTGGCTGGTTCAGGGACACAATATTGCATCCATGAGGGTTAATGACTTCTTTTGTCTCCTCTCTGGATTTTTGCAGTCAGTGGGGCTGATGTTACCCTGTCTGAGCATGATGGGCTCACCTGAAGCTGTGTGAGAAATGTGGAGCTCTACTCCAGCCACCTGTCCCCATCTTCACCCCTACCCCTGCATCACAGCTCCCACCTCCCTTTCCTTTTAAGTCATCAGCTAAAATACCACCCTTAGAGTGGTAAAAAAAACCATTAATCCTGTATAGAGGAGAGAAAAACAGAGTCAAACTCGTGCAGTCAGGTCCCATGCATGAGCGCAAGTGCACCTATGAAGAAGGGGACTCTGACAGGAGAAATTTGGGGATGCTCTTTTTTTCCCAAGTGCTGCCTTTCTGAGCAACAGTAAAGCAGACCCATAGCAACGCTGCTGTTTTATTGACTCCCCGACAAACTGGGAGTTAGAATGTTTCTTCCCCCAAGGTAAGGTGAGATCGAAATAAATTACTTCTGTAAAGAGCCAGGAATGGCAGTTCTTCTATAATACAAAGTGCAAATATTTGGGCCTCTTCTGTGCTCCCTTGAATAGAAATGGTCCTAAATCATGCATAAGTAAAATGGGTTCACATTTTCTCCTAGTGGAAGTTCTTCTCTGCTCTCCTGGAACATTAAAGACCTCCGCTCCCCCTGTCTATAAAAAGGGCTATAAAATTTAAAGCGAGCTGTTAAGAAGGCCTGTCAGGGATTAGATCGGGATTCATTCTTTCTCCTTCTCCATCCCTGCTAAGTGAGGCGTGCACTCATGTTTGCTCAGGCAAGGAAAGGTGCCCACATACAGCTTGCAGTGAATGATAAGAGGATAAGGAAAAATATGTTCAGGACCTAAAAGCAAGTTTTTCCTGGGCTAGGGGAAGTCAATGGTGCACGAGCTTCTGGACTTTCTGATGACGTGTTGGACCGCAGCGCTTGGGTGAGACTGCTCTGGTGTGATTTCCAAGGGAAAACTGGGTTAGGAGGTGCCGAAATCATTAGTCATCATCATCATCATCATAAATAGTAATAACCAATTATAATAACCAATAATAATATCCAATGCAATCCTCCAAAACAGGATGCCAGAGCTTCATGTCACACAGTAAGAGAGCTGGTTTCATCCAGGGCCATCATGAGTCTGCCTCTGGGAAAAAAAACCCTTTTCTCATATAAATATGTGATCTCTTTCTATAGCTCTCAGTTTTCAACAGCTTCAACCCTGTCCTGCAGCACTGGGCTCCACAGACTGCTTGTACCTCCCTTAGTAGGTAGTTTGTACCTCCAGACAGACTTGCTAAGGATGTCCCTGGCATCTGCCAGAATCACATGTGCCACCTACAGACAGAAAGCAGCTAATTCTGCACAACCCCATTGCCTTGTTTTTGCCACCTTATACTTAGCCTGAGAAAGGCAAGAATACCCACCTTGAGACCACTTTGTGTTTTTTACAGTTACACCACATCATCTTTGTCCTTTCCCTCTGCTCCAGACTTTTCTTTGTCACATTTAGTCTGATGGGTTTTGCATCCCCTCAGCAGATTGGTTTTGCAATATCAGAAATGATGATCCATGAAGCAGAGCGAGATTAGTTCCGTGCAGCAAATGAAGCCCAGCCCAGCCCATGCTGCCACCCTGGGATTGTCCTTCATCCCCAGCTGTAGGTGACTGTCCCACTCCAGGACTCTCAGATAAGAGTGTCGCAGGTGGGATGCTCAAAGGTGCACATAAGCCAGGTTTGTGAGCATCCACCTTTATCTGCTTTTATCTCAAACCACAAAAGCCCTTAAAACAAAAATAAATAGGTGCACACCAGGCATCCCAGTCTGGCCAAATGTTAGACTTCCAAGTACTGACGCGAGTGTTGAGCTCCACAATCGAGTGGCAGATTTGCTCTTCAAATGGTAACTGCCATGGCCAGGACATGCTGATATGAAACAGAGATGGGTGACTGTCACCAAGGGGTATTTCCCAGGGCAGGGATGGGATTTGGGGCACAGCCTCATCTTGCAGAAGCAAACCTGTGTTCTCCAGGGAGAAGCATTGCACTGTTTCTGTTGCAGTCTCTCTCCTTTCTGCCCCTTCGTCCTTCAAAGAATTGATTACTGTTAAAATAAGTGAGATATATAATGCTTTGAGGTCAGGACTTGGTTCCTTTCCCTCTCCTCTCACTCACTCACTCTCCAGCACTGATTTTTTTCCCCTATTTCCCGTATTTCTCCAAAGCAAATGCTCTTACTTTGCCACTATTTTTCAGTTGTTTCATATAAATGCAAGCACAGCGCTGACACTAATGGAGAAAGACGATGCTATTTATTGTCATCTTTTTCTCACTGTCTCTCCCATAATTCTTTCTTGGGTAATTCTCCCTATCCTGTGTGAGATGCTTAAATAATTGGGAGATTTCACTGTTCTCCATAGAGAAAACCTAAGGAAACTAGAATAGGTTAAGTATCATTTAGATGACTGAAATTGTATAACAGAAACCATGCCCTCAGCCCTCTGTGCAACAGATCCTTGTCTGTAAAGGGGTAATGCTCCTTCTTTCCCTTGGCCGGTCTGTCCTGACCAGTTTCCCAAAGCAAATGGAAATGAGCATCAGAAACTGGAAAGAAAAAGCTCAAAAGCCTTATGTCTCTGTTGTCTCTGCTCTTCAGCTCCTCTGCAGTGGAGGATGAAGCTGTGCCCTGTCCTCGCTTTTGGGAGGCTCAGCTGCCTCTGCTTGGCACCCAAAACTGAGGCAGTCATAAGAATTGAGGTGCCTGTGTCCATGCACACAGCTCTCCGTTGTGAAGGAGCAGAGAAATTATCCATGGGATGCTGTGTCCCACTAACCTGCTGGAGAAAACCTTTAGTGATCTGCCAAGGCATCCTCAGACTGACAATAGCTTTTCCAAATGCCATCCAACTTGGAGGCGATAGGGAAAGCTCAGTAAATAAGCCTTCCTTGGGTGCCATGCTCATCCTCATGGCATCCCGGAGCCTCTTGGCAGCACTGTAGTGTGTTGACTCATCCACTGGACATGTTGTTTGTTCTCTCCCTGCCAAGAGAAGCATGTGGATGGCTTGTTTTGGTAGGGTTGTTTGTCTTGTTTAAGTTATTTCTTGGTATTTGTGCTTGAGGACAGAGCTGGCAGCAAAAGCGGGGGTGCAGGGAGATTCCTATGAAGAAGGTTCCCCCCTCTTTTTTTTTGGTTAATAAATGATGAAACTGCTCCAAAGAGTGAGGAAGATGATGGTGCATGAGCATGGTCTGCTCTGTGCCATCCTAGGGATTATTTCTAGTAGATTTCTACTATTCCCTCACTAAAGAAAGTCTCATTTGCCACAAGATTTGACTGGGACAAAGTCAGCAGTGTGGTCCAAGGCATTTTGTGGCCAGAACTGATCTTAGGAGCCCTTGTCTGTGAAGCTCTTGGACCAGTCCTTGCCAGTTTGGTGGTGAGGATCGTGGGAATTTTGTGCCACTCAGGGATGCCAAGCAAGCCTGGCACCTTTGCTGCGATCATCGACAGGAGCTCAGGAATTTATCCCCAGCATCATTTGCAGATACAGGGAGTTGCAGTCCCAGCCTCTGCCTTCAGGCGGGGAAAGCAGACACTGCGGCTCCAGTGGAAAAGGACATTCAAGAGCAACAGTTTCCAAAGGAGGCTGAGTTATTATTTTGCTCAGATAAGCCCAGGAACACTGTGTGAAGCTATGTGCACACAGCAATAGTCGAGTGCTCTGAGCAAGGGAATTCAGAACTGTCAACAAGGAGGGAATTACCGCTTTGGGGGATTGAAAACATTCATAAAACATTCCTGGCTCCCAGCCTAGTCCATCCCATTGCTGGCTGTGCTCACAGTTGTGGATTTTTGCTTTGAGGATGGATTTCCAAGGTTTTTTTCCCACTTTGCTGCAACACGTGGAGAAAAAGGTGTATCTTAACCCGGACTAGTGAATTCCAAGCCTTCAGCCAAAGGCCACTGACACCATGGGGTTTTGCAGGGCTGTGCTGGTTTGTCCCCACAGAGCTGCTGGCTTCTTGCAGGGACCAGTGCAACAGCTGTAGCCTGAGCCCAGCAAGATGTATGCGTGTAAATCATGCTGCTGACACTGGATTTTAACTTATGGGCGTCCAACTCTGCCTTTTCCAGACCGTGAGAGTCCAATTCCCCAAACTCGGAGGAGAACTGGCCAGGAAACGTGGGGTTAAGATGACACTTCCCACATGGCCCCACTACATAACTTTAACTCTGTCCCCCCTGGGAAAGGCAGTAGGAACTGCACAGGATCTTATCCCTCCTTGGCTGTACTTGATACATTCCCTCAACATAAACTCAAAATACCAACATCAAGCCAAAGGATTAGAGGGTTATGTCTGCACTGTTAAATGCAGGAGGGCCCTGGATTTATCCATGGCCCCAAGGTGGATGGCCATGAGGGATTGAGAATCATCATTCTTTTTGGCTTGTGGAGAGATTGAGTTGAGTATCTTTGGTCATGATGCGGATGGGACCGATGCCTGGAGACATCTAGATGGGATCTCATGGAGATTATTCACTAAGAGCCCTGCATGGATGTGGGAAAGGAGTGTTTGTCCTCATCATCTGGGAGCTGGGTGCTGCAGCATGGCAAGTTGAAACGGCTTTGGGATCTCTGGCTCTTATTCATCCTCTGCCTTACCCTCATGGGGACCTGTCTGCATTTCAAGTTGATATGGTGTCCTGATTTCTCCCTTAGCGTGTACTAGTCTTCAAATACTATTTTTCTGCCTTGATTTCCTTTCTCACCTCCTCTTCTGCCCTCCAGCAGGACCCACTGTCAGCGTGTGACCTGGACATATGATCTGTCCTTTATTCTAGTGCCAAAAAACCCCACAACGTAAAAAATCCAGACCAATCTCGGCAGTCTCCTTCCAGAAGATTTATCTTCCCAGCCCTTGCAATACCCTCCCAGCCCTGAAAAGCAATCCATCTCTCACCTACTATTACAGAGTTCATCTCACAGACCTAATGGAGTACGTGAGTCCTGAATTGGCTCCTACTAATGCTCTCGGTGGCTGGGTCACTGTGGGAAGCGAGCTGGGAATTCATTTTGAAAATCAATGAGGATGCCAATAGAGTGGCTTTCCCCAGGGAAGTGACATGCTTTTACCAGGCGTTGCCTCCTGCCCCCCTTCCTCCCTCATTTTCATTTATGCGGTCGGAGTAACTGTGGAGTAATTCATCCTGATTTCAATGAGTGCATCTTTTGCGCTGCAATTTCCAATTTCCCCAAATCAGACTGATTTTTGGGGAAAGATTAAGGTCTCCCGGCAGTGCAGGATTCACAGGGCTCCCTGAAGTGTTAGGAAGTTGCTGTGCCCTGGGGCGTTGCTGGGGACTGTCTCCTCTGTGCAGCTCCATCTCTCCCCTCAGGCTGTGTTAGCACAAATAAAGCAGTGTTATTCCTAACTCCTGGGTGTATTTAGCCCTGCCATAACATTTTGATGCAGTGGCAAGTGCAGAACCTGCAGGGATAGTGTGAGAGGACAGCTCAGGGCTATTGGAGGGACCCCAACGCAGTGCAGTTCATATTTGTCACCAGAGGTGACCTTTGTGCTGGGATGGGAGCACAACACCAACTTGTCATCCTCCCATCCCCAGAGAGGCTTGGCCAAAGCACGGTGCCATGGGCAGTTCTTGCTGGTGATTTGGGAGGTGGCAAGACGGGGTTCCTGAGAGGCACTCTGGGTGCAGCCCCCCTGTTTCTGATGGCAGTGTGGGTTTGGGATCTCTCATCCTGGTTGATCCCAAAGCACTTGATGTGGAATTGTCATAGCTCTCAAGACTCCTTTTCCAGTGGGGATCACTCTGCACGGCTGTGGGATAAATATTTAATAAGAATGAGGGTCAAGACACTGTTTTGTCCGAGGACACTGAGACAGCCATTTACTCCCATGAAGAGCCCCAAGGGATCTTTAATGCCCATGCAAAAAAGACAGGAATCAGAGTTTTAAGCTGTCATCCCCCACCATTACTGTCAATGTTGAATATCGATCCTTTCTGTGTTTAGCACAAACCAAACAACAGAGTCAAGCCAGGCTTTTTGGCTTTTTTTAATGTACTTTTTCTGCACTGGGTGAAGTTTGCAGTAACACTGGGGAAAAAATGTAGCAGCAGTGAACAAGCAGCAGACAGATTGATTTTGTATCTTGACATGATTCAAAAGTTGGTGAAAAATCACCCTGTGTGGAGCTTCTCCTTGTCCGAGCCACAACAGCCACTTTGTAGAGAACTCATTTTTCGGTAGTGTAAGCGAGTAAGGTGCAAAGTTTCTGGTGGGATCTGGAATTTGAGGGAAGGAGTAGAAAAAAAGAGGTTGGTGATCTATAAAAACTCCCTCATCCCTGTGTTGGAGCATGGGTGCCTGAAGTCAAATTTGAAGAGCCGGTGAACATCGTCTCAGGGAAACCTGAGAGCAATCCCAAAATTAGTGGTGGCTATAAAATGAATGGATTTCCCCTTTTTGTTAGGGTTTGGGGTTTTTTGTGTTTTGTATCAGCACCAAATAAATGTAAATCACACTTACTATATAAAGTGTGATTTCAGTGAACCACGGTGAGTGGTTTTCACATGTCAGGAGTGCATGGATGGTTTTCCACGTGGTCTTCTACAACCAGAGATGATCAGTTTTCCCAAAATATTCTGTAGCTTGTGGGTTTTCTGGGTGTTTTGGTTTTGTTTTGGCTTTTTTCTTTGTTTGTTTTTTTAATGGGGATTTACAGCTTGGAAATGTAAATTGTAAAAATTCATCTGTGGTTCAAATTCATGAAGCACACTTATGAGAGGGCTGGAGTTGCTGGGTGATTATTCCTGGCCTCTGGGATATTCTCCATTGAAATAATATTTTAAAGCCTGTTTCTCCTTGAGCAGGGGGAGTGGGCACTAGGAGTCACACCTTGGATCTGCATCCCATTTTATTCACAGAAAACAGCAGCAACTCTCTTGAGGTCACAAAATCAATACAGAATTTGGAAACATGAGAGTATTTTTCATCTCTGCTGTCATGATGTCCATCCAGATTCCCACCCTGTTCCTCAGTTAACCCAGGTGTAAAGGGATAGCAGTGATGCCCTTACACAGAGGGATGGAGGTGACTGAAGTCACATCTCACTGCGGTGTGAAAGCTCCTCTCTTTTAAATCAGGCTTTAACAACCCACTGAGCTCCCCATGAAATAGGCTGACATCCTGCAGACATCCCAGCAAGCCACTAAGCATGTGATAAAATATTATAAAATGATGAAATATGATTTATGATAGAATGTGATAAATATTCATTTCCATACATGGTACCTATAGTTGCATGTGCTCTGAGTAGAGAAGCTGAGAGCATCACTTGGAGTCATAAGCAAACCCCACCGACCTCCATAAATGCCAGAGCATTTACATAAGGAAAACCCTGGGAACACAGGACGTGGGGTAGCTACATCTGACACTCACAGGTGTGTTTTCTCCCTGCACAGACACCCTGAGGAGCATCGCCTCCATGAACCACGCCCCGCGCTCCTCCCCGGCAGAGCTCAGCAGTGCCAGCCACCACCTGCTGCGAGAGCGCAAGTCCTCAGCGCCGTCCCACTCCAGCCAGCCTACCCTGTTCACCTTCGACTCACCTGCCAGCCACCTCCAGAGCACCCTGTCTGCCAGTGCCCCCCAGGACTACCTTTTCCTCCACCAGTGTATGAGCAGAAAGTCAGAAAACGCAAGGTATTGTATCCCACACACTTGGGGACAGCTGAGGGAGGGCTGGGTGTGAGTGGCTCAACCCACCTCCATCCTTGGAGGTCTGCAAGACCCATCTGGAGAAAGTCCTGAGTGATGGTCTCATCTCATCGTGGTTGGGAGCAGAAGGTCAGAGTGGTGACCTCACAAGCTCCCAGCTTTCCTGGCTTTCTGGGTGGTGTTAAAAACTGGCTGAATGGCCAGACCCAGAGGATGGTGGTCAGTGGCACAAAGTCTGGTTGGAGGCCAGTCACTAGCGGTACCCCAGGGGTCAGTACTGGGTCCAGTTCAAAGGGACATGAAGTTGCTGAAGAGACTGGAGCATCTCTCTTAAATGGGAAGGCTGAGAGAGCTGAAACTCTGCAGCTGGCACATGGGAAGGCTCAGGGGGAATTCCTCTGCAGGGAGGGTGCAAAGGGGATGGAGCCAGTCAGTGATGCCCAGTGCCAGGGACTAGAGGCCGTGGGCACAAACTTAAACACAGGAGAGCCCATCTGAACATCAGGAAAGACTTTTTCACTGTGAGTGTCACTGAACACTAGCACAGGTTGCCCAGAGAAATTTAGGAGTCTCCGTCCTTGAAGATGTTCAGAAGCTGTCTGGGCACAGTCCTGAGCAACCAGCTTTAGGTTGCCCTGCCTGAGCAGAGGTTTAGACCAGATGTCTTCTACAGGTCCCTTCCAGCCTCAACCACTTTGTAATCCTGCAGGCAGGGCCCTAATTCCTGCCTTTAACCAGGAAAAGGACAAAGGGATGGGCAGGGTTTGCACCACTCTGCTGTTCACCCCTTCCAGAGCTCACTGGGGTTCGTGGCGGCTGGTGGTGCACGGTGTGAGATTTCTGAGCCAGCCACAGCTCCCCGCCTCCAGACCCAGCCAGTTGCCTTAAATAGCGAGGAGTTTTTTTGACGTGAAGTTTTGGCTCACAGGAGCAGGCGGAGAGGGAGGGAGGGAGAGACAGTCAGAACCCAGCTGGCGTGGAGTGAGAGCAGAGCTCAGGCTGCAGCCTCCACTGGGCTTTCCTGCTGCAGCTGACTTTCCCTACTCAGAGAACAACAACAGAAGAAGGCTCATAAAAATTAATTTCAGATGGAGTTAATGGAACAGTGTTTAAAAAAACTGGCCCTTTCACGCTTCAGCTGTGAGGATACCTAAAAGCCACCCTCTGAGACCCAAACCAGGCTGGGACCTGGAGGAGAAGGGAGCAAGCACCAATACTGTGGTGAGCAGAAACAAAGTGGCCAGTGGTAGCTTCTGCAAGTGGGCCAGAAATAATCATCCGATCAATGCCCAGTGCATGGGGCCAGGCTGCAGGACTGTTGGGAATCCCTCCCCTTTCTGCTCTGGAGCTCTTACTTTACTCATCCATAAAATGAGGGTAATAGTAGCTAATTGGCAGGCAATGCGGAATAATTAACCCGTGAGATGTTTCAAGTCCTGTACCAAAAATACCCTGACAGAACCCAAGCCACTTCTGGGCGGACTGAGCGCCAAAGGTGGCAGGGATTCATTTGTCTTATCACAGCATCACTTGTTTTTTCCCCTAAATAAGCCCTATTTCTGAGCGCCATCTCGTGCTGGCTCCATGAAACAGAGTCCCTGTTGTCCCTGCAGAGCATCAACCACACCGGAGCAGTGGAAACCAGCATCTCCCAGCTTTTCCCATAGGACTGGCACTTTCCAATGATTTGCCATGACTGGAAACTCTCCCATAACCATTTCACTTTTTCTCACCACAGTGATTGATACAGGGCAGAACTTTGTTCTCTGGGGTGATGTTTATATGGGGCTGGCGGAGCCCTTTCTGACTGGGAGAGTGTGGTCCCCAAATCCTGACCCATGTAAGGGATAAAACAGGGATAACGCCAGGATAAAACAGGAGATGAAGTACCTTGAAGGGAATCAGCAGAGGAGCAGTGACTAATTGGCAGTTGTTAGAGGCCCAAGATGTCCATGCTCGGCCCCTGTTCTGGCTAGTGTCCCCAGCCATGACCACATATAAATCGAGGAGTCGTTAGCAAGGCATGGATCTAGTGACCACACTGCCCTGCTCACCCTGGAGGACTCAAGAGCTCTTACAAATCTGAAATTAGCCCTGAGGTTCATTCCTCCCGCCGTGCACATCAGGGCTGCAAACCCCAAATCCCAGCTGGGGACTTCTATTACCTCCCCAGTGCTTGTCCTGCAAGAGGAAAGGATGGTGACATGGCTGGAGACTTTGAAATAATCCCCATCAGGAATTTTTCCAGGCCCTCTCCAACACATTTGCAAGGCAGAGGTGAGATGAAGTCTCCCTCCTGTACTGCAGATGGGCTGTCGAGGCACGATGGCAATGCTGACAGATTGGCACTTTGCAGCTGTGCCTTGGGACATTGTCAACCAGTGTGAAAATTGCCCTTTTGGAGCAATTGAAGTCTGGACAAAAGGCTCATTCTTGCCTGTGGCCCTGTCGTGGAGCTGGGTGCACGTACCTCTCACCTGTGACAGAGGCACTTTGAAGGTGCTTCAGGTTTAAGTGGCTTGTGGGCATGTTTGGAGGGGTCTGAGGTGTTCTCATTGCTCTGGGGTTGGGCAGCGTGGGTCAGTAAGGTGACAAACAGGTGGAGCAGAGCTCTCTGCACCCCAGAACCGGCTCTCCCCCCATTTCAGCCCCTTTCTCCCCTCCCTCTGCAGGAGTGCCAGCTTCTCCCAAGCCACAAGGTCTGCCTTCTTCATGCGGAGCGACACAGCGGTCCAGAAGCTCTCGCAGGGCAACGGGCACTGCATGAACGGCGTTGGTGGGCAGCTGCACGGCTTTTACAGCCTGCCAAAACCCAGCCGGCACAACTCAGAGTTCAGGGACAGTGCCTACGACCTCCCGCGTTCCTTTGGTTCCTACACCCACCCCAAGTCGAGCCTCACCAGCTCCGAAACCGATAATGAGGAGGTCTACACCTACAAGACTCCCAACAACACCCTATGCAAGGAGTTTGGGGAGCTCTCCACGGACTCCTATGACATCCCTGCCACACCACTCTCCATCTACCAGATCCCCAGGACATTTACACTGGACAAGAACCACAATGCTCTGGCTGTGGCCGCCAGCGACTCACCTGCTGCACCACCCCCGCGGCCCCCAAAACCTGGGCAGACAGAACCACGGTGGGGCAGCCCACCCCAGAGGCTCCAGCCTGGTGAAAATTTAGGTCTCACCCCCATGGCAGCCACCATTCCCCGGAGAAATACGCTGCCAGCAGTGGAGAACAGCAGACTGCACCGAGGTGAATTTGGGGGTGGGGAGCTGGGGGTATCTTTGTGCTATCCAGCAGCCTTGGGCAGATCAGTCCCACTGGGTTGTGGTAGGGCTGGGGTGCTGGTGGCATCAACCAGGGGGTTGAACACAGAAAAGCCCTCCCCAGCCAGGATCTGGCCCCGTTTTTTGTATGCAGCAGGCATGGAGAGACACCCGCTGAGTTCTGCCCACCAGAGCTGCTCAGCTGGCTCTTGGCTGTGTTGTACCTTGAACCAAAACCCTAAACCTGCTTGCTTGTGCAGCCCTTCACCAGATTTTGGTGATTTCAGCCATTTTTAGCTTGCCTTTACTTCTATTTGTAACCAGGTTTATCAGAACGTACTTCAGCCTGGAGCTGCCAAGGTGGGTGAGCAAAACCTTGGTTCTGCACGTCACCTTGGTTTTACACATCTCCAAAACCCAACATCCCCGGTGCTGCAGAGCCACCATTGCCATTAGCCGTTGGTGGGCTGTAGGTGAACATGCCCTTTCCAAACCTTGTGCTTAGGATTAGATAGTTGCAAAGTAACTTAGAAAAGGTGGCTGGAGAGAAAATACTCTGTAAATTATACACACAGCTCTCTGAAATGCTTCTTCCATCTCCTCCTACCTAAATGCCCACACTTAGGCTGAGATCAGACCCATGCCCAGCAGTAGATAGACTGGTCTACAATCTTAGCACCCATCCTCCCCTTACTGGAGGCTGCCAGCCTTTACATTTGCTGAGCAAGCTCTAACAGAACTCCCCCTCAACCCGGTTTTGTCATCATGATCTGCCTTATCTGACACCTTTACCCCTGGGATTTTTCAGCACTTTGACAGAACAGGGTTAGGTCTGCACGGCACATGCAGTTGTGCTGATGCATCAGAGAGATGCTAATTGGGAAGGAGCATAGCAGAGAGCCTGTGACAAGCTAACGACCATGTCTTCTCACCAGCATCTCAATCAACAAGAACAGCTACTGCGCTCCCAGTGCCTGGATTTTGTTCTCAGGGACCCCGTTTTATTAGCAGTTGTGGTGGGACACGTGCATTTGTGGTTGTGTTGCAGCTTCTTCTTGTGAGACATACGAGTACCCCCAGCACGGGAGCGGCAGCGCTGTGCACTCAGTCGAGTCCATGAACGATGGCTACAACTCCTACCTGGTGAGTTGGCCTTGGTGTGGGCCACCACACTACAGGCACCGCTTGCACCTTACAGATTCAGAGACAGGTTGGTTCCAGGCTGGACCTCACAGCCCAGTCCTGCAGAGCTAAGTAAAGAAGGGGTCTATTAATGGTTTCAGTTAAAACCATGGTGGTCTGCAGAGAGCAGATGGAGTGGCAGCCACCCAACCCAGCACCACGTGCAGAGCTTTGCTTCCACGCAGTGTATCTGCCTGCAGCTTTGGCCCAAAAAAAACCTGCCCAGGAGTTTGACTTCCTCCTGAAAGCCTGGGACGCTGCAGAGCTAAATTTTGACATGTTGCCAGAACAGCCTCTTTTGTGCACTTTCTAAGATTTCCTGAGCTGGAAATGACATTAAAGCAGCCTTTCATATTGCATTTTAGTCATGGACAGAGCCCAGGGAAGAAAGACTTCCCAGGTTAAGCGTGCTTCTTCAGCTCACTCTGATCATGAGAAGATGCTCAGGTCTGGGTGATAAAGATCTTTCTGAAAACTCAGGATGTTGCAATGTCTTGGAAACAAAGGAGGTAGACCCTCTCAGTGCAAACTGATGGCCAAGGAGGGGAAAGATCATCCCTTCTCTCTGTGCTTAGGTTTTAGAGTGAGTCTCCTCTCAGATGTTGTTTGGTTATGACGAGATGAAGGGTTCATAGTGGGATGGGGTCGAGCAGTGCCTGATGCTCACAGCACACCCTCCCACTTGTCCCTCAGCAGGCCAAGGCGGCGGTGGCCCGCTCCCACAGTACCGACTCCGAGGACAACTACGTCCCCATGAACCCTGGTTCCTCGCCCCTAATCCACACCGAGAAAGCCAACGACAATGCCCAAAATCTCTACATCCCCATGAGCCCTGGGCCGCATCACTTTGACCTGGTGGGGTTGTCCTCAGCCACCCTTCCCATGCATAAAGGAGGAGCCGTGGCTCAGTGCCACAGACGGCTGAGTGAAATCCAGCCCCCACCAGTCAACCGCAACCTCAAACCCGACCGGAAAGGTAAGAATGGTTGGTTGTGCACAAATCTTCCCAGGAATCCTTCTATTCTCTTAATGCTTCAGACTACGTCTGTGAAGTTGTGTGCTGTTCTAGGTGGGATGTGCTTTGCTACTGCCAGTGCAGGCAGACCTTCAGATGTCCCCCATCCCCTTCCTCTTTCAGGAGCTCTGTAGTGCAAATGGTGCTTGGACAGCCCATCTCAAACCCTTCCAGGCCTTTACAGGAGATGCATGTCACAGGCAGGATTTCACCCCCTTGGCCTGCACCCCTCCCTATGCTCCACCCCAAAATCTCAATGTTGTATTCAGATGACAAAAACCTTTCCTAGTGTTTTCTACTGGCTGGTTCCAGGCAGTTCTTCCTTCAGGGCTTTGCTGACATCCTCCAAACCTCTCCCCAACCCATTTTCTGACAGGTGGCCAAGGAGATCTTGAGGAGGAGGGCTCCCATCTTAAAGGTGTCAACACCTAACCCCATGAACACTCTGTTCAAGGGCTGGGGTTGGAGCATAGCACTCTTCCACCTAATGAATCATTCAGGATGAGAAGAGCTTTCACGTTACCCTGTAGATGTCCTTTCCCTTTCCCTATGGGAAAACACTCCAGATGGAGGCAGCTCAGGCCTTGCAGAGCCTGGTCTTGGTCCCATCTAATGTGATACCACAGATCTCTAAGGAATGGTTTTGGGGTTTGGGCATTTTTAGCAGATCTCCATTCCCTTGGAGGCACATTCCCCTTTTGGGACCACCCATCCATTTTGGGGCTGTGGGGCAGAGGGAGAAATTCACTGTTTTCTCCCAGTTCTGGTGTAAATGAGCACAGGGATTTTGGTTCAGAGTAATTGTCATCAGCACGGAGGGCTGGGGGGCTGATTAGTAGAATGGGAAGTAATCAACCATAGTTGGAGACACTCTCGTGCCAGTCATGGAGGCTGAATTATAGGAACATGCTGCCTCTGAATAAAGGCTTTTTCCCTCCCCAGCAAAGCCATCACCACTGGACCTGAGGAACAACACTGTCATCGATGAGCTTCCCTTCAAATCGCCAGTCACAAAATCCTGGTCCAGGCCAACGTGAGTAACAGCTGGGGGATGAATTCTTGCTTTGCTCCAACAGCAGCTCTCTGGTCTCATTCTCACTGGTGCCCACATATAGCCATGCTGTCACCTCTGCCATGGATTAAACATTCCCCACATCACAGCTGGTGGCAGGAAGAGAAATTCATTTAGGTTGGGATTTCACATGAAAGCCCAGCAGGTGGCTAACAAGCTAATTAAGATCCCTTGAAGACATTTCCTGTTTTCTGGGATCTGAAAACTCCTGGAGAGCCTGAGTGGCTCTGACCTGGGACCTGTGATCCACCACAATTCATGACGCAGCTGAGCCAGACCAACTCAGCCACACTGTGTGGAGGGCATGATTTCACATCCAGGCTATCCCCGCCAAATCCCCACTGCAGTCTCAAAGCACAGGATAACTCTCAGGGTCTGATCAAGCCGTGTTTTGATTGCCTTGAAAGCAAAGCCTAGCCTGAAGGAAGTCTGCAAAATTAAACCAAAGCACTTCAGAGCTATGTCTGCCAGCCAAAAATAACAGGATTCGCACAATTCCAGCTCTGCTACTAATTCATGGTCTGATGTTGTCCAGTAAAAGGCAGAAGCAAAGCTTGGCCGCTATGACTCCTCTAATAAATTGGATTGTGTGGAGACTGACTGCAGGGCATGAGTGCTGTGTGCTGAAATCACTGCACTGGGAAGCAGCGAGCAAGGTTTGATTGACAAGAGGTCCGACCCTGGAGAAGCTAATGGATTTTTCCCCTATCAGCTAATCATATGACCCTGCTTTACTGAAAGGCAACAAATAGCTTTTTAAGACACGCGCTTTAATGCCAGAAGCTGATTTCATTATTTTGTTCAGTATAATTAGATTTGGCCAATTGAAAGCAAGACAATTCTTCAGAGGATTTGTTTTCCGGCAAAAAATTTGGATAGGGCCCTGTATGGTAAACAAATCCTGTAGCTGTGGTGAGGCTGGAGGTGAGAGGCCTCACCAAGGTTGCCCCTGCATCCTCTACAATTATATGTTTCCTGTGAGATGAAAGAGTTCATGGAATCTCATTTGTGTAGAGGAGAGCAGGAGAGTTACGGGTACATAGCAAGCAAGGTGTTACTAAAAAATTCTAGAAAGAAAAAATTGAGGAGACTAAACCCAGTGATTTCCAACCCATGGAAAGGACAGGCTGGAGAACCTCAATGCCACCAGCTCTTCTTCATGTCCAGACTGGAGCACGGTGATGGTTGTAGGGATCAGGAGCTGCCCTCTCCCGTCCCTCCTTGGCAAAGGACAAGCCGGACCTGCAGCCATCAATAACACATCAACCCTTGTTCTTGCAGGCAGACCTTCAACGCCGGCTCTCTGCAGTACTGCCGCCCTGTCTCCTCCCAGAGCATCACCAGCACTGACTCAGGAGACAGTGAGGAGAACTACGTGGCGATGGTAAGGGCCCCACAGCTAAGATAGATAGTCCTGGCAGGACAGATACTCTCCCCAGCTCTGCAGACACATTCCTAGCTCATGACATGGAAGTGCTTAGATAGCACTGCATGGAGTACATCCTTATGTGCATCCCTAAATGCACAAAACAGGGTGTTTCCTTCAGAAAACGTGTCTCATTGGAGTTTTAAATGTGTATGAGAGCAGAAACATGTATCACCTACTTTGCCAGGAATTAAGAGGGGATAAAAATTTATACGGACTGTCAGGGTGTATTTTCCTAATTAAAGTTGATTTTTTTCAATTTTTTTTCCCCTAATAGCTGCTGACATCGTGTTTCTGTGGGAGCAGGGGCTATCAGAGCAGCAGCAGGGAGCGGCACTGCTTACAGGGAGGGGATTTTGTCTCTCTTGGTGAAGCTACTGACTTGAAGCATATTTTTGAGGCTATGTAACTAATGGGGTAGAGGAAATCTGTGCTCTGTGTAGCATGGTTGTGATTAGTGAAGATCCCAGAGCTGGCCTGGCCTTGCTGAGGTGTGGTCCCTGGGACATGCTAAAGCCCACGTCTGTTGTTAGGCATGTGAATAAAATCAGCACAAAGGCAGCAGAGCGCTCTGATACATGAAATCAAGAGCATGAGCTTGAATACATTTGTTAGCACAATGTACAGCATTTATAGTATCCCAGCAGTTCTGCAAATCCTCGTCCCAGAGGCGGGTGAGCAAATGCCCAGGCTCTTTTAAAGGTGCCTCCAATGTGTTTCATTTCCGGATTTATGTTAATTTCCTTTTTTCTTTCTTCTTTCCCATTTTAATCCTCATTATCTCTCCTGTCTCTTCCCTGCATTAGCAAAACCCCATTTCTGCTTCTCCTGTTCCTAGTGGTACCAACAGCCCAGCGCCTAAAAAGAGTTCGGGGAGTGTGGATTACCTGGCCCTGGACTTCCAGCCAAGCTCACCAGGGCCACACAGGAAGGTACAAGGGATTTTATAAACTTCTGATAAAAAGTGATGCATTTTTAAGGGGTTTATGCACATTGGCAACAGCATGGTCCAAAGCCCCAGACTGTGGTCCCAAGAGTCTCTGATGCTCAGAGGACTGGAGCACCTCTGCTATGTAGACAGGCTGAGACAGGTGGGATTGTTCAGCCTGGAGAAGAAAAGGCTCCAAGGAGACCTTAGAGCATCTTCCAGTGCCTAAAGGGGCTACAAGAGAGCTGGAGAGGGACATTTTACAAGGGCACGGAGTGACACTACAAGGGGTAATATCTTCAAACTCACAGAGGGCAGGTTAAGATTAGATATTAGGAAGAAGTTCTTTACTATGAGGGCAGCGAGGCACTTGAACAGACCGCCCAAAGAAGCTTTGGCTGCCACATCCCTGGAAGTCTTCAAGTCCACGATGGGGCTTAGAGCAACCTGGTCTAAGGAAGGTGTCTCTGCACATGCCATGGTTGGAATGAGAAAATCTTTAAGGTCCCTTCCAACCCAAACCATTCTATGACCCGCTGCTATACTTACTCTAGGTCAGACTCAGTGTCTCTTGCATGTCTGCAGCTTTGCTGGAAGTATCACCAGAAGCACTGATGTGCAGGGTTCAGGGATGCTGATGAGACCACAAATTCAGCTGGAGACTATAGATTGAAAAGCTGTCAGGAGGTATTCCAAGAAGATCAGAATTGGATTTTTCCTCCTGCAGAACAACAGGTCCTCCAAAACCAGACTTGGATTTTGCACCTGAAGGGTGAAGGACAAGGGTTGTATAAACCTTTGTGGCAACCACTTGTGAGTTGGCCTCACTTTCTCAGACACCACCTTGTTTCCTAGGCAAAGCATCCCACTGGTCAGGGGATTAACCTAACTGGTCCTTTTATTATTTGACTGTTGTCCCTTGATGGTTGCTTTCTGGCCAGCAATATTTCTGCAAATATCACCCATTTAAATTATATCCCGTTCTTGAAAAGTGGTTTTAGACCATTAAAAAGCATTATCTGGCTCCAATTACAAGCAGATGGAGGTCCTCTGAAATGTTTGTAGAAGCAGAAAAAACTCCAGAACTCCAGAAGCTATGGTAAAAAAGTATCTCCTTTTTCCTCAACACAACTCTTGGGTGACTTTCCAAACATCTATAATTTTGGGGATGAAAATGAGCTAATGCCATAGGTGGGTAGAGTCAGCACAGCTACAAGGGATGGATCTGGGATTTTTATGTGTATCTCTAAGAGTTCTGGAGTTCTTTACAGGAAAATGAGCAAGATGCAAGGCTGAACTCACAATATCAGCAGTTAGAGAAGACAATTACAACCAAACATCCATGTCCCAAAGTTTGTGAGATGGTAGAGACCCACATGCTGTTTCTACCCTCCCAGCAAGAGGCAGAGCAGATTGAAATCCTTCATCCAAGTCTCTCCGGGAGGTTAGAAGGGAGGGTGATGGGCTGTGGAGTCTGCAAGAAAGCAGGAATGGTGCTGGTGGACTTGTGGCAGCGGGGGTGCTGCTGCAGGAAGGAGCGAGAGGGAAGAGCAGGGAGCTGATGAGTGACCAGACGGTGCCTTTTTCTCCTCCCCACAGCCCTCCACCTCGTCGGTCGCCTCAGATGAGAAGGTTGATTATGTGCAAGTGGACAAGGAGAAGACGCAGGCGCTGCAGAGCACCATGCAGGAGTGGACTGATGTGCGGCAGTCCTCGGAGCCTGCCAAGAGCACGAAGCAGTAGTGCCTGCAGCAGGCAGCAAAACAGGCAAATGTCCTGTTGGTTTTCCCCAGCTGTGGCCCCGCTGGGCTGCCAGATCCACTTGGGCTGGATTTCTAAGACTTGTCTGTGGAGGGGAGGGGGTGTCATTGTTTTTTTCTCTTAAAACAAAACAAAACTTAATTTCAGGGGAAGACTTGGCGGATACTGTTTGCCAGTGATAAAGACCAACTATGTTCGGTGGCTAGGTTTGTGCTTTAGCTGCTGGATGCACTTATCCAGGAACTTTGACTTAGCAATACCAGGTTTCACCCTACACATCTTTTGCTTACAGCTATTAAAGCCACCTTGTATGTGCTAACACTGCATCATCTCTCCCCGTCTTCTTCCATACTGTACCCCAAACCACACCACGCAGGTTTGCAGCATCTCCCATAGGATATCATTCCCCAGCTCTGATTCTCCACTCCTTATGGTTGTCCTCTTCTCTGCCTCCTCCCAGTCCCAAAACTGAGCAAGGACCATTCCTTTTGAAATCCCTTTTGTTGTCCCGTCTCTTGTAAATAACATGCTCAAAACCTCTGAGGGCTGTTTTCCCCCTGGCTGGACAGCCCGCATGGTTTTGGTTGGGGTTGTTACCCTTCAGGAGCTTGATGAGCATCCACAGCATCCTGAGCTGACTTAGGAGCCCAGGACTTGCCCCATCATACGCAGACATAAATGCCAGCACGTGCTCACATGAGTTTGTTGGGGTGTCTTCTGTTTATATTCTCCATCATCTCTCAAAGTCAGTGGGCAGGAGAGATTGGCTTTAGAAGGGGCTGGAGGGATTGGCTTTGGAAGGTGGAATTTAAGCACTGACCCACTGCCTATCTGAAACCAATTCCCGTGAATCTGACCCTAAGAACCAAAATTTGCCTTTTGTGTCACCAAAAGAAGCCCATGGAGTGAGAGTCTTACATTGTGGGCATCGTGAGAAGCTCTGTGGTTGAGTATGAGGGGGGCAGGGAGGCTCTGGAGACCCTATGTGTGTGGACTGGCATGAGGATGAGTGACAAGAAGGGAGTGGAAGGCTGCTGCGAGGACTGGGGGAAGGCAGGTGCTTACTGCAGAGGTTGGTCTTGGGTGAGGAAATCTGGTGGAATGTTTCTTGGGAGAAAGAAGAAGAGTAATTGAAATGTTGGTTGATGGTAAGGTCACAGGCTTGGGAAGAGGTTGGTCAGGAGAGTCAGGGCAAGGCGTTTCAATGTGAGCTTTAACGTAGCATTGTCGGTTTGTGGAGGGTGCAAAAGGCTGAACTGTTTTCCCCTCATCTTCAGCAATGTTTCTTCAACACAGAAGTGGGGCTTGCTGACATTAATGACCCTAGGCTCTAATTATGGGTGGGAGTCTGCTGTTGTCCCTTGCCAGCGTCCTTAACACATCCAGGCTTTGGGATCACTTCCCAGGCAGCTGCTGAGCACGGAGAGAAGGACGAGCGAGTTTAATGCAGAGATAATAATTCATGATCTCATGAAAACAGGAAGAACTAATGATTGCCATGGAGCAGCCTGATTGCCAGACAGCAAGCGCTGACACGAATAAACAGGCTGACCGCAAACCAAGAGCCAAATGAAGCAGACATTAGAAAGATTAGGTAATAATATTTATTAAAGAGCTGGAGCTATTCTTTCTGCAAGCTGAACCCCTCCCAGTGCTGTTGGCTCTGTGTTCCACCAACACCACCAAGTTGCGTTGGTTATTAATGCTTAAGCATTAACACATTTGTTTAATCTTGGTCTGAGTTTGGAAAAGACCAGTCGTGACCGACATGGGGATGGGATACCCACTAAGAGCTGTGTGCTGCTGTGTGCTGGTAAAATAATCTTGAACGTCCAACACCATTTTGTATTTTCTTCTCGCATGCTGTGAAGGGGAAGGATGTTAATGGAAAAGCTCTGACAACCCTGTTAAGACACTGAAGTGTTGGACTTTTACAGAAACAGTGAAGCAAATATCCTAATGTTCATGCTAAAAATAATAATACTAGAAGGGAAAAAACCCCAAAGCCCCAGAGGGGAAGATTTAGCCCAGTCAAATGCTTTCTGAAAGTCAGGGGGTGTGTTACAGCCTGCAAGGGCCATTGCCCCCTGCTGGGGGCTTGCACACTTGCCTGGTGAGGTGACGAAATGAAGACTAGAATGCAGTACTTCATATTTCTATTGCCCCTTTCATCTCTTCATCTCAGGGGAGACTAAACATTGGGCCTGATCCAGAGCCCACTGAAGTGTGCATTCACCCAGCTAGGAGAGAGCTCCCCGTCCCCACCAAAAAGAATGTCACTCAACCAGGAAGCTGATTTTTTCCTATTTCTTCTTCTAAGCTGTTAGCTTTAGTGGCTCAAGAAAGAACACAGTGGGTTTGAATGCAATTTGCTGAGTGGGTGCCCTATGCTTCTGCACTGGCACTAGGTGCATCCAGTGCCCACTCCCACATTAAATCCAAGGTGTTAATTAAGACTGGAAAAGCCTTTTTTTGGTACTGGAGAAACTAGTCCTTTTTCTCCAGGTTTCACAAATCCTTTCCAGTCCAGGTTTCACTAGTCCTTTTTCTCCCAGGTTGTTCATGGGGCAAGCACTGGCATGGGATAGCTCTTTTCCCAGGCTCAGACACTCTGTTTTGATAATTGGCTCTCATGAGCATCCCCAGTAACTGGTCCATTGCAATTGGCAGACCAAGGACCAAACCTGCCCAAGAGTAGCTACTTAACAACTGCTGGTTGCTGCCCCCTCTCTGCTTTGCAGTGAAGTCTGGTTTTTCACCAAAACAGATATATTCCTCTATTTTTTCCCCTGCAAAGCACCAAGCAAACAGCACCACCAAACTAAGGAGAAGCCCACAGACTCTGTGCCATATAGACATGACTGTATCAACCCCTCCTGAAAACATTAAGTAATCAATGGCTTCAGTGGAAATAGTCACCCATGACGATTGCTGAGCTGATTACAGCAGTCCCTGGTGATTAATGTTTGTGCAGTATTTAGTCTTAAACCATATTGAAAAGCAGCTGCTTTAATTACACGGACTGCCAAGAACTTTGTCCTGAAGGCATTGAGTTTATCACATCCACTTTATACTTGAATTCTCAAATATGACAGACTCCTTTGTTAGAAATAGTTATTTAAGGAAACTGAGAACATTGCAAATTATTCATTTTAATTGCAATTAAACTGGCTTGAGCCTTCACATCACTGGCTAGAGCCTGCTCTACAGCTCTATGGTTCGATTTAGAAAAGGGATGTGCTTGCTTATGTGTGTGTGCATGGAGAAGGGTTGTCTGTGGGACAAGCATCATGACCTCAATATTTAGTTTTATGAAGCACCAGGTCCATGGCTCAAAGCTTTCCCCAAGCTTGAAAATTACTAAGCAGGTGGTTTTAAAGGCAAAAGTCTCCAAAAGTGTGTATCCCTTGCTGTGAGTGTGCAAATGCTGCTCACCGTTCCTCTGTCTGGTGAGATGTATGAGCTGCCTTGGAGCTGATTTGCTCTGGATTGGCATTTGAGTGTTCAGTGGGAAATATATTTCCAGCTCTAAATGGATGCCAGGCTTAGGCTTAGTCTCAAGCTGGCAAAAGAAAATAATGTGTGAGCGCAGACTGTGCCAGGGCAAAGCTGAGAGTCTGGCAGATAGGGCCAAATGCAGAGTTGGAACCAAAAGGTAGAAAAGGCTTGGCTTGTCTGGAGGTTAACTGGGATGGATTTGAACTCTGGGCCACCAGCCACTGGCAAGGGTGAGATATGGGAGAACATGAGAAGGCTGAGAAGGCCAGTAAGATTTGGGTCTTGGTCCTCACCATGCGCTCCTTTGGCCTGAGTCTCGAGTCAGATATGCAAAGATTTGTGGGTTGTGGAATGCTCAGTAAAAGTCATGCACTGGTGGGAGGGGAGCTTCCACCACGCATTTCACCCTCAAGGGGGTCATCCTACCTGACTATGTGAGGCCTGTGCTCTGGCATTCAGGGATCCTTGGTCCATTCACCCAGCTCTGAGCTGGGCAGAAGAAACCCTACAAGAAATGTGTGGGGACCAGGACATGCTGGGACACACGTTGCTGAGGGGCTCCCATGAGCTGTTCATGGAGCAGCAGTGCCGTAGTTTCACAGGGTTGTCCCGTGAGGTGCCATCTTCATCCTTGGAGCTTTTCAAGACCAGTCTAGGTCAACCCCATAGCTGACTCTGCTTGGAGCATCTCTTCCACACTGAGACCCTGTGCTGCCGGGGTTGAGTGGAGACTCCTCCATGTGAGGGAAGGGGCCCAAGGGGTTGCTTAGAGCCCTGTAACATCCAAAACAGGGACAGGGCCACCTCTCTGGCCCTCAAGCCAAGTGGCAAGGCACACAGCTCAACCCCTAAGGCCATACTCCCCAGTGAGAGGACCTAATCCATACTAGGCCATCCCTTGCACCTGGGAGAGGGCTGGCTGGCCCAGCACAAGTCATCCAGGACATGGATACACAGTTCTAGCAACTGGAAGACAGCTTGAACCTGTAAATTTGTTAGTCTAGATCCAGAGCTCTCAGCAGCCCCACGCCACCTCCACACCCTGGCATACCAGAAAGGATTGGCTTGTTTTGGCTATCCAATGATCATGGCTCCTTTGGGGGGAGGAGGGGTACAGCCATGTCCAGGTCTTATGGAAGATGTTAAAATAGTTCCCAGGTTCTGTCTGATCTTTCTGGCCTAGGAGGCAAGTAAAAGGATGGTTTTCTCAAGTTGTGCTTGCATTGTGTTGGTGTTTTCTCAGCTGGTGATGTAAAAGTTCCATTCCATGTAAAAGCTCTGAACACTGTATCCCACTGAAGGGATGCTGTCTAGATGAGATGGATGCAGTGGGGCTGTGATTATGGAGAAGCCCTAGCTGTAACAGGAAGGGGCAAGAGCAAAGCCTAACCCTGGCACCAGCCAGAGAACACGCATGGCCATCAAAGAGCCATCAAGAAAATCAAAGGGACCAGTCCAGCATCAAATCACAAGGGCCAATAAGCCAGTTTAGGGCCTCTGATGAGCCTGAGTGCCTCTCTTCTCTGCCCAACCTTCCCACATGTACACAATGATCTTGCAGCTGTTAATGAGGCTCTTGCAGGTCGAGACGTGCACCTTTTGGTCATGATTTTTCCTTAGCCCGGAGCAGTTCATCCCTCCATCAGCCTGTCCTTGGTGTCTCATCGTTGTAGTCACAATTTCATCTCCTTGCTCACAACTCCTAGTGTTGTACTGTTGATCAGGTTGCTGATTTACTGTCTACTCTTGGGAAAAGTTGACATGTAGCAAGGTGTCAAAATACAGCTGTCTCCTTCCAGCCCACGGCCAGCTGGTCCTGGCACGTGGTGTTCAAGTTTTAACACCAGCCAGTAACATCTGAAACAGAAGCTGGGCCACATGGCTCCATCTCTTTAGCTAAAAAAGCTTCTCAACAGACTTGCTCCCAAGCAGCAGGCTCTTCATTTTTGATGTAGCCCATTGCTAACACATAACGAGTTCATTTGTAGGCCAGTGGGTTCACTATATAGGAGAGGTTTGCCCCAAGACCAGGAGATAAGAAACCATCATTTTTATTGTCATTCTCTGGGTGACACCTCACTGTATCTTCATGTGGGACGAGAGGGTTCATCTGAACTCTGTATCCTGCTTTTTCTCCGGCTTGTAAAATGAAGGTTTTTAGTACTTGTTTCCCCACCTCACAGATGCATCAGGAGGTGTAATTAATTGACATCTGATAACACAAAGAGCTGTTTTGAGTCTGCAGGCAATGGCTGGGCAGCATGTGGTGCTACCCTGTTGTCATGCCCAGCATCATACATGGCACTGCACGTCCCGCTCTGTAAAACTCATTAAAAACCACTTCATCCTTAATTACCAAGGTAAAAAAAAAACTTGGCAGGATTTTCTCCTGAGTGAGGGGGGTGGGGGAAATGCCATTTGCACAGTTTTCCGCGTTCTGCTGCCACATTGGCCCTGAAAATACCACATTTTTTTGAGAGCAGCTTGGACATGGTGGTTGAACCACGTCGCAGAGAGGGGAAGGGAGGAGGACCCTGGGCTCCACGGGGAGCCTGTTGATGAATTCCGTAGGGTTAGGACCAAACCTTTAGAGTAGTTATATCCCACTCAAACCAGCCCTTGGCAAAGTCAACATGTCCCCACTGACTTTGGGCATCATTGTGTGGGATCAGACCCAGTCAGATTAGGGTAGTTGTCTCCATTTGTTTCTTAACCTGCTGCGAGGAGGGGTCGGAGCCCCGGCTGTGAAGCTGTTGCATCAGCAGCCGATTCGCAGGGATGTTTTGTGTGTTTCAAAGCCTATGACTGTTCTTAAAGAGGAGTATTTTTAATTTTTTGATTTCCATTTGTAGAAGGAAGGACAAGAGTAATCTGTGGCAAACTGTACAGTATGTGTCTTCTTGTGGTGTCACTGTTTGAATGGTTATTAAGTTTTCAAATCACTGTGGACAGCTAATCACTTAAGTTATTAATTTATTCTTTGGGGGGGTTGTTGTTTTGTTGTTTTTTTTTAAAGTAATTTGAAACAATTATTTATCCTGTAAATCAGTCTTGAGTGAAGCCTAGATAATACTTTTTTTGCTGTTAATAAACATGGTACATGCCTGACGTGAACGTGATCTCATTTTTAAGTACTGTATATGCAACGGAAAAGCAACAGGAAAATAAAAGAATGATAATAAAAAGATACCTCTCCCTGGTGATTCCCAGCATGGATTCAGAGCAGAGGAAAAAAGGGGAAATTAATGAGCAGATCAAGTTTGATTATGTAGCACCTTTAAAGCTTTCAAAGCATCTTCTCAGCATATTGCCAAGTGTGTCCTACAGCTTCCAATGTCCTGTATGGGTCACGAGGGCCTTTAGGATGTAGCTAGGGTTTTTCCTGATACCAGAACCCAAGCCATGTATTTTTCAGCTGCTAAACTGAATTTCATACCCTATTATCTGCTCTGCTGCATGCAGGGTGAGGACAAATGCTGCCTTCCTCACACAGCAGCAGCTCAGCACCTGTGAGCCTCAGCTCAGGACACCAAATCACCCAGAGAACCTCAGCACAAGGACAAATCGTTTTCTCCAGAGTTAAAAGTTCAACCCTCCCTTTAAGACTTAAAAAAAAAAAAACAAACAAAAAAAACCAACTGGGAGAAGACACCGCCCTAGGCACAGTTCCTGTAATACCTCTTTTAGACAAGAGTAGCATCATCTCACACCTGCAGCACACATGGAATCCCAAACCAAGAGCTGAGGACTCCCCTGTGGGCTCTCCTGGACCCAAGGCATGTGTGACAGACAAAATCAGCCATACTATCACATCTACTGTAGCATATACTTTATCAATATGCCATATGCAAAGATTACTGGCATTACTAACACTAGTATCAATGTAGTATATACTACAATTGGTGTAGCATAGACAGTAATGCACCATACTCATACTATACCAGACTTCTGTAAGGCCTTTCATGTGGTCCCTTACGACATTCTTAGCTCGTAATTGGAGAGACACCAGTTTGATGGCTGGATGGACCGTTAGATGAGTAAGGAATTGGCTGGATAGCCACACTGGAAGAGCTACAGTCAATGACTCAGTGTCCAAACCAGCAACGACTAGTGTTCCTCAAAGAGCCGTACTGGGACCAATACTATGCAGTACCTTCATCAAAGACATAGTAGGATTGGCTGAGTCCAAAAGGCAAGTCTAATGCTAATAATTACAGGAAATTAACAGGGACTAAACCAGTCAGCCTCATTACACCACTGACACTCTCCAGGCTGCCATCCATGCTGAGAACTGTGTGCTGTTTGCCTCTGCTCATCTCAGAAAATCTTGGGGAAAAAAACAAGGCATGTTCAGGAAAGAGCTTAGCTGTGATACAGCCTCTCCATTTTCCATGTTGGTTTGATTATCTGCCTTCATTATTTAGATTAGGATCTCATCAAGTTAAAGAGAGTCTCCTACAAGAGCATCTTACAGCAAACGGCAGAGAAAATGCCTTCAGGTGATACTCCAGAATAAAGAAAGGAGCTAGCATGACAGCAACAGGAAAACTTTTGGCAACCTCTTTGAATGGGAAATAAATAGAAGTCTGTTAATAAAACCAGGAAACACTGTACTTTCTGTGACACTTCAGCTTTGGGTCCTCATTTATTTCCTCTTAGCACTTGACTTAAAAACAACAAACACACTGCACTGCTCATCTACAAGGCTCCACTATTAGTATTGTGATCATCTTCTACAGGGCACACAGCTCTGCACCCGAGTTTCCATTCCACCTCTGCCTGATCCTGTCTTCCAAGCCACCACTCTGCAGGACTGTCCCATGTCCTTGAGGCCAGATGCATCAGCTTACCCCTCTCTTTTTTGAGCCATCAGCCCAGTATCTATGAGTCCTGCAATAAGACACTAAGTCTCTATGTTGAATTTATTAATTTCCTTTATTTATATATAGGAAAGGCAATAAAAGAATATGATAGTATACACCAGATATTTGACCCCAAGTGTCCTCTCTAGCAGACTTTCTGCTCAAATTATCTGTAACAATGTCTGTGCTTTGCCTTTTCCTCCAGAGCAACACAATATTCCTACTCCAATACCCCATGGTCAGGATTAGGCCCTGCACTTAGGACCTAAGGCACAAGTCTCTGCCACTTGAGCTAGAGAAATCTCTACTACAGGTGTGAGGGAGGAGCAGGCAGGGGACAACAGCTGGGGAGGGACATGGGAGGAAGCTGTGGTCCTGTAGATGTGCTGCCCAGGGCTTGAATTGGCCATCTGCCATCAAAATCAGCCCCTGTCCCATTATTGATTCATATAATACATTGGCTTACATAGTATATATTGATATTGGGTTGGTATAACATATCTGGTTGGGCTACTCACCTTGCAAATCAGCATTAAAAAAAAAAAAATAGATCATGAGTTAAGGGGGGCTCTGTCATCTGCTGCTCAGTTCAGGGTATTCCAAGGCAAAGCCCAAATTTTAAAGGGCAGATCCAGCCCAGAAAGCCATCAAATGACAGCAGCAGAAAGAGACTAATCGAGTCCTAAAGACACATCTGGAAAAACAGCTGTGTGTCTGGGCCTGCCATGCACACTAACAGCATCCAGAGGTCATCAGTAACACAATGGGTCTTCACTGGAGCCCAGAAACCCCAACTGGATCAGGTCAGTCTCTCTTGGCTGGAGGGATTTATGCCCCTCAGTCTCTTTTGGGTGTCTTGCAATGCAGCATAAGCCCCCTCTGGTTGACCTGCCACTGCTCGCTGTTATGAAGCAGTCTTACTGCTCACTTCCTCACAGACCAGCATTGCTACATTTTGGCATTTTCACACTTCTTTTCTACCTTCAGAATTTGTCATGGTGGGCTCCCAAACCACATTAAAAAGAAGTACAACAACTGAGCAGAGGTTCCCCCAGAACCAACTTAGTGCCACAGGAAGGGCTGCAGATGGGATGTGCATGGGACATCTCCATCCCTGGGGCCCCGCTGGGTCCGTCTTCCTCCCCATGCCTGTCCCTGTCACCTCCCCAGGCTGGTGGCATGGCTCACAGCAGGCAAGACATGGCTATGCTGAAGCAAAAGGACACTTCTCTGAGCTGTCGGCAGCTGCTCATCTCTGCATTAGCTTAGGTACATTAAGGCATGAAGACCAAGTGCATAGGAAGCAGCAAGACCCTCCAGGTGCCTCCAAATCAGCCCCTGAGACCTTTTCCATTGAAATGTTTCTCAAATCCTCCTCCGAGGTGCTCACTGTCATCGGGGTGAAGAAGACGGGCCTCTGGCTTCAGGTTGGCCCCATGGACATTGCCCATCTGGTTTAAGCCGTTGGCTAAAAGACGAGTCCATGGAAGGAGCCGGATCCGCCCCCGCCTGCTGCTGGGCTGCAGCCCCCAGACGAGCTGTCATCATCCTTGTCCCTGTCCAAGTCTCTCCACCACAGCGGGGATTTCGGCAAGGCAGAAATATAGGCAGCTCTGTTCCTCGCTTCTTTTTCCTGCTCCTGGGAGAAGGAAGGGAGAAAAATAGCACAAGGATATCAGCAGATAAAGAACACATGTGGGGGGATGCTCCCACCACCCCTGAGGAGCCAGGAGCTTATATGGTTCCCCCTGGGAGCTTCCTTCAGATTAAACGGGTGTGAAGACCATGTGCTCTAGAGCTCAGCAGGAGGGATGCAGCAAAGCATTGCAGCTCTCCAGGGATCAAACCCAGCTCTCCCATGTCACCTATGGGAGAGGAGGGACCCCTCAAATCCCCCCACATGCAGCTCATGTCATATGAGACACTGCTGTTTGGAAAGGGTTGAACTCCATCAGCTGAATGAAATCTATTCTAGTTTGTATTCCCAGCTCACCCAGTGGAAAGGGTCCCTGCCCACGGCAGAGGGGTTGGAAATCTTCAAGTCCCTTCCAACCCAAACCATTCTATGATGCCATGATGAGAAGAGAAGGAAAAAAAAGACCTGGCTTGCAATGGCTCAGGTAAACATCAGAGGTGGTAGGAAGGAGCAGCTAGTTACCAGTGAGTGAAGGTGGGAAGGAGAGGAAAGGGTATAATGTAAGGAACAAGTTTTTTACAACGAAGGCGGTGAGGCACTGGCACAGATTTCCCAGAGAGGTAGTAGATGCTCCATCCCTGGGAACACTCAGGGTCAGGCTGAATGGGGCTCTGAGCATCTGATCTAGTTGAAGATGTCCCTGCGCCCATCCTTCAGGGAAGGTTGACTAGCCAGCCTTTTTAAAGGTCCCTTCCAATCCAAACTATTCCATTATCCTATCTTTCCCAGGCACTTCAAAGAAAATTTCAGGCTGAGCTTCCAGGGGCAGACAATAGCAAGTCAACCCCAAGCACAGCCACAAGGTGTCTTGTACCAATCTCAGTACCCAGTTTCATCAGGAAACTATAACCTGTTTATATTTGGGTGCTAAAAAGGAAAAGGGATTTGGCTTCAGGGAGTGGGTGGGTATCTGCAGGATTTTAACCGCAGGACAGGATCTCACCTCTGCCTGCATGGGTGGGAACGTGGCCCATGAGCCAGACAGCCACAGGATCGCACCCTGCTGTGCACGGCAGTGGGAGTTACCTGCAAGAAGAGGATGTTGTCTTTGGAAATGGCTTCCATCAAGTCCTTGTGGAGGGAGGGTTCACCATGCAGGCGGCCGGCCTCAGCCAGAGCCTCGTGCAGCAAGCAGCTCTGCCGGCCCGGCCGCTGCCGGTAGAAGAGGACATAGGCAGTGTCTTTGGGGAAGAACGAGGTGACATTGCTGACCGATTCGAAGGAGGAGAAGGAAACTCTGGTGTCATTGAAGAGGTACCACTGGATTTCAAAGTCCAACTGTTTGTCAGAGGCCGGTTTTGGCACCCCGTCCCGGGGCTGCCCATGGGGGACGGTGTCGGTGCACTCCCTGGAGTAGCAGTAGTAGTGGCCACTCTCGGAGGAGATGCCTGAATGCACCACCACACTGCAGAGGTCATACACGACAGTCATGAAGCCACTCCCTGGGACAGCACCATCCTTCCCACGCTGGCAAACTTCGTCAGTTTCCTCTGGAGCAACAAGGATGGGTAGCTTGAGCACCACAGGGATGGAGACATTGTCCAAGATCTTCTTCCTCTTCATAGTCCGTGGGTCGAAGGAGAACCGCAGCAGTGTGAGGATGAGGTAGTGTGGACCCTCTGTCAGCTCTGCCACCTTCTCAGCGTCCTGCAAGGACGCACATTTCTCACAGTGGTATTTATTCTCTGCTGTCAGTCTCTCTGGGGATAGAAAATAGTTGATTAAATCCGGCACGGATCTGGAGTCCTTGGGAGCACATGCCTGCTCCCCAAAAGTTGAGAGAGGGTCTTTGGCTGCATCCACCCCAACATCATTGCCATGTACGGGATTTGCCGCTTCTCCTGGTTCCTGGAAACCTAGTGTTTCCACTGACACCGGTGGGACTGCATGGTCACTGGCCTTGGGGGCCTTCCTCCGGATCCAGGGAGAGCCCATAAGCTGGCCTGCATTTTCAGGCGGCTCAATGAACTGCGGGCCAATTTCTTCCACTGGTAGAATAGATGTGCTCCCACGCACATTCCTGTCCAATGGAGGAAAAGCCAGGGACAGATCTGTGAAGGCTTCTTCTCGGGAGGAAACATTCAGGCACTTCAAGCAGCGGATCTTTGTCATCATTTTACCCCCAAACATCTTCTCAATCAATGTCTTGTTTAAGTAATGATGCTCCACCGCCTGAGACATCAAGCTGGATTCCTTGAGTTTCTGGTAGATCCTTTTTCCAGTTTTTTCTTCTTCATGCAGTCTTTGGCAGGGGAGAAAAAGGCTGCATTATGCATCAATACAACACCAAGAGGTAGTTTCTAAGTAGGGCTCCTGTTCTTCACTGCAAGGGGTTAATCCCAGTTAACCTGCCTGTACCCAGGGGTCTGATGCTGTGGGAGAAAGGTGGGAAGGAGTCAGACAGGATTTGGGAACCTAAGTCTTCATGTGCCACTGACCCCACACTTCTAGAGGGATCACTGGGACACCAGAGATTTGATATTTCTAGGTAAAAGGCAAAAATCAACATTTTACAGAGGAGGCTGAGTGGCTTGTCAGGCAAATCTCTAAGGTTGGTACAATTTTAGATTAGCTATCAGGAAAAATTCCTTCACTGAAATGGTGAAGGGTAGTCAGGCGTTGGAACAGATTGACCAAGGAAGTAGTGAAATCACCATTCCTAGAAGTGTTAAAAAATGTGTAGATGTGGCATTTAGGGACATGATTTAGTGGTGGACTTGGCAGTGCTGCATTAATGGTTGGACTCAATGATCATAAGGGTCTTTTCCAACCTTAATGACTCTGTAATTAACTCCCTCTGTCTTCAGAGCAAAGGCAGAAATTTTCAAGTTGAACTAAGTTCTAACCTTACCCCTAAAATTGTCCAAACAGGGTTTTATTAAGGAGCCTCAGACGAGTCTCACTATCTCTCACCCCAACCCTCCACTCTCCCAACTCCTCTGGGTCTCAGCCACTTGCCCTATGTGCATGTGGGTCAGCATTAAACATTACATTGGTGTTTAGGGACACCATTGTCACCAAGCTCTGAAATCACGGCGCTCGTCACGTACCGGTCCAGCAAATACTTGAGGTACTCTGAGCAGTCCTGCTGAGCTCCAGGGGTGAACCAGGGCGGCCAGGAGGCAGAGAGGAAGCTCTCAGGGGAGATGGCAGGTCGCTGGCAGCAACACAGAAGAAGTGCATTTAGTCCTAGGGATTTTTCCTCAATTCACACAATGGGATGGAGAGGGGAGAGGAATGGTTTTTTGGCTGCTTCACTGGGAGCACAGTGTTCTGTGCCTGATAAGGTCCCTTTTTTCCCCCTACAAAGGCTAAGCCCAGTGCACAGGAAGACTTTCTTAGTTTGCTGCAAGCCAGGATGGTAAGGATGAGTTTCAGACATTATTTTACATATACTTCCATAAAACATCCACGTGTTTATCATTCAATTTTTAAATGGTTTATTGGCCTGATCCAGATAATTCTACTTAATTCAGCTCAAATTTAATTTGCTGCTCCATTTAATTTGATCAGTATCTCTCTCACCAAATCCTTTCATAAAAAAAAAACCAAAGCAAAAAAATCCACTAAACCCCCACCTAACATTCTGATCACTGCAGGCAGGTAATCTTTGTTACCAGATAACATAATTGCAGTCATTAGGGAGCAGATGTCTAATTAACATGGAAAAAGACCCATCTTTAGCAAAAAAGTAACTTCACGAACAACCCAAATAAGAAAAATAACCAAAAGGAAATGAACAGGAAACTATTAACCATCAGCTACACAACAAGCAAATATGCTTCTGCACTTGCTCATCACAGAACACAGACACCCTAACCTGCCATCAGAACCTAGACTCTTCTATGACCAAATATTAAATTTAACAGGATGCCTTTATTTCCCCCCCAGGTCATCTCTAGTGACTTAATACCACAATGCTACAAGCCAGCTCTGCCAGTCAAGGCTGGGGAAATGGAGAAGCCTGGATGACTTGCTACACAGCAAGGGAAAATTCACTGGCTTTCCAAAATCTCTCTCTAGGGACAGAAGGATATATTTTCAAGTGAGGAATTAGATATGACCTAGCTGTATTATTGTGGGGGGTCCGATGCTGGTCAGCACTGGTATGCTGCGACCTTCCTGGAGAGAGAGCATCCTGCAAAGAACAGCTCTTCCAGGGGCGCTGGCAGACCTCCCCGGGCAGCAGGGGATTTCAGCAAGTGTAGCGATGTCTCAGCTACAAGCGATTCCAGCTCTTGTGATTCAGCTCTTTGTGAAATCACCCAAGGCTAACTCAGGGATAGAGAGACAGGAGACTCGTATGGCAGTTCCACAGAGGTAGCCTTTATTGCCCAGCTACTCTGTAAAGTAAAGATCAGTGACAACTACTCCCTAGTCAGTGGCATAGGTGGATTCTTTTTATGGGAAAGGTAAGGGGTGGGGTAGAAACCAATAGCCAGTGGGGTACCAGGTATTACCATAAAGAAACAAGGCATGCTGGGAGCTCACCCTGATCCAGAGGAAAGTTGCTTATCTCTGGGGGGATTCTTTTGGCTTGTAAGTCCTTTTCCTCCAAGGGAGTGCAAAGGGCTCCTGTGCCAAGGGCTCACAGCCCTCCACACTCTATCTCCAGGAGTCACTCCATTAAATTTCATGTTTGTCATGGAAATATTACAATTAGTTTAAGGGTGCTATTTTTATTTTACTTTCCCTCACATACAGAGGATTCAAAGCATCTGGAATCTAAGGGGGTTTTTATTATTATTCTTTTAACAAAACCACTTTTAAGACAATTTTCATTGATTGCTAATGCTTTGCTGGGGAGCAGTGGGACAAGCGAGCTGCTCCAGTCTTCTCCCTTGCTGCACAGCAAGAAACAAAACCTCTGCTTCCCACCAACAGGTTTCTCAGCTGACCACAGATGTAAACTATTACCTAATGGACTTCATTGTCAAAGCTATTAGTTATTACATCAGCCCAACCCAAGAAGACCACAAGTTAAAGACAGGCAGCCTGCTGTGAACATAGCCCATTTTCATGGGTGATAGGAGTTTCCCTCCTCCTCTCCCAAAATTAGCCTCCTTCATATAAACAAAATTCGTCCCATTACAAAAACCCACCAAGATCCACAGCTCCTTATCAGCACGTTGGAGCCAGCAGGAAGCAACTTGGAGACGAGCCTTTCCGCAGCCGACAGTCCAAACAAATAACTAGAACATGAAATAATTACCTGACTGTGCTCCAAAAATGCAAAGAGCCACTGGAGCTTTGTCATCAGGGGCTGGGAGTTGCCCTCAGTTAAATTCAACACTGAATGCCGAAAGCTGCGAAAGAAAAGCAGAGATGCAATCTGTGAGATGGAAAATCAGTGTGGGACACGCAAGGCTGGAGTGACGAGCAACCCCTGGAGCAGTCTTGAAGGAGCAAGGGAGGAAAAACTCACTCTGAAGCCATGAACAGGGACTGTATGATGCTGTTCATGTAGCAGGTGTTTCCCAGATTAATTAACCCAATCTTTCCCGTCTCTGACTTAGATGCCAGGCGTGGGTAGAAGCAGGCCAGCTCATTCTTCTGGGAGGTCCAAGCATTTTGTCCCAAGAGGTGTTTAATCCGGTCTTCATTTGGAATTGGGAGAGCCTTGGAAACCGAGAGACCTGTGTTACAAATCATTATCTGTCCTCGCAAGGGGAAGCTGAGGAGCACACACCAATCTCTTTGATGACAGTGAAAGGGCACAAGAAAACAGCATGAAGCTGTGTCAGGGGAGGTGTAGATTGGATATTAGGAAAAAGTGTCCGGCACAGGGTGGCTGGCCACTGGAACAGGTTTCCCAGGGAAGTTGTCATGGCACCAAGCCAAGAAGCATTTGGACAATGCTCTCCGGCACATGGTGTGATTCTTGGGGTTGTCCTGTGCAGGGTCAGGAGTTGAACTCAATGATCCTTGTGGGTCCCTTCCAACTCAGGATATTCTATGATCCTATGACTGATCTTTTCCTACGAAGAATTAGTAATGGGCAACTGCAAAACTCCTCTGCTAGAAGCATTCACACAACTCATTTTGCCTGCTCTTCACATGAACCTGCCCCCATGCATGGAAGAGTTTACCTGTTTGCATTAGTCCTTTAGAGGCATTTGAGAATAATATTATAGCTAAAACCTACAGGCACCATCAGGACTTCTGCAGGCCCACCATTAGAGAAGTATCTTCCCTCAACCTGCCTACACAGGGCTCAGGCTCAGAGTTTTAATCCCCTTTCTTCTACCACCATTTGAGGCGTTGAGGCTAGGACATCCCTACCAGTGGGACAAGTCCCTCTATTCTAGGCTACTGACAAAGATGCCATTTCCATATGGGGAGCAGTAAAATGACTGAGAAGGGCATGACTTACTTTAATTGCTTCTAGGACTGGTTCATAGAGGTCTGGGAATCCTGAGAAGCGGAAGAACATGCAGTGGATGAGCTCAGCCAGCTGCTCCAGGGAGCTGGTTGCAGAATTGGAGTCCTCCTTCTTCAAAGAGGCCACCAGCCTGGGGATGTGAGGGAGTAGCTGGAAAAGAAAAATTCACTACAAAAATTACTCCAAATTATTCACGGAATTTTAATACATTTGGAGAAATGAAATTCACCTGCAGGCAGAAAAGACAGTGAACAGGAGTTGACTTCAATGCCATTCTAGACTTCATCCTTCACCCTTTGAACTCAACAGCAACTCTCCTGTTGATTTTGGCAACCTGAAAGGGTTTCGTGTTGCATGACACCTGCAGGTTTGTGCTGCTGCTTTGCTGAGCTGCAATTGCCATTCCTTAGTCTCCCCTAAATCCCCCACCCACGATGGAAAGGCTATGCTGACTGCCAAGTGCGGGGATTCAAACCTGCAAGGTAGATGGGATTAGCCTAAAAGAAATGTTGTCTGCTGTGCTCTATGTTATTTTATACTGAATACACTGAACTGGAATTGGTACGGTCAGGTGGGTGGCAACAGGCATATAAACAGCACGTTCTTTATTTTGCTTTCATCTCAAAAATGTAAAAACACACGAGCAGATGCAAATGAAAATGATCCGTTGCTCACGGGCACCCTCTGCTGACCCTGCAGTTGCACGGAGAATTAATAACTTATTTCCAGCCCTGCAGATGTGCTAGGCACTTACACAACCTTTTTAATATTTATATTTTAAGTTATTTTTAGCACAGAATAATCCCAGAGAAAAGGACCCCAGTCCAGTCATTTCCTGGTCCTCTCTTCCTCCCTTGGTCTTCTCTGCTCTTTTTCTTTCCCTTCAAAATGTTGGGGATTTTAACTATTTACTTTCCAACAGGAAAGGTTTGTTGGGGAAGCAAATCAACTGCAGCACCTTTTTATACATCAGAATTTTGCCAAGCTGTGATGGGAAAAATTCTCAAAACCCTTCCAAAGTACCAGGGCAAATACAAAAAGACATGGTTTTGCCCTGTTGGTTTTTGGGTTTTTTAAATAAAGGAGGAAATTTATGCTTATGGGCTACAGATGGAAACTTCAAGCCAAGAGCAACTGACAGCTTTTGGAGTGTTTCAGAATTTGATGCCCAACTGAAGACAACACATTGGAATGATTCTATTTTTAGAACCCAAAGAGTTTCTCAAGAAATTCAGGTTCCTTTAAGGTACCTCCAGCTGAGGCATGAAAAAGCATCAGTTGAAAATATTGGCTAGCTTTACTTTTTTCCAGCCTTATCTGGTTATTCTGTGAACTTTAGGTGAAAAGCCAAATGTAAGGGTTTTAATGAGAAAGTATAAAATCAAACATTAATAGGAGTAATTTTTCATCACTGCTTTTATCAGTTCAATCACTACAAGTATGCTTTTGCCTTCAGCCTCAGTTTTTAAATTCAGCATTCCAGAGGCAACACCAGCAGGAAGCAGAGCCGTGCCTTAGTGCCAACAGCAAAACAAAGTACAAAATATCACTGTGGAAATGAAAAGTGGATATTCAAATGTTGCCAAAAGCTGTTTTTGCTTTTAACAGAGAATTTGTGTAGTGAAGTATTTTGATCCAGTCTTCTGGTCTTGCTGCACTGATGCTGTACAAACCTTCCAAAGATGGCCCACCACTGAAAGAAATGGGTGCCACATGTTGGTGACAATTTAAAGTCACATGTGGGATGGGGCCCACTGAGTCCAACAGACAGTGGGGCACCTGCTTAGGAAAAGCAAGGGCTGTTTAATAATGTATTCCCTGCCCTCCACAGTGAGAGCCCTCCAAGATGTTCTCAACGCAAAGGCTCCACCTGACGCACTCCAAAGCCGGAGTGGCAACATCTGCCACACCTTAGGTCCCCTCCTACCCCTGCTGCCCCACAGCATGGTTACACTCAGGAAAATGCCCTCATCCAAGTGGCAGAGACAGCCTTACCAAGTGAAATGCCTCGTGGGAGTGCTGGAAGCTCAGCAGCATGTACTGCAGGACAGACAAAGCCCCCTCCCTCACGATAGGGTACAGCAACTTTGAGAAGACCTGGTGGAGGAGAAGAAAAAAGCATATTAGAAGGCAGGATGGCACTGCATCCTGCAGGAGAAAGGAACAGCAGGAAACAGAGGCACTGGGCATCTACCATGGCTGCTGGTCTGTTCCTACTCCATGCTGGATGTTGAAGCAAGCAGCCTGTAACCAGGTTGCCAGAGTCATCTCCTGTCCAGAGCACTGGCTCAGGGCATCCTAAAAATACTGTGGGGGTTATACTCACCCTTTCAGTCTTGTGTAATGCCTCTATGACAGTGCTGCATCTCCATATCTCCTCATGAAAAAGCCATGCAAGCACAGAAGAATGCTAGATTTTCTAAAATTTGCCTCTTCTATTTTATCCAGATATTTGAAACTTTATCACTAACCTTTCAGACAGAGATAAAAAGCAAATATTTTTTTCAAAGGCTACATAATGATATTTATTCTACTTTACAAAAAATACCTGTATACCCTCTACTGCTCTCAGATTGTACTTCTGAGGGTTTCCAAAAATCACATGTTATTTTATGGGCTGTGTCCCTTTCTCATGCATTAACAATGAAAGGAAAGATAAAGAAAAGCCAGAGATGCTTGGCTACCGTCCCACTGCTCAATGCACTTGAGGGATGACAAAGACAAATGCAGTTATTGATAATGTTCCAGTACTGATAATTATAGAATGACAGTATCATTTAGGTGGGAAAATACCTCTAAAATCATTGAGCCCAACTGTTAACCCAGCACTGCCAAGCCCACCACTAAGCCATGTCCCTAAGAACATAGTTTCAGTAACTTCTATGGTGACACCTTCCGGTGACTCAGCCAGGTGTTATCCCCATTATTTGAAGGGGGGAAAAGCAGGACCACAGCACGGAAAAAATTCTTGAAATAGTGACCAGTTTCAGTGCTTGATCACACAGTTTTCAGAGAGAGCTAGTACTCACTGCTGAAACAGGTGATGGCAATGTCAGCAGGGGCTTTATCTACACTAATAAAAGACCTAAGCCAGGGCACAGGCTTTAGAACTGACCTGTGACTGTGTAGACTGTTAATATGCTCACTGATATGTATTTTGGCTGTGCCAGCCAGCAATGACCCAGGCACAGTCAAAGGAGAGCATGTCACATTCCTAAAAGCAAGTTTTACAAGAGCTTCATAGTTTGGGAAGGAGAGTGTTCGATTGGCTTGAAAATCCTTGGCTACTTTATTTTGTAATCTTTAAGATATCAGTACCTCTGCAGACCACAACCTGAAGAACCCCAAGCTGTTCTAAGGAACATCATTCCTAGCTGCAAAACCAGTATCCCTTGGGACAGCAAACTCTTTTTTCTCTATACATCTCAAGTTACATCTCATGATTTGAAAGGCAAGGTGATATTTCAGGTGCAAGATGGTATTTCTGTGGTTCACATTCACATTTAGAAGAGCCAACTGACCTTTTCTATTTTTGAAAGAGTGACTTCAATCAAGATGCTGAACTTTTTCACCGCAGCCAAACCCTTCAGCAGAGCAATGATCCACTTGTCTATGTTCTTTCCCAGGGGCCAGGACACCCAGTCAATCATCCTGAAATGAAACACGAACTCTTAAATAAATGTAATGCACATACTATAAAAGCCAAGCTCAACTATAAAAGTCAAACCTCCTTTAAACTGGTGTCCAGTCACTGGGATGAGACCAGCTCTTCAATAGGCATTTCACATGTTATTTGAAGCACAACAGAGCCTGAAGTGGAAATACCCCAATGTCATCATCATGCTGTGGTTCATCAGAGGACCAGACCCAAGTCCATAAAAGGGGGATTTTTCCCACGAACTTCAGTCAAGTTGAGCTCAAGTTCTTAACACTGGTGCAGTGCTCTATATACCACTCACGTGAGGGTTTGAGTGAGGTCTCTGCATTGTCACCACTAGAAAACAAATTATATTGGTTTGATCTCTGCTTTTTTACTGGTAAGGAAAAAACACTCAGATTCATATCTTTTAGTTCTCTGTGTGGGAAACACTGATTTCCAAAAACATATTAAAAAAACTCAACCTGGAAACCCTAACAGAAACCAGTTATTCCTGAATGTCACAGGTAAAAAATTTCATCTCTAGCCACTCAACCAGCATATTGTCAAGTTTCTGCAAGAAATAAGTGCTTTACAGAAGTCTCTCATAAAACAATTACCTCAGACTAAGTGATGACACATTGTTTCTGTTTAAATTTAACATTAAACAACCAGGAAGTAATTAAGACTTGGGATCTCCAAGTATCAAACTTTGCTGACCATTTCAAGTACCTTTGATTTGAAGATATCCCAGGCCTTCAGGCTACACCTCAGCCCAGTTACCTTACCCAGTGAGTTCCTTTTGCTTCTCAATTTGTACCTCATGCAAAATATATGAAGGGAAGACAGATAACTAACCATCACAAGGCAAAGAGCAGGAATTAGTGAACTGGAAAAATTAAAGTCTAGCCAGTAAAAAAAAAACCTTGAAAAGCAGAATATGTCAGGATGTTTAAAAACAATAAAAGTCAAGCCAAGCTGGATGATAAAGCAAATGCCAGAGAAGCTTCCACAGACATTTGCACCAGAGGAGAACAAGGAAAACCATGCAATTGCTGTATGTGGTGAATCTGATGGAGATTAAAGATATGATAGGGCTTCTAGATGTTACTTCCAAACTAAACACATGCACTGACTCCATTGTCAGCAAAAGGAAGGAATTGATCAGGGTGACAAAAGGACATAGGGAAAAGATTTGAGAACAAAAACAAGTGCAATGACAGCTGATACAAAGGCAAAACACAAAGTGCTCATGGACTCCAAACAAGAGGAGTTGGTGATCTCCATCATGTAAAATTCAACTCCGGTGAGTTTGAATGACTCTAACTTTTCCATGGTGCTTTATGGGGAAAGGTGGTTCCTACAATGAAAACAGGCAATGAGTGGGAAGAAGGGATGGAGTGCCACAGAGGGTCATCACAGGTGCCAAAATCAGGTTTGTCAGGACATTGGAATTTCTAGTTGAAGGACAGAAGTAGATCATATCTGACTGGCTCTTTGAAAGGAGGCTACAAGCAATGTTCTTCAGGATCTAATGATGTTAGCACAAATATCCTGAACAGGGCTGGGAATTTGTGAAGATGCACAGCTGTCAGGCATCATCAACACAAGAGGAAGCTCAAGGAAGACCCTGAGGATTAGAATGTAGAACTGGAAGGAAATGTATTGATTCAAAATGCATGCAAGGCACTAGAAATGGAGGCTATATGACAGTAACTCATCTGCTTGAAGACAACCAGGCAGATACTAGGTGACTACAAGTTCCCAGTGAAAGAGCAGCCATGGAAAAGACCAGCACCATGCTGTGGTACAGAAGGAAACGTGTTCTCTATACCAAACAATGACTCCTCAGGCTGTGGTCAGGCTGCCATGATGAACATGGTGCACAAACAGAACCATCTGTGGCCAAGACCAATGAACTCTGTTGAAGAAACCTGTTCAGGTGGTGAGGGAAATGAAGAACACTTCCTGCAAGAAAAGCTTAAAATAATCTAGCTTGTTTAGCACAGCCATGAGAAAGCAGAGATGGGAAGGGACTGCTCTTCCTGCACATATTGAAGGAATAAACACCAGGGAGGCAAAAGATATTTCAGCTATTTCTGTTGGCATAAGATCAAATGAACTGTAAGATAGCCAGAAATACACACAGACTGGCTGTTAGAAGACAGATTCAACCCACTAAAGCAATTCAGTCAGTGGTGGAAGAGCTGTGAAAGAACAGTAGTGGCAGCACTGTTCTGCTTTGAGGAATGGAGTTGAACATTCATGAAAGGGGTCTGTAATGTCAATGCTATAAAGCAAGGAGATGGATCCAGAGATTCAAAGGTCCTTTTTCTCCCTATCTTCTTTAAACAGGCATAAAATAACCTTATTTGCTTGAAGCTATATTTTGCCAGCACTGGTGGCTAAGTTACAGTGCTGCCTGTGTTGCTACAGTAGAAAGAAACTGCATTTTAAATTCACGTTGCACTTTCCACATTGTAAGATCCACAAATATTTTAGTAGTGATGACCCCAATTTGACACAGGAGCCATTGATTTGGTATGCTAAACTTTTAAAAGCCCAGACCCTGATCTCCAGAGGTAGCCAGTGCCTGCAAAGCTGTGTGACAGCAGATGCCTTCTGTATCTGGGCCTGGGCTCTTTGGAACAGATACATCCCCAGGAAAAAAAATAAAACCCAAATCTCTGAGTACCTCTGACGTCACAGATGCACAAGAATAGAGTTTATCTAAAAACAAACTCTGTAAAGGAGGTTGTGGTGTACACTTATGCCAGCAGGTGACAGCCTTGCTTTTTTTATGACTATTTGTTCTTTATGTGCTTGACCAGAAGCTCCACCCTAAGTCCAGTTTATTCCCTTGTTACTCCCAAACCCAAATTTTGGAAGAAGACTTCTGCATAAAACCAGTTTGTCAGGGATACTAAGCTGAAAGATCCTTCAATTTGTACATTTTCCTTTGATTTTCTAGGCATGGAGCACACACATCAAACAGCCTGTGGTCACACTGTTTTTGGGGCATCCATCTGCCATAAACATGCTGCCAAAACTTCAACATTTCTCCTAAGTGATCTTAATTACGTTTCGCAGGCTCTGACTAATTATTTACTCGTCCTCCTGCGTGACAAAGAGTGTTTTAAGGAATGATGCAATTGATTTGGCAACCTCTATATTTAGACACTGGCACTCTTAGAAGATTCATCATCCAGAGCTTGCAGCAGCAGGTGTCCAGAAGGAGAAAAAGATGAAGAGGCTTAGGAACTGAACTGATAACTTAATATTTTGTCTTGGGTTGCTCTGGACTCTGGGAAAACCACAACCTTCCCCAGCAAGCCAAAGAGAAGTAGCCCCTTTCTGCATACATAAACTTCCCATCAGGAATAACGTGTTTCTGTCATGTAACCTTATTGGGAGGGACATGCAAATCCTGTAATAAGAAGAGGAAAAAAGATGCTTCCAGTGAGATCAAGTTACAGCAGCTCCCTTGTGTTAAGTGCACACACCACTGCATGTGAATATCATTATTTAAATGGAGACCTCTAAGGAAAGCATGGGTTAAAGATAGAATCATGGAATAATTTAGGCTGGAAAATGCCCTTAAGATCATTGAAGATACCGCTAAGTAAGTGTGGAGCAAAGCATCCGAGCAGAGAAGAGCTATAGGACTTGGACATAATGGTGCAAAGAAGATCTGGTGATGCCAAAGAGGGCACTGGTGCTGCAAAGACCAGGTCTGGCATGTCAGGTAGCGTTTCACCCACTGCTCTTCATCGTGCTTTGACAAGGTCTCCACTGACTGTCTGTCCAGCTGCAGCACACCCACCTGACAAAGGCCAAGGTGGGATCTGGAAACAGTTGGGCATACCTCCCTCACAGAAGTCTTTAGCTGTGACTGGTGGCTTAAGAAGATGTCCTCCTGAAGGGAGACAGAGATCATCATGAAATCCTGAAAAGGAGATTTCTAGGAAGAAAAAGCCCTCAACAGCCTCAGGGGGGAAAAAAAAAAAAATCAAACCTCTTCAAGATAACTTATGTTGGACATCCCATAATACTATTTATTTCTAAGAAAAGAAACTAAATTAACCCAAACAAATATAATAATAGTCACAATCATAATCATAGCAACAACCACTCTTTATTCCAGTTCTCTAGGACCTCAGGGCTAGAAGAAATGATACAGAAGCTTTCTTTTTCCCTACACACTCCTCACCAGACAGCACCAGCCAAGCTGCTTGGGATAAAACCAAACTGAGTTATGACATTCACCAATGAAGCCTCCCCTACCTGCCAATGGCCATCATCATTTGCACGTCAGTGATGCTGTCATCATTGGTTAGGTTTCTTATAACACCATCCATGAGCTCCAGAGGGACAAACTGAACCACGCTGGCCAAGGCATTGGATGGTGCTTCCTGTTCCTCTGCAAGACATGGATGAGCCCCAGCAATGAAAATGTTAGTCAACAGGAAAACCAGGCACACAAGGTCATTTCTTGTCCTAAAAACCAAATCATTTCTGCCCACAAAAATAGAATAATAGAATTTTTTAGGTTGTAAAAGCTCTCTAAGATCGAGTCCAACCATTAACCTAGCACTGCCAAGTCCACCACTAAACCATGTCTCCAAGTGCCATATCCACACATCGTGGAGCAGATACTGAGCCATTGCCAATGAGCAGTGTAGAGTCTGCCGCTGGCTGTGCTAGGAGGATAATTCCCCAAATCCCAGTGCAGCACATAATGAAGCTGGATCTTCGCAGATGGCCGTTCCCTGAAGCCCTACCTAGCCCCAAGGGAGGAAGAGATCACAGGCATGTGTTTGGCCCAACTCAGATACCAAATTTCCTCTGCTTGCTCTCTTCATACTAAGTACTGCAAATAATTGCAAAAGAATGCAACTGCAAGTGTGCCTGCCTGGAGACAGGCCTCCTTCCAAAGGATGAGCCTGTCATACAGACATCACTGAAAAACCCATCTCCTGTGGGCTTAGGAACAGCTAAAGCAGGAGCTCATCAGCCTTTCATGGCACTGATACCTCCAAAAACCTTCTGAACCCTCCACAATAACCTAAAGGTTGCAGAAGTTGGATAAATATCGTCTGTCTCACCTTAAGATGCAACCACCCTCCAGACAGTCAGCAGGGCTTCATACCTCTAGGTCAGTGAGAAATAACTGCTCAGCTTTATCCCTAGTCTGTGGGGCACCACCAAGTCAGCCGTAAGAGAGTGACATTTCTAAAAGCTCTCAAGTTCCACTCTAACAAGCTGCAGATAAGGTGCTTTCCCTTAAGCCCAGCTGATGCTGGACAGCGTTGAACACACAAACTTGTGCTGCAAATGTTTCAATCCTGTTAACAGCTCCTGTCTGCAGGCTCTCTGTGGTTTCAGGGGGATATTGTTTTCCCAGCTCAGAGCCCTGGTAACTTTTAGAGATGCTTGTCTATTATATTTCATCTCTTGCTGCATTTCTGTAGTGGATTAAAACCCTGCAAGATGTCAAACTAATTGAGTTTGACTTCATCGGAGCCAACAGTTACATTCCCAGCCTTTTTTTATTACTATTTTAAAATTACCTGTTGAAGAAATGATAGTGAACAGTTCTTTCAAAGAGGGCAGGATGGCTGAGGTCTGAGTCCTCCAGATCCTCTGCAGCAGACCACTCACTTTGTTCACCTGCTCCAAAAACTCCATGATCTCCTCTTCCCCCTCGGAGACACACTGGAACTGCCCGATACACCGGATGAGCTGCTGACAGAACAAGAGCTGGTGTTTTCCCGTGGGAATGCACTGAGGATACTGGGTTAAGAGTTTGCTGATCTTCGCACACAGCTTGGGGCTGGGCCTCTCACAGACTTTCCGGAGCACCTCGATCCTCAATAAGCTGAAGATGCTGTTTGCTGACGGGCTTTCCAGGACAAACTGCAGTCCTAACTGGATATAATCAAGTACGTAATGGCTTCTCTTCCCCAGAGGTCCATAGCCTTCCTGGAGGAGACTCAGCAGGAAGCGGACATTGAAGAACTCCTCAAATTCCTCTGGGTGATAGTGGCCGTAGACCTCCAAAACCTCTTTCCCAATCTCTCTTTTATACTTGGTGTCCCCGGTGAGATAAAGCTTGGTGGATAGCTCCAGCATGGACCAGCACTGCTCGCTGTCCATGGGCTGCTTTGCCGCCTCAATGACGCGCCTCACAAGCCCTTGTTTCACATTGTTGGGGTAAGAGGACATCACCACAGCTTCCAGTATCTTATCCATCGCTGTTCCCTGCTCCTAAAAGAGAGGGACAGAGCAGCAGGTTAGTTCAAGGAGGGTCTGCTGAGCTTTCAAGCCCAGGTTGGGGCAAGGGTGGTGAAAAAAGCAGAGCTATCTGGAGCCACTCTGAAGAAGATAATTCTTGTGGCCTTTTCATGTGGCATTCAGAAGTTTCCACTCTGGTGATGTTTGACTGAGACTAAAGCCCCCAAACTGAATGAATACACAAAGATATGGAACTTCTTCCAATTAATCACATATTTGAGCATTTTTGTCTTGCAAACAACCAACTACAGACCCACAGATGGGACAAGTGGGGAATTAAGGGAGCCAAGGTCTTACACTGGTGTCTGCTAGCTCAGGTGTCCTCAAGAGGCAAAGGTGGTCCCGATGATTGTCTTCACATTCAGGGAAGGAGAGAAAAACCCTGGGAAGCAGAGGCGGGATTGCAGCCTCTCTGTGCAATGGCAGGGGTGTTTGTTCAACATTTACACTGTGCTGTCAGCCACTCCATCTGAGTGGTGCAGTCTTGGCTGCTCCCCAGGGACCTGCCGCATTTGTATGCGGGACCAGAGTGAGCCAGCAGAGAAACTGCAGAGTCAGGCAAAGTTTCCCATTTGTCACAGCCTGAATTCACCAGCAATAAAGCATTAGAGAAGAGTTTTTTTAAAAAACCAAGGAATCCCCAAGGAAAAGCTCAGAATAACATTTATAACCAGGTGCTGGACACAGTACTGCACAAAAAAAAACAACAAACCAACAAAAAAACCAAACCATTACAGAGTGATAAAATCAGACAGTCAGGATTTCTTATAATGTATTACAGGGACTATAAAGCCTCATCCACAGCTGGTCCTACCAGCACAATGTTTGGAGAAGGTCCCTTCCTGCCTATAGCCTGAAATGAGCCAGGCTCATGGATCTGACCAGAATAATAATCACCACCTTTCTGTTACTCAGCTCCCTAATCTGTGAAATGAGAACAACACGCACCAATTACCAGCAGCGCTGGTTGAAAGATCCTTTGTTAGCACTCGGGAAGCATTTGAAGTTTTTCAAGTGGACAGGGTTATATTAATGAAGAATATACATGCAGGTGACATGTACCCCAAGTATGGTTTCCACAGATGACATCCAGAAGATACCCCAGCAGATGCCATCCAAGGACCATACCACCCCTGGAGTAAGCTTGTATCTGAGCCAGAGAGTATCTCTTCTCCTGGTAGACAGCTGCTTGAGGGTGGAGAAGTAAAACCCATGCCAGACACAAACATCAAGCTCTGACTCACAGCTGTTTGGCTGGGAAGCCTTCCCACTTCACCAAACATCACTTCTTCCCATCATTGCTTCCCCACAATCCCACAGGATGAAAAAACCACATTATTGATAAATATATATATATATATATATATACATATAAATATATATATAGCCACCTCCAATCCAGCGATGACCGTGGGCTACATTACAATGGCTCTCCAGGAACCACCTTGCCCTTTCTGGCCCCTGCCTGCTGACTCATACATTCCTCTGCTCATGTGCTGGATTTATTTTTCCCCACCAAGCATTACTGCTGCCTTCCCTGCAACAAGCTATGGCAGAGCTAATGCTCTCCATCACACTGTTTTCCCAGGATAGAAGCAGGACTCCTGAGGGACCGGCCTGCATTAAACAAGTGGCAAAAGAGGACAAGATAAGAGAAGACAAAATCCCACAGATAATGTCTTTTGACCTCAAACAGAAAGTACCACGTTGGCAGCAAAGGCTAAAAGTCAACCTGGAGAGCACATGGGGCTTGCAGACAGTCCAAAATCAGGAGAAGCATCTGTCCTTGCTGTAGCTCAGTGGTCACTTTGGCCATACACAAACGGGCACACACCTGCAGCCAGGCTGGTACGCCTCTCACCTCCTCTCTGCAGCTTCCCAGCCTGAGCCCAGACACCCTGGTCATCTGGCAGATAGATAAGGGACCAAGAGGAGATAGGAGGATCTACAGTGCTCACTGGTTATGTCTCACCATTGCTTCCCTGGAACAATCCATGCTGAGCCTGGCACAGTGATCCTACCATACAGGCAGGATGGTAAAAAAGTGGCTACAGTTCTTTTAGACCTAACCCCATAAATCACCACAGCCCCCTGGGTGTGGGGTGCTCTCACTGTCCCTCTCAGGGGTGATGGCTGCCCACCACTGTCCCACTATGACTGTGCTTTTAGCTACTTTAGCTTTGTCAAACTTCACCCAAATTTTTGATGCAAATATTCTAATTTCATCTGAATTTTGAGATAAACTTGCAGCTCTTGAAAGGCCTTGGTTCTTCCTCAGGTTGACCACAGAAAGGGACATGAGGATGGCAGTGTTGCTGCCTGGAGGGCAACTAGGTCTCCTCTGACATAGTGTAGTAACACAAGGCTGAAACTAACTCCCTCCACAGTCAATAGGCAAACAAGTCCCAAAGGACCATCTTCCTCAGCAGGAAACATCATAATGACTTATATTGACATTAGGACCTTGAAGACACACAGGGAGAAGCACGTGAGTTGACCTTGTGGTGAAGGGTCCAGGCTCTCCTCACCAAAGAAGAGCTTTACAGGACATGGCTGGGCTTTAGGTAATACAGTCCCATCTGCACCTCTGCAACCACCCTGGTGTCAGCAAGAGGGGACAAACAAGCCCATGGTTCTGCTGGGTCTCAGGGTAGACCAAACTGCTCCCTGGGCGTGGGCCAGACAAAGCCAGGATGGAGGATGCTAGCTAGGGCATATATTACAATCTTAGAACTACATTAAAGCAACATTCAGGTGACTTTGTAATATGCAATAATAAATATTATAGTCTTAAAACTACACTAAAAAAGCATTCTACACTAAAAGATCATTCACATGTCAAAGGCTAGGAATTAAGATGGCTAATTCAAGATAAGCACTGCTTCATATGCTTTCAGAGTGATATTAGTTTAAGTATCTAATATTAACTTTTTTTTCCCCTAGGACCTCCCTGGAGAGTGAATCAGGCTTTGCAGTGGATGGGGTAAAGTGATTTGGAGTGTTGTCTGTAAGATCACTGTCTCATTTGTTGTAGAAATTGGAAGTGTGTCATAAATAACCCAGGGAACTGCAGGAGAGGGAAGGACAGTTCATTGTCGGGCAGCTGAATGCTGCCTTGGAGATCTGGTCCCTGGTTCTCCTCTGTTTAATACTGAAATAAAAAGACTAAATATTCAGACAATCAGGCTTCTATAATGAGTGTTCCTGAAGTAGAACAACCTTTCTGCACTTCTTCCTCACCAGTATTAACAACACACTGAAGAGCTGGGAGGATTGGCTCATTCCTGCTTGTGAACAGAACCGAGTTCCTGGAGCACACAAGGATGAAGTAGAAGGTCAAAGAGTTAATTATTAAACTGAAGAGTCACATTGAGGTTCCCATCTGTTTTGCAGCTCACATAAAACAGAGAGTATACAATACGAGCTTTGCAGGGAAAAAGAAAAAATCCCATGAAATGGCAAACTGTTCTGCTACCCCAGTGAATGACTGGCAGAAAAAAAAACCAGGCAAAATCATGGAATGAGGAGAAAAAGAACCTTGGGAGGTCTCTAGCCCAAACCCTGCACACAGCTGAAATCAGCCCCAGATGCTCAAGGCTTTATCCATTAAAGTCTAGAAAATACCCCAGGATGGAAATCATACAACAATCCTGGGCAACCTGCTCCTGTGCTAATTGGCTCATCGTGGGAAGTTTTTCCCTGTTTGCAGTTGGAAGCTCTTGTTTCAATTTATGTCTGTTTTTTCTAATTCACCTGCCTTGTACTCCTGTAAAAAGCCTGGATTCATCCCCTGAATAACCTCCTTGCAGGCACCCTCCTTGTAGGGGCTGCTATCAGTCAGTCCCCAGCCTTCAACAGTTCAAGGGGTTAGTCCATCCCAGCTGAGTCCATCCCAAGTGTCCATCCCAAAATACTTTGCATTTGTCCTTGCTGAATTCCATGAGGTTCATGTCAGCCACAGCATGACCTGGCCCTCCTATATGGCAGCCCTGTCCCCAAGAATATTGACTATTCCTCAACTCTGGCATCACTCACAAATTTGATGAAGTGAATTTCATCTCCTCCTCCAGATCGTTCATGTAAAATATTAAAAAGGAAAAGTCCTAGGATAGTTCCAGCCTGTTTCCTACCCAATTAGCAGTCCACACATCTGTCTTTGATACGAGGATGGTGCAGGGCATCATCTCAAAAGCCTTATGGATATCAAAGATGCTTGCTGACCACAAGATGGGTCCCTGCAAGGACAGACACCCAACCGTGCTCTAGAAACCAGAGAGGGAAAAGGAATTTAAGCAAAGAGCAGCATTGGCCAGCTTAGTGTCACCCTCCAAACGGAGTAAACAGCAAAAAAAAACCCCAAAACCCAACTCAAGATGAAAAATCACCTTTGGCTTTGTTTGGGTCTAGTCTTCATACTCTGTACTGTTCAGAGCTGTACTTATAGTTCTCTTCTGCCTATTCTTTTTCATTAATTAGGATTCATTTCAGTTGAAATCTATCCAATTACTTCTAAATCAATTCGTTCCTTTATCCCTGCCAGCAGCAGATTTCCAGTAAAGGCTCCTTAGTACTTTTTGCAGAATGTAGTACCAGTTCCCACAGCTCAGGTCTTAACAAAGCTCTGGAAACATAGATGCAAAATGTACCTTACCTTCAGGAAATCTTAGTAATAAATTCAGCACATTTTCTACAATGGCATCATAGAGACTTTGATAAATACCACTAAAGAAGGAAAAATAATTCCCACCATCCAAACGTAGAGTGATACATAAAGTGATTTGCTTCTTACTTACAAAGAAGAAAAATATCTACTTCCCTGAACTCCCTGGAGATCTGGAAGCACAGAAATGAGACTCACCTTTTATTGTCCTTAACTCCCACTGAAATGGTTTCTTTTATGTCAGCCAAGACATTACTGCTATTCCTGCTGCATCCTCCGGGCAGCCAGGCAATTAGGGCTCAATCCTGCAGCATGCTGAGCTGCTGCAGGATAAAAGGGAGCTCAAATAGTGCCTTGGTAGAGCACAAAAAATACTCTGTTCTCTAATATTTCTACAAAATTTGCCATGACTTGGTATACAGCTTCTTACAAGGACCAGCCCTGTTGCCACCTCTCTAGATCTGTTTTCCAGAAACATCAAAGTAATTGTGTCCTAATGACATTTTTTTTGGAGGGAACAAATGTCTGATGAATTCATAGGCAAAGAAGATTTTTTTTTTGGTTCAAAGTACATCTCTGTTCATCCAGCTAAGAAGGGGAAACCACAGCCTGCACATCATTACCACATCTAACAGATACTCACGTTGTTGTAGCAATATGAAAACTGAGGCACATCTAGACCATAGAATCATAGAATAGTTGGAAAGGACCTTCAAAACTATCTAGATCAAAGCATTTGCTCAAGGAGGTGGAATAGGTTGCGACAGAGCCAGCAGCCAAACCTCTCCAGACCTGCAAATATATTAATGATGATGCTCCACCTTACTTTGCTTTCAGTTGCCATCTGAGTTGAACCCCATAAAGTGCCGTGGCAGAGCAGAGCACTGGGTTAATTTTTATGAGATCTGAGCAGAAATTCAAAGCTTATAACTGCAGAAAAATCCCAGTAAATAGCCCTTTAGAAAGAGAAGTGAGACTCTCCCCATTTGCAGTCATAACAGGGAAAAATTGCCAGCACAGAAGCCTGGCTGAATTTTTTGCATACGATTATAATCTGTCTTTCTAAATTCACCTTCTCTTTTCACGGAGATCACATATTCCTTGCTTCCTGTCCCAGACTGTTTTCTAGTGGCAGATTGCACTCATGTTGTGTGTCTCCTAGTCACTAGAGTTAATTACTTTTGGCTGACGAGGCTCTTCATGCTTTTCTGTCCTCGGAATCAGAACCGCCCTTTAGTAAAGCACCAATGGAGACTGCCCTTCACGACAGGCAGCAGGAGATTTGGAGCAGGACACAGCCCTTCACCACAGGCAGTAGCAGATTCGGAGCAGGAGGTTGCACCTACACTCTGCAGGACCTTCCACCCCACTCGGTAGCCTTCTGTTCTCTCCAGAGAGTAAAGGTTTATTTAAGGCATCGTCACCCAGCTGGACTGCTGGCATTTTGCATGGCTTTGCTGTACATCAGGAGCTCTACCTTGGAAACAATTAACTTCTCTCCTGTGGCCACAATCTTTTAGAGGCCTCAAAAAAAGTAACCAACCGGAAGATATCTATTTGCAATCAGCCTAAATTTATCATAGTTCCTATCTTCTTTAAAATTTGTTGATGCTTTAAATCCACAGACTACTGTGGACCCTTTTCCTTTTTTCTGCAGTACCACGTATTTCATTGTTCTTTTTTCCTCTAAAACATCATAAATATGTTTGACCACGTCATACAATTCTATCAGCCCTCTCCAAGTGACAACAGTGCTGGGCAGGCTGCCCTACCTCAACACATCTATCTACCTACCCTACCCTGCTCTCTTATTCCTCCAGTGCTTCTTCTTTGACCGCTTTGGTGCACACAGACACCCCCCCACGCCCCCCCAGTTTCTTCTCTTGCTCTGTTTTTTGCTGTTAGGCACTCAGTCATTAAATAAGAAAAAGGGTTTGGCTGGATGTCAAAGCAATCAGTGCACTACCAAATAAAGCCTAAGGCTCTAGCATTTCATCTTCTCTTTCTCCAGACTCCTCCTCCCAGCTCCATTCCTCCCCTCCAGTCAACAGCCACATACACACATCTCTAGTACCTACTGGTATCCTTTTCTAATAAAGCATCTCAAAACCATCACTAGTGTATTATCAGCCATCCTGGTACAGATACAGAAAGCAAGACACAAGGAATTAAGTTCCTCTCTCCCACTGCCTTGAAAACCAGCAGCAGAGAAAGGCACATGAGACAAGGCTTACTCTAACCACCAGACCAGCAGTGACAAACCACCGGCTCTGTGGCTAAGCCCAACACCAACCTCAGACAAAAATAACCCACCCCAGCTGCTTTTGATTTCTCTGAATTTATTTGGCATTGGATGCCCAAAAGCTCTGTCCTGCCTGCAATAGGTAAGTTTTTCCCAGTTTCTCCTCCTCACATCCTCCAGTTGAAGATATCTTCCTTTTCTTTCCCCAAAAGACTTCTGCTTTCCTGCTTAGCTAGAGCTCTCAGCCTGGGCTGTGACACCCTACTTCCATAAGGCTTTATAGTGGGAGTGCCCAGCTCCCGCACTGACCTTCAGGCCAACGTCCTTTCTATCATTGTCCCTGGAGACTGTAAATACATCTACTCCGGAAAGCTGGTTGTTTTCCTGAAGGTATTTATAGCATTAAAATCACTCTTCTTTCTTCAGGTTTCTGTCTGCTTTTGTCTCTGTATAGAAATAAAAACCCTGGATATAACCCAAGGAAAAACCACGTCCTGTTCACCAAAGCATACCAGACTGAGGGCGGATACTGCCAACGCTGCCTGGGATTCATCAGACACTGCTTCACTGTTTGGAGACACAGATCTCCAGTTTTTGGTGGTGCCTTCAGGAAAGGAAAAATGGGGTATGATGCCCATTTGAGACCTCAGTTTCCCTCCAGCCTCCAATATACTTGGCTTTGCCTCAGCCAATTCAGAAAGCAGGAATGCAAAGTGAGACCATGGCAAACTTTATGGACTCCATCATAAAGGTGCCCAAGGCATTTTGAGACCCTCCTCAGGTGACAGCTCAACTGCATCCTTTCAGACTAGGTAGGGCATGCAGTTGAAATTTCCCTGCCACCAGATGCAGCAAGGCATAGCTGAGCTCCCAAAGCAACATGAAAACCTCATAGCAGTGCAAATATTCCAGCATCTGCTTTTATTCTTCAGTAACACCTGCAAAGTCCAAGCCAGGGCAGATCTAACCTGAAAGTGGATTGGATCTCAGGTAATCTGAATTTGACCCTCACTTTTAGAGCCTTTTGGCTCCCTATGGGATGGGAACATCCCTAGGTGTCTCTCCCCAGGTCAGCTTCCCTGGGGAAAACGTGAATCCATCTTGGCCAGTTTCTTATAACAAGATGCTGCCTTGTAAACAGGTTTGCAAAGCCCTGCAGGCACTGGGGGAATGCACACACCCCCACTTTCCAATGTTGCTCCTGTATTTCTCCCTCCAAGCATTCACCTGTAGCCTGATTCCCAAAAAGCCAGATGCTCAAGCACCCCTCCTCCACCATTCCCTTCTGCATCCCGACCACAGAGCATCTCTCTCTCCAAGCATCTCTCTGGGAATTCTGAAACCTGGGCCTTTCGCCCAAACTCCTCCCTACAAGCATCCCTCTCTTGAGCATCCTTCCTGCATCTCAACCTTTTGAGTAGTTCTTACTCCAGCCATCTCTTCTGCATACCTCCCTCCAAGCCCTCTGCCACATTCCAACTCCAAAGCATCCCTCTGAATATCCCTCCCAAGCACCCCTACCCTTACTCTGAGTATCCCACCCTCTGAGCATCCCAGTTCCTGAGAACCTCAACTCTATCCTGACCCACAAGCAGCCCTTACTTCCAGCTCCTTCCTGCATCCCGACCCCTGAACAACCTCCTGTATCCTGACTGCCAAGCATTCTTGCCTTTGAGCATTCCTCCTGCACCACTTTCCACAAGCACCCCTCCTGCACGACTTCCCGTGAGCAGCCTATCTGCATCCCTCATTCCATGCATCCCTCCAGCATCCCAACCCCCAAGCATCCCTTTCCCTGATCACCCCTCCTGCATCTCTTCCCCTGAGCACCCTTCCTATACCCTTCTCGCTGAGTATCCCTCCTGAATCCCTCACCCTGAGCATTCATCACCCCAAGCACCCCTCCTGTACCTCTTATCCCGAGCACTTCTCCTGCATCCCTCAGTCTGAGTATCTGTCCTGGACTCTTTTTCCCGACTACTCCTCCTGCACCCCTTACCCTGAGCACCTCTTCTACACCCTTCACACCGAGTATTCCTCCTGAATCCCTCACCCCAAGCACACTTCCCGTACCTCTCACCGGAGTATCGCTCCTGTATCTCTCACGCCGAGCATCCCTCCTGCATCCGTCACGCACCTCTTTCCCCGACTACTCCTCCTGCATCCCTTCTCCTGAGCATCCCTCCTACATCCCGAGCCCAGACCTCGGCTTCTGCACCACTTCTCCAGCACTCGACCCCCCCTCCCTGAGATCACCCCAACCCCTGACCGCCCCGCTCCTGCACCCCTTTCCCCTACTCCCGCCCCTCGTTACCTCCGACCGGGGCCGGGATGCGGCGTGGCCGGCTGCGAGCCGCAGTCCCGGGGCAGCGCTGGGCAGGGCCGAGGGCGGCGGCGAAACTACATCTCCCAGCGGGCCGGGCCGAGCCGTGCCGTGCCGGGAGCGCCGCGCCCCCCGCTTCCTCCGCCTCCCTCCGCCTCTCGGCCAGCGGCGGAGCTCGGCGGCTGGAGGGGGCGCAGGTGGGTCCCCGGCGGGGCTGGGGGGGATCAGCCCGGCTGAGGGGCGTGGGGAGGGCCGGGGGCACCCCCAGCGGAACTCCCCCGGGGGGGAAACTGAGGCGCGGGGAGGAAGCGGGGACAGGCGGCCGAGAGCCGCACAGCTGGTCTGCTGTGGGATGCGGGAAGGAGGAGTGAAGCCTCCTCTGAGGGGGAATTTGGGGTTATTTTTTTAGCATTTTAAGCTAATTTAGTAGCGGGAGTGCCTGGCTATATAGGGAGGAGCCGTACCTAGATTATCCGTAACAGGGTCGGGCTCAGCGCCAGTCTACAAACTTTGCACATTCCACTACCCCCTTCCAATAAAACATCTCTGAAATTTAAGTATTCACAGCGAATCCAAGCCCTGTATGCCCACACCCGGGACATGCAACCAGCTGGGTCCGGCTGGGCGATGGGCGTGATATATGCCCTCCAGAGGGTCTAATTCTGGGTGGTGCCTACCTTGTTAGCGTGATTTCTGAGTGGGTTTTGCTGTGGTGCAGCAGAATCCTGGGAATTAGCCGCCCTCTAATTGCAGGTATGCTCTGGAAGCGATGGTGTCAGTGGGAGATGAGGTGGGAGCTTGATTGTTGAACCACCCCGTCTGCGCATCAAGCAGGTGGTGGGCTACCACGTGTGCGTGAAGTTGTTCAGGGACAAAATAAAGTGATCCATGAAGGAAATAAAGAGTATCTGGAAGATAGTCCAGGGATGCCAAGTGATGCTTACATGGGTGCTTGGACAGGACATTGAAAATCAGTGAAAACTTCTGCCAGAACTGGCATTAAATGGGTATATTGGACTGTATAAAGGGTTACATCAGCTCGGAAGGAAAAGTGATGCTCCCACTGCCCTGAGACCCCAAGCAGGCTCCTTTCTGGCAGGCGGTGGCAGTGCCCTCCTGACCATCTGCACTGCCCACCCAGCAGCCCCTGAGCCCACGGGTGCTGAAGGTCACATCAGGAGAGCGCTGAGCACTGCAGCACTCTGGCTTTTATTCTCCAGACCTGGCTGCAGCCGCATCCCTGTGGCTCTGCACTCCCTCTCCCCCTCCATCTTGTCGTCAGCCGTTCTCCTTCAGCAGCACTTAACCTTCTTTTCGTTCTCCTGCTCCCTGCTGTGCGCTGCTGCTTTTGTTCTTCTGCTCTCAGGAGGGACCTGACCTTTGCTTTATATCGCTCCTTACTTCTACTAACTGGGCACCAGCTCTATTTTCCTACCTCTGCCTCCCTAGCCCTTCTCTTTATGCGTAAATTCAGCATCTGCAGAGAGCCTACGCAAAGCCTCCTGCATTCAGCTGCATCCCTAAGCAAGCAGCCCAGGAGATGCTCAAGGGCATGGAGGTGCAGGTTTGGAAAGGGATGAACACACACCATCGTACCCACAACAAACCAGGGGTTGTTAGGAAACTCCCGTTCACATTTTCCCATCCTTCATGCGGCTCACTGGCAGAACAGCGTTTCTGTGCATAACAAAGCGGAGTCAGAAAATTAAATATAAATTAAATCTAAATAACTGGCAGATAAGCAGCCGCGCTCCGAAGGTGGCTAGTCAGTATGTCTGTCTCCCAGTATTGCAGCCGCCGGCAGATCGATAGCAAGCCTGTCGCAAGAAGAAGAGAAAGGAAGGGTGACCCGGCGTTTCCTGCCTCACGCCTGCTGGGAATTTGAGTCCCCTCCCAGAGCTCGTCACCGTGTCCCCCGTGCCAGCCTCGGGGTGAGCGGCCTTTCCCCAAACGCCTGCTGGAAATTTCCAGAGGCACCACAGCAGTCCCGAAACAAAAACCTGCTGTGCCTCCCCGCAGGCGCTTCATTTTGGGATCTGTTGCTGCTGGCAGGCGCGCCATGCTCTGCTTCACCGACTGAATTTAAGCCTCTTACGTGCTGCTCAGTTGGAAGGGTTCATATTTAGTGTCCAAAATCAGGTGGGTCCGTCCTGCAGCGATGAGAAAACACGGGATTTCCTCTCTAAGACTGCCGTAAATAAGCATACAGGATGCAGAGACTGTATTGTGAATGTTTAACCTTCTGTAGTACAGGATGGGCTAAGTAAATGTGGATCAGGGATATATGAAGGGAGGGGCGAGTCTATCCTTGCAAAGGATTTTGTCCAGAATTCTTCCTAAAACTCAGCTCTCATTGATGCCTACTGTCTGCTGAAAGCTGGGTAAGTGGTCACTTAAGGTGTGGTTTGTTGGGTTTTTTTAATCCCCTAAATACTATTTTTTTTGTTTCTGCCCTCCCCCTTTAGTTATTCTATTATTATTTTTATCCTGTCTTTCATGGCGTGACTTCTAGGCTTCAAACTGCCTTGTTTGCAGCCTCCATAACACAGAAAGGCACGAGGGTTTGGATTGACTCCATGAAGTTGAGAAAGGACAAGGCACAGAACTGTTCTGCAGGTAGAGTTACAGCAGGTGCCCTGGGCTTGGCTGTGTCCAGATCTGGAGTTCTCAACTTCATGAGGGTTTGTTTGTTTGTTTTTTTTCCTCAGGGCTCCGGTGTTTTGTAGAAACTGGAATTTTTACCTCAAACCAAAACGTGCATTTCAGTAAGACACAGTGGAGCAAAGTGATAACGTGCCAAGTGTGGGGAAACTGGGGCAAAACCCAGTTTTGCAGAACGAGCTTCGCGCAGGAAGGAGCATCTTTGCCTGATTATATGTTCACAATTAATATGCTCTAACAAAGCAGACTGGAGCCCCATCCTGCAACAACCATCATTTGCTGAATCCCATTTAAACTCTCCAGCAGCCATACAGGTGCCCAGCTATTTCTTTTTTCATAGTTCCTTTTGAGCTGAAATCAATCCTGCCCCTCCCAAGGCAGAATTACTTCCTATAAAGCACTACCTGATCTGTCTCTTGTAACATTTTTCTCCTTGATGTGGCTTTCACCAGCTCTCTTGGGCAATACGCAAAAAGCCAGAGAGGTTTTTAGTCTGGCTGTGCTTCCTGATGCTTAGCAGAAGTGGTCTCTGGCTTGCTTTAATTCTGTTGCCACTTAGGCATCGTTCATTGCACCAGCCTAAATAATTAATTTCTTCTCTTTTTTTTTTTCCTTTTCTTTTTCCTGTGTGTATATTTTGCAGTTCATTGTTGGTCCTCAACTATTTCTTCAGCAGCTGCACGTATTTCACTGCCTTAAATTTCACTGTCTTAGATTTTCCAAGTTTTGGTTGTGGAGGGATATTTTACAGGCGAGCTATTGAAGGCTACACGATAAAATTAACGAGCAGTGCAAATACTTTATACATAAAGTTAGGAGGCACTGGTACAGGCTGCACAGAGAATCTGTGGCTGCCCCATCCCTGGAAGTGTTCAAGGCCAGGCTGGATGGGACTTTGAGCAGTCTTGTCTAGTGGAAGGTGTCCCTGCCCATGGAGGGTGGATTGGAACAAGATAATCTTTAGGGTCCCTTCCAACCCAAGCCATTTTATAATTGTGTGGTTCCATGAAATTAAAACCATAAAAACAATTACTTTGTAAATGGCCACGTAATGCTGCATCTTGCAGCAAAAACCTTATTGCTGTAACAGTATATGTTAACTCTCATTTCAGGGGATGCTACAATTTTTATGCTTTTAATACCATGTGTAAGGGCTTCAGAGGCCCTAAGCAGCCTGTGGGATGGAACAACTCAACATGATCCTCTTCTGCCAAATTACAGATTGCTCTTGCTTTGCTGCTCTGTGTTTAATTAATCTCATTAGTTAAATCCTCTGAATGGCACTAGGATCAGCCTGTTATCCACATCTTGGGCATTTCCTCTGAAATCCAGAAGGATTGATTAGTTTTCCTTCTCTGACATATTTAAAGCAAAATCTGTGTTGGCAATCAATTTCTTTTTCAATTTCTTTTCCCAATAAAAATCCTGTTTAAAATTGTCTCTTTTTATATATATATTTATTTATATATATATATATCTGTCTTCTTTCAGCAACCATATAAACATATCTATAACTTTAGATTTTCCATTAAACTGCATTCTTTTTGCTAAAAAGGATAGATTACAGCTGTATACATTTTTCAGTGGTTAAAAACATAGTAAAATTTGTGCCATTTGTTTACATTTTACTTATGTTGGCAAATCATGACTGATGGGGTTTTTTTGTTTTGATGATTACTGTACACTTGTGGGGTTTTGCCAAGCTGGGTGAAACAGGCACTCAGTTAAATTATGTATACAGAATTTTATTTATTAGCTAATTAAAGCGCTCTTAAATGTGATGAATACAGGAGAGGGGAAAGAAGCTTATCCAAAGCTGTTCTACGTTCAAAATGATTATGAAACAAAGCGGTGTGATAATGTTGGTTCTAAATATGTGAAGGCATTGATAAGTGAAAACAGTTAGCTTTTGTCATTTTGCATACTTGCATACCTTCCTGCTGTGTCAACCCCCATCACTCTCCCAGCTCCAAGCCAGTTATTTGCTGAACTAAACTCATGGGGTAGAGGGTTATTACAGAAATGTTCTCTATGCAGCTGTTGAGGATACTCCTGTGACTAAAACCCAAGTTAAAATTTACAAGCTGTGGTCAGTTGAAATGCTCAGATGCTCAGACAGCAGCTTTGGTTCAGGAGTTTGATTTTTTCATAAAGCTAACCACTGCACTGCTGGTTTCTCTCAATTTACATCACATGATAAGATCGTGACTTTAAATCAAATGTAGACTTTTCCCCCACCCATGATATTAAAAGAGGTATTTAAATACAGGTTGCTCTTCGAAGCACAAAATAAATCTTGTGTTCTTCAGACAAATTTGCATTTTCAGCTGTCAAATTAGATCTCTAGCTGACCTAATTTGAATGAATTTTAAGTGCTACTTGGGGAGGAGATACACAGAAGACTTTATTGTAATTCTCTGCTTCCAAGAACCATAACCCAATTTGTATTTGTCCTTGGTGACTGCAGGTTATAGAATCATACAATCATAGAATGGTTTGGGTTGGAAGGGACCTTTAAGATCAAATTCCAACCCACCCCCATGGGCAGGGACACCTTCCACTAGACCAGTAGCCTCCCATGTCCAAGATCAGATGCTCTTGGTACCTCCTCTTTGTGGAAATGCCACCACAAGAAGTGATTTTCATGCTGCATTCTTGGACAACCTTTGTATTGCATTAGCAAAGCACACAGTCTTGATAAACCAGGGTGGGGGCTGCAAATGGTGGTTGAATGAGCAGAGAGAAAACTTACAGCCCATTTAATTTCAATTTTTACAGGTTTATGAAAAACATTTTTTCATAAACAAGTTTATAGGAAAAAAAGCAGCAAAGAGTGACTTTCCCCAGCTACTGTCAAGTATGTTGGTTGGTCAACACATTAAGTCCCTGTTGATGATAAATCCAGTAGACAGTAGTGCTCATTTGTGCTGACATTTTTGGGTCTTCTGAGGTTCCCAGACTATCAGATTCACTTTACACTATGAGGATATAAACCTCTAAGTAATGGGATGGGTTAGGCAAAAGAAGACAATTAGGAATGACAGCTGAGGAATAGTTATCCTTTAGCCTCATCCATGGGCAAGATGTTTTCATCATTAAATGTTTGAAATTTAATCTAGTGCAGGCGTAGTGGGCAGGTTCAAAATCAGAGCAGTCTGGTGTCCAGGCTGGAGAGCGAAATCCAGCCTGTGTGGGTCTGTAGACTGCAAAATAGCCATAAGCAGAATGGGCTGTCCAGGGCATGTGTCTGAGCAATGCCCAGAGGCGGGAGAGGAGCAGAGCCCACATGCTGAGAGGATGCCGGTCTCTGTGCTACTCTTCCAACTCCAGAGCTAAGGCTTGGTTAGATTTCTGATGCTGTTGCTGCCAGCATAGGTATGGTCTTCAGCTTCAGAGAGCTCATGTTACTGCCATATTTTGTTGGCAACCTCCCTTTTGGACTGCTGCTAACAGTTACAGGAGACTTAAATGTTACCTGTGCAGTTTGGACTGAGCTGTCTGCCTCTCATTCAGGCTGTCACTGAGGCATTGGATCAGAGTAAAGCTAGGATGGATGCTGAGTTTGAAATGAAGATCTGTATCTTTGGGCCGTATGGTGGTCTTTGGGTTGTGACTCTTGACCACAGGCTCTGCCAAGCAAAGCCTTGTCACAGACACATCAAGGGAAACATCTTTTTCTGTGTCTGGCTAAGGCTGGCAGAGAGCGTGAGAAAACAACTCTCTTGGTGTAGATAAGCAGGCTTGGGCTCAAAAATCTGAAAGCTTCACCTATGAAGAAAGAACAGGTTGTTTAGTCTACAGCAGCTTGAGGGGCAGCAGAGGTGGGAAACAATGAACATGGCTTTTGGAGTCACTGTCAGTCCTGCTTCTACAGGCTGTGTTATTGTGGGGAGGTATGGGGAAGCTTCTGTTTAATGAAATGTGAAAAAAAAGTAAAATCCATTTTAGGCTGCTTTTGTGAATCCCTGATTGTGCTTGTAGCAGTGCTTTTGCAGACATACTGCAAGCCCTTAGGGGAAAAATACATGGCAGCCACTCGTGCTACAGAATTAGATCAGTTGAAGCCTCCACATGATCAGGTTTAAACAGCTCTTGACTCTAAATTGGGTTGAAGTCTTCAAGAGTGGGAAGTATGCTGAGACTACAGTGCCAAGGGGAGTTCAGCACTGGAACAGATAGTTTTTTCTGGAGTATATTTGGCTGAGGTTAGTCACAAGGATGGTCTGTGGTCATCGATGCACGTGTTGTTGTGTTGGCCTACGCATGCATCTTTATTTGCCAATTTTGCTGGATGCATGGGACTAAGGGATACGCAGGGAAGGCACTCTAGATTTAGAGAGCTGCATCTTTCCATTATTGTGCAGTGGGATATAGGCTGTGTGCCAAGGGCTAAAGAACAAAGTGCAATGTTAGTCTTAAACAACAAGTGAAAGACAGGCTCTCTTTTGACCTGTTAATTATCTGCCCTAGGTTGGGCCAGTTTTTCTTAGCCAAATGTGCTGCTGTCTAGAGATGTATTTGTTTTAGGATGCCATTAGCACTATTATCTGGGTTTCAGCAGCCATAAAGGAATTTATATTCCAGCACAAGATGACCTTCTCCCTATCTGCATTTTGCTGTGACTCCAGAGCTGATAATAGTGGGTAGTGTCTATGATTAATCCATTACTAGTTAGGAAAATGCCTGCACTTAAGTTTAATTTTAAGGGAGCTGTTCGGCAGCGTTCTGTTGAATGGCTGTAGTTACTACAGCAAGAGCTACCTCCTGCCTCTCTAAGCAAACACTGGTGGGTTTCCTGCTGAACTGTTGCTTGATTTAGATTCAGCAAACAAGGAAAAACAGATTTGCAGGTCCTCAGGTGGCAGGAGTGATGGCCCACCTGCACAAGACAGCTGAGCTGAGCTGCAGTGGAGACAGCTGCATAGCTCCTTTCTTTTCCCTTGCCCCAGCCCTGGCATTGGTCCAGTACCAATATATAGCAGAAACATGCTGAATAGAAAATGTTGGGTTTTCTCCCTAAACTGGCTCACTGTTGGATCAGATGAGTGCCAGAGGAGGCATAAGGGAGGAGGATGGTATGGTGGAGGGCAAAGGGAGGTCATGCCCGTTCTTAAGGCTTAATTGCACCTTAAAATCACATCCTCAGTTCATGTCAGCTGATTGCAGAGGCTCTGCATGGAAACGATGTCAACTGGAATATGGCCCCAAATAATTAGAAAATGTTTTCTAGGATAAAGCACATTGGAAGGAGAAAGCCTGGTGGTTTTTTTACTGAAAGGAACCACAGACTGTTGTGTGCTTATGGCAGCAACTGCTGTCTGGCTCCCTGCTAGGCTGACTGCACTCAGACGTGTCAGGGGATTCTGCTGAACAGCTTTGTTGCTTTAATCATATCTTCAAACACTATGGAAGATGTTGGGATGTGTCCAGTTCTTGTCCTGTCCTTCTTTGTCCCCTCTAAATTCTCTGTTCATGAGGGAAATTAGACTATACAAGCCCAGAACACTACTTTGAAGTCAGCCCTCATTGTAGGTACCGGTGGGAGAGATACACTTTTAGCATAATTGTAAAGTTTCGGAAGACTCATGATTTCTGGCACTAAACTGAATTACAAAGTCCTGTTCAAATCTGTTAGGAGAAAAAACATCCTTATGCTTGTTCTCAAGATAAACCTCAAAAAGTAATTCCTCACTTTTAATTTCTATTATGAATTCTTGCCGTCTGTTTCCTCTTATATATTTAGGACTATGTATCTCTGTAGTTTAACCTTCAAAAGGTCAATGCAACTAAATGTGTGGTGTTGGATTTTTTTTTAATTTTTTTTTTTTTTTAGAATTAGTCCCAGCACCGTGACTTTGCCATCATGTCAGAACCTATCACGCTCAATGTTGGAGGAAAACTCTATACTACCTCTCTGTCCACTCTGACTAGCTTTCCAGACTCCATGCTGGGGGCCATGTTTAGTGGGAAGATCCCAACCAAGAAAGACAGCCAAGGCAACTGCTTTATTGACAGAGATGGCAAAATCTTCCGCTATATCCTGAACTTTTTACGAACTTCTCACTTGGACCTCCCCGAAGACTTTCAGGAAATGGGCTTACTGCGGCGGGAAGTAGATTTTTATCAAATTCAGCCCTTGATTGAGGCCTTGCAGGAGAAGGAGGTAGAGCTTTCTAAAGCAGAGAAAAATGCCATGCTCAACATCACCCTCGATCAGAAGACCCAGACTGTTCACTTCACCGTCCGAGAAGCACCCCAGATTTACAGCCTGTCTTCCTCTAACATGGAAGTGTTCAGTGCTCATATCTTCTCCACATCATGCCTGTTCCTGAAGCTTCTTGGTTCCAAACTGTACTATTGTTTCAATGGAAACCTTTCCTCAATATCCAGTTACCTGCAGGACCCCAACCACTTGACCTTAGATTGGGTTGCGAGTGTGGAAGGCCTTCCTGAAGAGGAGTACACCAGGCAGAACTTGAAGAGACTCTGGGTGGTGCCAGATAATAAGCAAATCAATAGTTTCCAGGTGTTTGTGGAAGAAGTGCTGAAAATAGCCATGAGTGATGGTTTCTGCATAGATTCTGCTCATCCACATACTTCAGATTTCATGAATAATAAGATTATTCGCCTAATTCGGTACAAGTAGGAATGGCTGTTTGTTGTGGTGCCAGCATGGAGATAACACGGGTTAAGTGTTTCCCTTTAAAACACACTTACAGCCTAATTCAGAATCATGCTTATCTGGACTAAGAGTCACTAACAAGGAGATGATTTTCCTTTAATGTACTTACCAATACGACTTTTCAGAATATGTCCAGAAGCAATATTGTCTCGCACCTGAATTAAGGACTGCCTCTGCCTCTGCCTCTGACCAGCTGTACAATTCTGGGGAAAATCACTCCTGTCCTCTCTATGTTTTCCAGTTGGAAAATGGGAGTGATCCTTAACCTGCATTGCCAGGGGATGTGAGGGTTCAGTAGCCATGGTTTGGAATGTATCTGGAGAATGGATGCAGTGAAAGATACCATGGACAGCAGACAGCCCTAGGAGCACATTTGCCATGTCTTGCTGTATCACCTGTGTGGAGCATCCAAGAAGCTTGTTTGGATCTGCGGAGAAGAAGCCTTCTCACGTGCACTCAATACAGCTGTAAAGGATGGTGCAAATTGCAAATGAGTAAGGGACCCCGTCTCTTTGGGTTCAACAAAGGATTCCTGTCACCTTGTGAAGCTGGCTTGGGTTTTTTTCTGAACCCTGTGAGGAAGCCCCTGCTTTATTCTGCTTTCAGGAAAGCCATGTTGGAATATGTGACCGGCAAGGAAGCCATAGAAGAGAGAATGGTGTTCTTACAAACCAAGAAGATTAAACCTTTACTTTTACATTCCAAAGGCATCCAAGACAACTAGTCCTTTTCTTTCTCTTACAATGTTAATATTTGTCTGGAGGATGCTGCTGAAACTTGCTAAGGTGAAGACAGATTTTGGAGCAGAGGCCCCCAAATATCTTTTAAACATTTGAGCCTCTTTTGGGCACATTTCCCTTCAGCAGTGCCTGGAATGCATGGGATGCTCTCTGGGTAGGATGGATTTAATTTCAAAAGACAACATTCTCACCAGGTTACACCTAATATTTTTCATTGCAAAAACAGGGGGTCATTTTTCCTATCCTGGTACACTGAGCCTTTTTTTTGTTTAGTATCTTTGTGAAATGGTCAGGTAACTAAAAGAATTTTACCTGCTTGCTTGGCTTCAGTGTCAGCTTGCCAGAGGTCAAGCTCTTCCCTACACACTGGGTCTGTGCTGTAATGGAGATCATAACTCACTAGCTGCATGTTGTCTCTAAACATCATTTGTGCCACATTCAAGATGGTTCTTTCTCAGCTAATTATGTTTAAAAGTATCTTAACTGTATTTGCCTAACCAGATTGCTATGAGTGCATGAAAGGCCCTCTGGAACATTTTCAGGTATCTTTAATGAGATAGAAGGGAAAATGCAATAACTAAGTTTTGCATTTAGAATTTTAGTGCTTCCAAAGGTTTCTAGCACAGGGCTGCAAAGCTCTATGCTACGCATGTTCTTGTTTCCCAAATTAACTACTCTGTCGTTACATTAAGCTGACCTGTGAACAAGCATAAAGAAGCTTTTTTTCTTGTAAAAAAACAGTGTGATCAAAATATTTCTACTGTCCCAAGCTGTGACTGCATGAACAACACAAATCAGCATGCTGATGGGTAAAATGCACATTATGCAGCTGTTGCCATCCTGTTACAAACCACTGCCCTTTGTCTGACTTGGTGCTAAACCAGCATGATATTCGTGGGACCATGTTGTCAGAAAGCACTGATTGGGCTTGAAGCCCTCAGAACCACTAAACGTGGCAAATTTTGTTAATTTTGAGGATTGTTAATTTTGAGGATTTTGTGGCCAATTCTGGTTTGAGTCACCATGTTCTTCTAGTTTTAGTTGCATTAGGAAGAACTTTTTTTTTCCTATCTCAGTCCTGAATTATAAAGCATGAGTTTGCCAGTCAGCTGGACATTCACAGGGATGATCTGTGCTGGTAATATGATTATGATATGTAAAATGAACCCTCTTTCATCACATCTCTGGCTTGAAACAGATATGCCTTTGCTGAATTTATGATAACAGCGCTTTTGGGGACTGTTGACAGTATTTCTTTTTAACCCACACCCTTGAGAGTAGATTTTAAATGATCTGTAACCAGAGTTCTTGTATGTCATGACTAAAATAATATTCACAAGTAGGAATTTGTTTCCTGTCAGCTGAGTTTATCCAAAGGTAAGAGCAGTGGGCTTAGATCTCATTTGGAAGGGCTGGGGGGGAGGGGGTGGGGGGAAGTCTGACCTACACCCTTTAGAGCTCTGGATCAGTACTGCTCCATTCTGTTTCAGCAAAATAAAATATTCCATGGGAGAGGTGAATCACTACTGCATTTTTTGGTGAAAGGCAAGTAAGAGGTGTCTGCAAAAGGAGAGAACTGGACTCAGATCTTCCCCTGGAGTGCTTTAAGCCATCAGTCTGTTATGCAAAAGATGAACAAATTGAATACGCATTTATTTGTGCTCATGCAGCTAAGTCAGGAAAAGGTACAGCTGGCCCCAGATCGCTGTCATTTATTAATAGACAGTGAGATGCAAAATATCTCTCTTTTATATATGTAGATAGAAGCAAAATTTCCAACCAGTATAAAGACATGAGTGAAGCCATGCTTGGGGAGGAACAGAAAAACTTGAGGTACTTCTAACTTGCTAAGCACAATAAACATCCTTAAGTATGAGGTACTATTTATACTGGAAATGGGTGGTAAGTGGATCACTTGTGATTGCAGTCAAACATATGTTCTACAAATGCAGCTGCTATTTCAAACTCCACACTAAGCTCAATTTATAACTGCTCCCAATTCTGCAGTCTGTGAGTTACATTATAATGACTGTTTATAGGAATGTTCTCTCTCCAGAGCATTTGTTTGCATTTTATCTGAATAGCTGCTTTTTGTTTACCTTCTTTTTCTGAGCCCAGGAGGTGTAACTTGCTCTTGTTTACCAGTCAACAGCACTGATAATGATTCTTCTCAAGAGTTTTCTTGAATTAAAAAGAAGCAAACATGCACAAAGCCGTACTAAGTATAGCACAACCCCATCACTAGTCATGAAAAGCACTTGGCATTTATTAGCAGTAACATCTAAAAATTATTTTACTGTTGAGTGGAATTTTCATGCTCAGAACAAACTTTTTTTTTTTCCTGGAAAGGATCTAGTGACATTTTCTTCCCTTTAAGTTTCATGTCTATTTTCTTCTACATCTTGGTGCATAACTCCTGATTCTGCCATATGCCTGTCTCCCTCAATACCTTAGTGTACAAAATGAGGCCAAGCCCTGCAGTTTTTCTTTTAATGGCCTCATTTTTTTTTCCTAAATGTCCACTGAACAGAGCATTCAGTAGTGTTAGAGCAGAAAAATACCAGAGTTAGGGCAGATGATATACAAGATTTTAGCTGTAGTCTAATGGCATTCTCAGATCTGGATGTGTGCATAGCATAGTGGTATTTCTTACATGACAAAAAATCTATTATGAAACATCTTAATGGAGTCCAGAAAGAAACACTCATGGATTTCTTTATGTGTTTTTAGGCTTCATATCTCTTAAATATCTAACAATGTCCAGTTATCATGATGAGACTGAAACTGTACATAAATATTAAGAGATACCTGGTTTATACAGCTGCTAAGGGTTGGGAGGAGTTGATGGGAGGAGCGTTTGTTTTGCAGGCAGTGGTAAAGAAATAAAAGAAGTAGTTGTAAAAAGTTAAATCTGAAAGAATTCATGTTAACAAGAAATCCAGGATTTGAAGGGACAGAATAAAAATACCTTGATGTGTTCAGGAAAAAAAAAACCCAGCAAGATACCAATGGAGACAAAGATTTTGCTACAAGAGGCTGTGATTAGAATGATTCACTGGTCCTTTCCAGTTTTAATCTCCTATTATGCACCTTAAATATGGGTCATGCCAAGAGTTATGCTAGTAGCTTCTCAGGAGCAGGCAGCTTTGCTTCAATTTGCATGTGCTTCAAGTCACCAAACATTTGCACTGCTGTACTTAGCACATTATAACTGGGCTTTTGAGTATAAATTGCTGCTCGAGTTCACTGGCAGCAAATATCTTCAGTCAATCAGATTTATTCCCAGGAATAAAAGGTGAGGTGGAAAGGCTGATGGAGTCCATATATAAGGTTGATGGAAGTGATAAATACTGCCTTCAGCCATGGACTCTGGAAAATAAATCTAGGATCTTCTGACACTTCACAGATAAACAGAGAAGTTATGAAGAAGACTCCTTTGGGGAGTTCTATTTTCACCCCATCCTGTTGAATTTGGTGCCACTGCACAGAATGTCAATGTATTTGAAATACTTAACTTCCATTCTGCATCCACATGCTGATGGACACAAATATGCAGGGTACAAGCAGTGCTAATATGTGGCCCTCCCTGTAACAGTCTCATATGTGAATTAGTGCAGGCAGTCATACAGATATTCCCTGCAAGAAGGGCTGATCGAGTATAAATATCCAGATCAAGCTCACAGGTTCACTTGAGAATAACACAAGGAATGTTTTCCCTATGAATTCAGAAAAAAAAAAAAGCAGCTATAGGGGAGGGCTATGTCTAATAATTTCTTTTCTCCTCATCCTCTTGGCATTCCCCTCCATATTTTCATGCTCCAACTCCTAATTGCAGGTTTTTCCCATTGATCGGAATTTGGACCCCAATTCACTAAAAGCCATGCTTTTGAATCAATAGTGTTTGAAAAGTGTGAAAAGACGGTCTTTATTGCTTACCACCTTCACAGAGAGCCTGTAGGGCTATCACATTTAAAAATCTGATTGCATTTCTCTGCTTGTAGCTCTTTCTGTGAACTGTTACTAATATGTATTTTAGAAAGCAGTAAATAAAATGTGAATGAAGCAGGAGGTGCTCTGCCTGACATATATTTCTTGAGAAAAAAAGCATGAATGACGCTTTCTGCACCTGTAGCTTTTCCTTTCTCTAACAATTTTACACAGAGCCTCGTCAGTGCTTAGCTTGCCCTCTCCGTGGCTGGGAGTTGTAGGAAGCTCCCCGGGAATCAGTGCAGTTGTAGAAACGTTGGACGAACAAGCCTTCACAAATAATCAAAGCCATTTTAAATGCATTAGCTCATTTATGTTTCAAACATTTTATAAACAGAGGATTCGTTTTTCCAGTGAGAACCCTTCTTAAACCCTGATGCTTTACTGCTGTTGGACTTGTCTCTAGTTCCTGAGCTTGAACAAACCATAATACATTGCTGCCGTACAGGAAAGTAAAAATTGAACATATTATCTGTATGATTCCATGCAACTCCTATAGGGTACTATTCCTAGATAGATGAAGGTTTGCTGTAAGGAAGCTAAAAAGGCATCAGCCTTGTATGCATTCACCCTCCAGGCTGGCAGAAAGGTATTGAAAAAATTGAGCCTGTTCGTCTGAAAGAGCACTTTGTACCTGGAAGCTGACTTGGACACCAGGAACACTGGTTGGAGGTGGCACCTCCCTGGAGCAGAGGTGTAATTTAAAGCAGCTTCTGCCCAGGGGAGGTTGGGTGGCCTCACGCCACAACCAACTCCTCGCTCACACACACTCCCAGGCGTGCTTCCTCCTCCTTCAGGCTCAACCCGCGGTTCCCTGTAGCAGTCTCACATGGTGGCTTTATAAAAGGAAATAGTAACAGACTGGTACAGCAGCAGGTCAGCTCAAGCTGGGTGTCTGCACAGAGGGACCGTCGACGAAGAAGTCCCTGAGTTTTTATGCCCTCAGTCTATGCACTCATTCTTCTCGCGCCTCTTGTTCCAGTGGCGATCTTTGGTCTCAGGTGTTCTCTTACTGGATTCTTTGTCTGTGTTCGTGCAGACTAATTATACCTGTTTCCTGTGCCAGCGCCTCACCACCCTCACAGGGAAGAATTTCTGATACCCGTCTCCTTTCTTTCAACTCGTGCCCGTTCCAGCGCCCCGCAGAGCCCGGCCCNGCTGGTTCCGCGCGCTGGCGCTTGGCGTGTCCTTCCTCAAGTGCCTCCTCATCCCCGCCTAGTAAGGAGCTTCCCTGCGCACCGAACGGGATGGGGTGGGACGGAACGGGAGGGGGTGGGTGGCGTAGGGCTGCCGCGAACCCCCGAGGCCGGCCGGCTGGCCGGGCGCGGGCAGCGTGGCGCCGCGGTCCTTAGGAGGCCCCGAAGGTTCAGTGTGACTCCCGGGTTCGTGAGGGAAGCGAGGCGGCGCTGCCTCCGCCGCGTGGCACAGCTTTGCTTTTCTCTTTAGAAGCTTTTCTAGCCCGGTCTGGCTGGCTGCTGTTCGGGAAGGCCATTAAGTGTGCCGAAACATAAGTGCTTTGTAATTTTAAGTTTTTGTACGGAAAAAAACCCAAGCAAATTTCTATTAAGTTTCAGTTAGAACCTGGAATTTCGCATTAATTCTCCGAAAAGGCCAAGCTATAAATAATTCTTGCCCTATAACCACCTGTATGAGTGACTTTTTACATGGTCACATGGTCATAGGACAAGGAGGAATGGTTTTAAACTAAATAAAATGGGAGATTTAGATCAGACGTTAGGAAAAAAATCTTTACTGTGAGGTTGGTGAGGCACTGGCACAGGTTGCCCAGAGAAGCTGTGCATACCCCATCCCTGGAAGTGTCCCAGGCCAGGTTGGATGGAGCTTTGAGCAACCTNATACCCGTCTCCTTTCTTTCAACTCGTGCCCGTTCCAGCGCCCCGCAGAGCCCGGCCCTCCCCGCGCATGTGCAGCGCGGCTCCCGACGCCGCCAGCGAGCGGGGCGCGCGCGCTTCAAACCCGGGCGGCGGGCGCGGCGCATGCGCGGGGCGGTGCCGGCGTAGGGCAG
>VXAZ01006878.1:845437-859171 GCA_013399875.1 Gymnorhina tibicen
GCGTAGGGCTGCCGCGAACCCCCGAGGCCGGCCGGCTGTCCGGGCGCGGGCAGCGTGGCGCCGCGGTCCTTAGGAGGCCCCGAAGGTTCAGTGTGATTCCCGGGTTCGTGAGGGAAGCGAGGCGGCGCTGCCTCCGCCGCGTGGCACAGCTTTGCTTTTCTCTTTAGAAGCTTTTCTAGCCCGGTCTGGCTGGCTGCTGTTCGGGAAGGCCATTAAGTGTGCCGAAACATAAGTGCTTTGTAATTTTAAGTTTTTATACGGAAAAAAACCCAAGCAAGTTTCTATTAAGTTTCAGTTAGAACCTGGAATTTCGCATTAATTCTCCGAAAAGGCCAAGCTATAAATAATTGTTGCCCTATAACCACCTGTATGAGTGACTTTTTACATGGTCACATGGTCATAGGACAAGGAGGAATGGTTTTAAACTAAATAAAATGGGAGATTTAGATCAGACGTTAGGAAAAAAATCTTTACTGTGAGGTTGGTGAGGCACTGGCACAGGTTGCCCAGAGAAGCTGTGCATACCCCATCCCTGGAAGTGTCCCAGGCCAGGTTGGATGGAGCTTTGAGCAACCTGGTCTAGTGGAAGGTGTCCCTGCCCATTGCAGGGAGGTTAGAATGAGATGGTCTTTAGGGTCCCTCCCAAGTCATTCTGTGATACATCTTTGGCATGAAGTTCTTGAGCAGCATGTTTGTTACTGTTTGAGTTACTTGATCACAGTAGTGTTCTAGAGCTGGTAAATAGAGGCTTCCTTCTTATCTGCCTGTGGTGGTGTGCTCTGAAGTTTTTCTCCTTTTAAGTGCATGTATATGACTCTTAACATACACCTTCTGTAGTTATTCCACAGATTTCGAAGTCCATAGGAACTGGCTTGCCATCACCCACAACTTGCCCCTCTCTCAGTGGTACTACGAGGTAAGTACGTGTTTGGGGATTTTTTTAGCTGTGTGTAAATTACAAGCACATTGGGTATGTCAGACCTTGTGAATTCTGGAAGAGATGGTTGGTGACTGTCATGTAGCGGGACAAAAAGATGCCAGTCACAATTTGCTGGCCCTGTGTAGCATTTAGCTAAAAAATAAAAGTTGTTTGGGGAAGGTGCAAGTACTTATGAAGTCAAAATGGGAAAAGCAATTAAGGCACGTGGATTTGCGAAGATTTCATATTCATATTCCAATAACGTGTGTTATTGGAAAGGCCGTGTAGCACAGGAACAAGTTGCATGGGTCTCTTTGCTCTTCTCATTGATGATACACAGTTACCAGAATAAAGAATGAATCATGCTAACGGGTATATACATCTATCCGCTGTGAAATCAATCACTGTAGTAAAGTTTTGAGCCTTTGCTGGTGTGCTAGTAGCATGCGTTGATTTTTATCTAAGTGAATCACCTTTAGGTTTGTCATAGACTCAGCCCACCTAATTGAGTTTTAATCTCTCTTCTGGTATCTGCTGGAGTACAGGGATAGATACTGTAGTGTCTAGTACTCCACACGAGCATCCAGGAGTAAATGATTTGTGCAGGTCAGAACTTTGTAAGACTGATCCAAGGACTGTTTTACAAGCAAATTTCTGTAATGCCAGCATTAACCCCACGCCAGAGCATAGGATGCCTTTCATCAATATGACATAAGCATCTAGGAGCATGCTCATTGAAAAATATACCCCATCCCAACCTGCTCTTTTCATCCCTCCTCCTCTCCTATTTCCACAGCCAAGGAGTTAATTGCTGGTCAGGGCATAACAACCATCCTTATAGGAAGAGGTGACATAATGCCATTTGATCTTGATAAGGTTGTATGAGAGTTAAGACTTTTTAACTGATGAGTAAAAGTAATTTTGAGGCTGGAGCAAGGCTGATTGCATTGGTGTCGCTCTATAATACAGACCAATATTGGCTGTGAGCTATTTTACTGAGATTTTGTAATATTGGCCCTATTACTGTAAGTTGATTTATAGATAACAAACAGTAATATACCGGTTAGGTGCAGGTACACAAAATGCTCTTTAATCTTTTCCTGCTGATCAGGAGATGTCCCATCTCTACCAATACTGCAGGAGAACAGCTTAAATCACGGTCAGCACCACAGGGCTGGCTACTGATTGTGGAGTGGTTTCAGTTACACAGAGGTTACTGAGAGAAAATGCATCAGCTGGTTTGCTGCAGCGAGCTGTACCTGAAGGACTGCAGACAGCATGGTTTGTTACAAGCTATTTAATCTTATTTTGTCTTTAGGCAACCTCGGAATGGACCCTGGATTATCCACCATTTTTTGCTTGGTTTGAATACGCACTTTCTCACATTGCCAAGTACTTCGACCCCCAGATGCTGGTTGTTGAAAACTTGAATTACGCCAGTCGTGCAACCATCTTCTTCCAAAGGCTTTCTGTCATCTTTACAGATACCCTCTTCATATATGCAGTTCATGAGTAAGTCTTAATGTTCTAATTTTAGGGACAGTGGATAGTCCTTCATATGTGGGCTTGTTCTGTAGCCACAACAAATAACTATTTGTACAAATAAGCTTGTAAATGTTGGGAAATGCCAGAGTTGCTGGAACCTGTTCAAAGAGAAACTTGGAATATGGTGCTAAACACAAGATAACGTGTTCTTCTTGGAGGTACAATTGCTGTGCATGTGATGGATTTGCACGCACTCGGACACCAGCTGCTGTTTCACGTGTTATGCTTGGGTTTGCTTCTGTCACTGGGCTCACTTTGTAGGAGTTGCAGGGCAGCTGGTGTGCTCAGAACAGGTTTTTTCCTGTTACTTTTCTTATTACTCTGTTCTTCTAGAGTAGAAGCATGAAGGAAATCTGTCACAAAATGCCAGTATCATCAAATATACAAAGTTGCTCCAGTGTTTTTGATTATAAACTGATTATTCCAAGTCTAATGTAATTAGGATTGGATGCTTTCAGTGTGGCCTGACTTTGTGAAGAACTATTTACCTTATACCTAAAGAATAGACTGGGGGGGATGTTCTGAGAAATATGTTGCCTACCTTAAGGATTTGGCTGTAAGAGTCTTCCGTCATTTTATTCTGTCTGCTAAAAACCTGGGTAGGGAATTCTGTGATTGGAGCAGTGCCTGAGCTCCTTTATTTACTTTCTTTTTTTGGAATGGGCTAGCTTTGCATTGTGACTTCTTTTCCTTTTATTGTTTTGACTCACAGATACATGAATGTGAGGTTGAAGGCTCAGGGCTGGTGTCTGCACAGGGTCATTTGCCAAGAGAGGTGGTAGATGCCCAATGCCTGGAAAATTTCAAGGCCAGGTTGGATGGGGATTTGAGCAACCCAATCTAGTGGAAGGTGTTCTGCTTATGGCAGGAAGGGTTGCACTAACAATATTTCAACACAGATCATCTGTAACTTTTTTATGTGATTTAAGATAGCTTTCAAAAGTCATATGAACCATATTGCTTCACACTGAGAAGTAATAAGATGTTTCTAACCAACAGAAATAACTCATAATATGGCAGGGGGCAGGGGTAGCCAGGGAGAGGTTAATGTCCAACTGAGGACCTTAAATACAACTCTCTAAGTTGTCTCCAAATGGAGCAACACGCTGCTCATGATGGCAAGCAGGCTATGACAGCTTTATACTTACTGAATGGGAGACTTGAACCTGAGGCAGTTACATAATGTAAGCTTTAGCGTGTGGAACACACCACAGCTATTGAAATGGAAAGTCCTTTTTTTACTAAACTTTGTTCATAACACTGCCTGCCCTTGATGAATTTAGCAAGAATTTTATCTTTGCCTTGCATCCTGGCAAAATGGCTAACTTCAGAGTAAGTGCAGTTCTTAATTCTTAAAACCAATGTTTTTGCTTGTATGTTTGAATTAAAGCTTCTGTTTCTTCTGCTTTTGTTCAGGTGCTGCAGATGTGTAAATGGAAAACGAGCTGCAAAGGATATCCTGGAAAAACCAGCATTTATTCTTGCTGTTCTGCTCTTGTGGAATTTTGGGTTGTTAATTGTGGATCGTATCCTTTCAAACCATTGTGGCTTGTTTGTGGTTTGGTTTCTTAACAACCTGTTAGAGTGTGTGGCACAATTCTGTATTATTATTGCTGTCATAGCAAGTAAAGCTGCTGGTTTTGTTTCTGGAGTTAGTTCAATAACTTTTATGTTTTCATTAGAATTACTATTTGGCAAAATGGAAGTTAGTCAGTTCTTGGTCTGATTTGCCAGAAGTGGAGGAGGACCAACCAGTCTGGCAGCAATGTGCCTGTTCCTCCTCCGCCTGCCTACAGGAGTATTAGCAGAGAGGCTCTGTGTTCTGGGTGTGGTTCCAAGTTTGTCCTGTGGCAGGGAAAATCTTCAAAGTGCTTTAAGATTCAGACTGCATTCAATTGGTTAATATTATATGGGAATTAGGAAGTCTTTCTAAAGAAGTTATCATAGAATCATAAAGTGGTTTGGTTTGGAAGGGACCTTAAAGATCATTTAGTTCCAAAGCCCCTGCCTTAGGCAGGGAGACCTTCCACTAGACCAGGTTGCTCAGAGCCTCATTCAGCCTGACCTTGAACACTTCGAGGGATAAGGCATCCACAACTTCTCTGGGCGACCTGTGCCAGTCCCTCATCACTCTCACAATAAAAAATTTCTTCCTAATACCCAATCTACATCTCCCCTTTTTTAGTTTAAAACCATACCCCTTGCCCTGTCACTCCATGCTCTTGTCAAAAATCCCTGTCCAGCTCTCTTAAAGCACCTTCCGGTACCTGAGGGGCTACAAGTTCTCCCCAGTGTCTTCCCTTTTTCAGGCTGAAATGACCCCAACTATCTGAGCCTGTCTCCATAGCAGAGATGCTTCAGCTCTCTGAGCATCTTCGTGGCCTTCTCTGAATGCCCTCCAACAGGTCCATATCCTATATAAAAATAACTCTGGAAATGGCAATTACTGCAACTCAGTCTTGACACAGTGTGCATTTAAAGGAAGGACTTAGTTTTCTCTGTCACAGTTCTTGTGTATGTTGCCTGCTTACAAGTGGTAGAAAACCACTGTCACCATACGTTAACCAGTGTGTGGCAGAAAGTGGAGTTTTAACCTTTTTTGGTTTATGTTACAAAAGTTGCACAATACATGTGTAGATTGTTGTGTTTCATTTCGTTGAGGTAATATGCCAGCATTAGTGTATTTTGTGTCTAAGGTGAGGTTAAATAATGACTTGTGTCTACATGGTGTGAATTTAAGGTTGCTTTCTTTATTTAAATTCCATTTTAATTTTAATTTGTTCCTCATAATTTTGAGTCTTCTCCAGAAAACAGTAGTAGTAAAGAAAGCTTGCTTTATCCTTGACTCAAGTTCAGATATTCACTTCCAGTACAATGGCTTCCTGTTTGGGCTGATGCTTCTTTCTGTTGCTCGGCTGTGTCAGGTAAACCCAAGTGACTCTTGTCTGTTTGTTGCCATGTGTATTTTGGGTGCATTAGTTCACTTCATAGGGCTGCTCATGTTGTGGGCAGTGGTAGTGGCTTCATGTTGAGCTGCGTGAAGCTGGATGTCTAATTATTTATTGAGTTTGTGGGGAAGAGAAAAACTTGAAACTCACCATAATTGCTTGCTGATGCTGCAGCATTGCAATTCCCCGTAAGAAAGCTGAATTCTGTGTTACACCTGAGCAATGTGGCATCATTTCTTGCCGTCTTACCTTCTCCCAAATCACCAGTCCTTAGAAAACATACTTCTGAAGCTGTGGAGAGGTGACTGTGTGACAGCATAGTTTCCTTCTTCATACCTGTTGCACATAACGCTACTGAATTTGTAATTTGAAGTAAATACTCTTTTTAATGCTTATAATAAATGTGCCATCACTTTAGGAGAACAACAGAGGACCATTAAAAGCGAGTACAAAGAGAAGAGCTTAGGTTTCGTTTTATTTTCTTTCAGAAAAGGTATTTGGAGGGCGCTCTTCTTTTTGCTGTTCTTCTGCATTTCAAACACATCTACGTGTATGTGGCCCCAGCATATGGCATTTATTTGTTACGATCCTACTGTTTTACTGCAAATAATGCAGGTAAGATGGAGTTTTCCTCACTGGCTTTTGGGGGGAGTTGTGTTAATCAGTGGAACTAGAGGAACACTCAAGATGCAGATACAGTTGGAACAAAATGGCTGTATGTCAAACAAAAATTCTGCTTGAGAGCAGAATTGGTAGGATCTTGAAAGATCTTTGAAATATACTTACTTTGTACAATTTTTGTTTCTTTAAGAGTTCTTTGTTAAGAAAAACCAACATGAAGTGGCAGATGGCACTTGGAAGCCATAAGAATTATTCTGGATATGAAACAAGTAGACAGTATCAGAAGCTATTTCAAAGACCTTCTTTGAGTTTCTCCCCACTTTTTAGCACCGAAACATGCCTGATACTCCTCATGTGAACAGGGAAGGTAAATTTGAAAAATACTGAAAGCTTGTATAATGCAGGAGCTGCAGTGTGGACAAAAGAAATGCCAGCTGGAAGGAAGCAGAAGGAAGCAACTGAATATATGGACGTGAAAGGCTGTGTGCCCCTTTTAGATAGATGCTAGCAATTCTTTGTCAGTGTGGAATGCTTTGTCTCCCTTTCTGCAGCAACTATTTCCTTAATCTGTTTGTTTCTTATAGATGGATCCCTGAAGTGGAGAAGTTTCAGCTTTCTTCATGTAACTCTGCTGGGACTGATAGTCTGTCTTGTTTCTGCTCTTTCATTGGGACCCTTCCTAGTATTGGTAATAACCCCTTTTTCATGTGTTATTCCCCTGAACAGTTAGAAAATATTGTTATAAAAATATAAACCATGTCTTATCTAAAGAGGCCATTTCTTTGTTCTTCTGTTTTCTGTAGGGTCAGCTGCCTCAAGTCATTTCACGGCTCTTCCCTTTCAAGCGAGGTCTCTGCCATGCCTACTGGGCCCCCAACTTCTGGGCTTTGTACAATGCCATGGATAAAGCACTGACAGTTCTTGGTCAGTATGCTAATCTTGCTGTTTGGTGCCTGTTTGCAGACAGAGAGCTCTCTGGATTTTAATCTTTCCCATTTGAAATGTAGGCAGTAGGTTATGTTTTCAGATTGCCATAAATCGTATGGTTGTCCACATAGTCCACTGCATAAGTTATCAGCAGTAGGTCAGAGATCAATTGCTTCCCTGTGCCATCCTTTAAAAAAAGAAAAAACTTGGCCGTGTAGTTAGTTCAGCTACTTTATTTTCTTCATTAGCATTTATCAGTTTGTGCTTTTTTATGTTCTGTTTTTAGGGTTAAAGTGCAATTTTCTTGATGGTACAAAAATCTCTAAAGCCTCCATGACAGGAGGGCTGGTTCAAGAGTTTCAGCACACTGTCCTCCCTTCAGTGACTCCACTGGCAACATTAATCTGTACTTTCCTAGCTATATTGGTAAGAACAACTAATATTTTTTGACATTTTATGTGTTTTGTCCCTAGTAGGGGGACAAAATGTAATGGATAGTATGCACTTCACGTGAATTTTAATTCTAGGGCAACAAATATGTTGTTACTAATATATAGTGACTGATAAATGAGTTTAGTGTCTTAGATTGGAAGACAATTTCTGTATGCAGCCCAAATAGCAGGGAGCTGGCTGTGGTCTTTCAGTCTGCTTTTCCCTCCTGATATTTCAACAGAAATCCTTCAGACTCTACTCATATGTCCAGATAGATTGATTTTCTCCAGTGCTATATAATGCTTGTGCCACACACAAACACAGCCTGGGTGCAGTGGTGTTTTGTAACATTGACAAATCTCTTTGGACAATGGCTTGTCTTCAGGATTGCCAAACTTTTCACTGAAGTCCTGTTTTTGCCTATTGTTTCTAGCCCTCTGTTTTCTGTCTTTGGTTTAAACCTCAAGGGCCCAGAGGCTTTCTACAGTGCCTTGTTCTTTGTGCGTTGAGCTCCTTCATGTTTGGCTGGCATGTGCATGAGAAAGCAATACTCCTTGCTATTCTGCCTTTAAGGTAAGTGAATTTTGTACAAAGTAGTTGGCCAAACCAAACCTGCAGCCACTTTTTGAGGAATCCTCAGAGGGAATCACTTCGTTTTCAGTGTATTTCAGAAGGGGAACTTTTTTATAGAATGCCTCAAGCTGTAACAGTGTAGTGCACATAAAGTAAATTAATTTCAGGCACAGTTCAAACCTTGATGAGTGCTGTGGTTCATATTTTAAAATGCTGGATAGATTGTTCGGGAGCCAGCTGAGGAAAGGGATCTTCTGCACTGTGCTTGACCAGAACAATACACAGTTTTCTCCCAAAAGAACTTCATGCCTGCCTAGGGTAGAAGTGAAGCTGAAGTTCATAAGCTGCCTGACCAGTATTGCTTCAGACTGTATTTTCCTTCCTCAGAGATTTAGTGATGTTTAAGCTGTTGTTTTGTGCTGGGCCTTGCTGATAATTTTGTTCAGTGGATGTGTGGTTTTCTGAGGGAGGGTTTCCTGTCTGATTTTCCTCCTGTGTTTCTATCTCTGAGGCTATGTGGTTTGGAAGCAGGAGACTTCATCACAGGCCCAGTGTTAGGAGAGACTGGGGTACTGTGAAACTGTTTTCAGTCTTCAGTGAATTGCATAGTGTTTTGCTGAAATTAAGTTTCTTTGCTAAAAGACAAAAGCATAACAAATTATTGTCATTTTTAGCTTATTGTCTATTCAGAGAGCCAAGGATGCTGGCATCTACTTGATTCTGGCAACAACAGGGCATTTCTCACTTTTTCCATTGTTGTTCACACCACCAGGTAAAATGTTCTTCTATTAGTTAATCTTTATCTAGTTTGCAACATAGAGCTCAGTAGTCTTGATTTGGTTGTCATTTTTGCTTTAGTCACTTCCCAGTTGTTTGTGATTTCTTTAGAAAAGGAAAATTCTTATTTGTAGTGCTGTCTCAAATTGTAATTATAATTTGTGTGTTCAGTATGTTTATAATAGATAATTGAAGTAAGTGTATTGCAAATGCTTGGCATTTGCTTTAGTAAATGTTTATGCTTATTTTTAGGTATCCTAAGCAGTAAAACATGTAGGTCTGGAGAAAATAAAGCCAGATAATGCAAATGTGTCTAGTAGGATTTAAAGATGCTACAATATACATGGCAAAAGCTTTTTATAATTAATTTTAAAAGTACATAATGTTCTTTGTTTTTCAGAACTTCCAATTAAAATACTGCTTATGCTGCTGTTTACTGTTTATAGCTTCTCTTCATTGAAATCTCTATTCAGGTAATTAAAGAAATTTTATCTCAGTGCCAAGAATAACATTTCTTCTGTTGTTGGGAACAGCCATTGTCATAAGGGGCAACACAAACAGCACAGAAAACTGATGCTGAAGTGTCAAATTAAAGTGTTACTGGTCAAAAGATGCTGCTGCCTCTGTTCTCAGGAGGCAATGCTTAAATTAGGATTATTGCAGCACATCCTGGTTATTGTGACAGCTGCCCAGTTAGTCCCAGCAGGCTGTAGATCTCCACCTGCCTCATGCTCTGTTAAAGCACGGAGTTGTGATGCTGTAACCTCCGAGGATTTAATTCAGTATTCAAGCACTTCCTACAATGATTTGTCTGCAGATTGTTTATCGTTTATCTTATTGAACTGTGGATTTTTGCAGTAGTGGTTAGTATTTTAATGTGTGGAAGGGGCAGGTTGTAAATAACACTCATTTGCAAGCTGTAATTTGTCAACAAAACTGCAAGTACTTGGTTGGCAGAACATCCAATTGCCCAAGCCATCCTGTGTAGTTTCACAGCCTGTTTATCTCTTACCATTTGGCCAAAGATAGTGGTTATCTTTATAAACCCTGAAGTCCCCACTTCCCTATTTCCCAAACTTTTCAGGGCAAACCCAAGCTGTAATGAAGAGTTTATAATGAAGTACTGTAAACATGTATTCAGTACTGCAGGCACATGCTTTTTGTAGGTGATTTTTTTAATTTGAGAATTCATTCTGTCTCAAGAGCTCTAGCTAAAAAACTCCATAGGTGTCGCTGTAGAGGCGGAAAGCGACACAAATACCCCAGGACTCACTTTCAGGCAAAAGACTATTCCAACTCCAGAGAGATTTTATAGACTTTGCTATGTTTATCATTCATGTTACATTACTATTGGCTACTTAACCACTACAGTAGTTCACTGGCTATCATTTAGCTACAATGCTGTTCTTAGCTACCGGTAACAAAGGCATCCTAAACATTTGGAAAACACCAGCTGCAGCTCTGCTGTTTTGGTTTCTTGCTTCTGTTAACACTTAAGTTTCTCACAGGTACAAACGAATTGTGTTAAGATTAACGTCAGAGCCAGACGGGCTTGCTAACCTGCTGTTAATTCCCACACATAGGAGCTTAGTTTTTGTTTAGAGATGGAGCTTTCACAAGTTTCTTGTTCTTAACTTGCCAAAACATGAAATTCCCTTTAAACTACCTGCAGTAAACCCCCTGCCACCAGTGTCCTTTGCAAGACAGATCAGCTCACAGTACATCCTAAAGAAAGCTTGGTGGAAGAGGTTAAAAAAATCTGACATTTCCAGTCTTTGGTTGTAGAGCAACTTTGGTGGAACAAGTCTTTGTATGAAGGGCTTTTGTTCACTGAAATGGTGTGAGGTGAAGCAGAGCAATTGATGAGGTTTCTCCTTAGGATTCCAAGGCATCCTGGAACTTAATAAGGACATTGAGCTGTACTCTTGATTATCATGCTGGGGTTTTTTCCTACTGTAACTCTTCAAATTGTTATTTAAACCATTATTTTGATCTAATGGGAGATTCTCTTTTCACTGGTGACAGCTGAAAAACAGAGTAGTTATTTTTAGTTAACATGTGTTTTAACACTACCTCTTTTTTAACTTGTCTGACAGGAGAGAGAAACCTCTACTTAACTGGCTTGAAACAATCTACCTCATCCAACTAGTGCCTTTGGAAATCTTCTGTGAAATCATATTTCCCCTGACCCCCTGGAAATGGCACTTCCCTTTTGTCCCCCTGTTGCTGACCTCTGTGTACTGTGCTCTGGGAATCACATATGCTTGGCTGAAACTCTACGTCTCTGTCTTGACTGAGAGAATTTCTGTCAGGCAAAAGGCTGAGTAAAGCCACAGTGCTGGGACCAGTCCCAGGATAGCCCTTGGAGGGGATTCCTGGCACAGTGAGGGGTTGTCACAAGGCCATACAGCTCTTGATCAGACACAGTGTACGTGTGCCATCGCCACGCAAGGAGCTCTTCTTGCAACACTCCTGTACTGCCCAATGAGGATACCTCTGACCAGAAGCACTGTCACAGTAACAGGGAGGGCTGTGGGTAAACTGTGGAGCTTAACAAGGTCCAGACTTCTGTCCTGAGGAAAACATGCCTGGTTTTCCCATTATGGTTTGTATTTGAATAGAAGTTTCTGTGGCGCATTACAAGGGATGATTGCTGTGTAGGAGAGCATTGTAACTGTGTTCTATGGAATTTGTAAATTAAAAACTTTTTTTTTTTTGTTTGAGCATTTCGTGCATTATTTCAGCTCATCTCTAAGCCCTGCTTTTGAGAGACACGCACACAACTAAGGATGTAGTATGTAGCTGGAAATTTGTCCTGAGGTGCTTTGTCAAACGCTTGCACATTCAAATATCAGCTTTTAATATGTCCACATCCTGTTGATCTCCTTGTTTCATAGGCACTTTGCAAATAGGTTTTAATATTTTTCTAGTAGCTTGTTTTTTTGTAGACAAGATGACCAAATTGAGGCATGCTACTCAAAGAAGTATTTTAACACTATTAAACGTACCAGATAATGTGGCTCCATAGTTGTATTTGTAATGCATGTAAAATTCTACAACTAACAAAATAACAAGTGTCCACAGTTCCTGTAATGACTTAAGGAAAAGGTAGATTGTTTTCTGCCTCTGTGGAGTCATGTTCCCCAAAAAACAGCAGTTATTAGTGCAGTAAATAATTACACCTTTTAAACCCTACATAATTGTCCCTGGAAGGTGTTGCTCTGAGGTTGGGATCTGGCTTGGATTCCACTGCTGACATAAAACTGGGAGGAGAGAGGGATGGATGTTTTTTATTATTATTATTATTTACAGTAGTTTTTGAACTTTCTTCCATGTTAGCTGAAGAATGGGCCCTTTACATCAAGTGTAGCCAGGGGTATAGTTATGCTTTTTGAGTTCTTTGAATATTTTGGGTGTTTAAAATAGAGTGGCTCTTGTTAGGGCAACAGGTGAGCAGTAATCACTGGATGTTTCTGGAACCAAATACCTTGTGCATTTAAAGTTTTCACTGCCAGTGAGTTCATATTCAAGACATTCTCACTCTGGTTTTCATTACTTTCTCATGGTTTGTGCTTTTTTTACACCATCAAGGATTTGCCATGTTGTTAGGTTGCTGTGGCTGCCAGTGGTGCCATGATGCTTCTTGCACCTATCTTGTACCTCAGGTCCAAGCCTCAAGGCTCTGCCCAGGGTAAGGCATCCATAATGCTTGTGTTCATGTCTGCTGTGCTGTCCTGTGTAGCGAAATGGTCATAGAAATAAACCCTACAAACACCCCTCTTAGCTCTTCTCCAGCAGCACCTTTGAACATTGGGAAATCCTCCAGAAAGAAGCCACACAGCAAAGCTGTGGGTGCACCATCCCTGGAAGTGTTCAAAGCTGGGTCGGATAGAGCAACCTGGTCTAGTGGAAGTTCTCCCTGCCTATGGCAGGGTGTTGGAAGTAGATGACCATTTAGGTCCCTTCCAACCCAAACCGTTCCATGATTCTGTGAAGTTGAGTCCAGGGCATGATGGTGTAAGTGGCTGCATGTCACCATTGTATGATTCCAGGTTCAACTGAAGCATCTCCCACTGCGGAGCAGTGACTGCCCAACCTCCTCCTGTGTGGATGTCAGGAAAATCCACAAACGCCAGAGGTTTATGTCCAAAAAGGAGACACAGGAGTCCTGCAACTTTATTCTAATAAAGGGAGAGAGTCCACCGGGGCACACGCCCGCGGGGTTTTCTCTCTTGAGGTTTCGGAGGGCGCAGCCTCCTTTTATCCCAAACTCCCGGCCGCACATTGCCCTCTTCCTTTCCCCTCTGGCTGAGGTACAGGGAAGGTTCGGCCTTCCCGAACCGCCTCCCACACATTCCCCCCTCGAACCCACTATTTTACCCCAAAGCTCAGAAGTTCAGGCTTGTGCAGACCCTGGTCTGTTTCAGGAGCCAGGCTGTGTGCGCTCTGCAGCAAACCTGCGGCCCAAAGTTACTGGAGACATTAAGACCCATTTCAAAGACATTAACACCCATACCTTCACCCATCAAATTGTTTGTAAAGACATTAGTTTTCCTCTCATGGACAAAGGCTAAATAATACATTTTTAGGAAAGAGGCTGAGAAGCCTTTAGGACCTGTGATGTGTTTGGTTAATGCAGGGTTCTTTAACGGTTCAGTCAATCCTACTACAGTGGCTCGTGATTTAATGTGATTTCGTATTAATTAAAAAAGAAAAAACTAACACTATGGGGTAGGTCTCAGTCTTTAATCTGTCGGCAGGAAGAGCTCTGAAAATTAATTGGGTTCGATTTTAGTGCTTAATTAACCCCCTAATTTACTTCCCGACCGGCCTCGCTGGCCCTGCAGAGGCAGCGGGGCCGCTTCACCCAGTGGGCTCAGGGCTGCAGGAACCCCCCCCTCCCGCCCCGATCCGGCTCAGGCCGCTCAGCCTGGGATTTTGCGGGGGGTGGGTTTGTGGGGTGGGGAGTTGGTTTTTAGGGTGATTTTGGGG
>VXAZ01006879.1:5162-20268 GCA_013399875.1 Gymnorhina tibicen
TTTAAAGCCACCCAGCCCCATCCCAGTGAGCAGGGACAGCTCCCGCCAGCCCGGGAGGCCCAGGGAAGCTGCCCTTGGGATCCCAGAACCATGGGATGGTCTGGGAAGGGACCTTAAGGATCTTCCTGATCCAAGTCCCTTGGAAGGCGAGTTCTGGATTTGGGGGGTGGTGGAGCAGGGAGGGAGAGGTGGGGGGACACGGAGGAAAGCCAGGACAGGGATTTGGGGTGGATTTTCCAAGGGCAACGTCCAGCCAGGAGCTGATCCCGATGCTCCACGTGTGGAGTGGGAATCCGGTGCCTTCAGGTAACGGCTCTGAGGTGCGGAGAGCTTTCCAGAGTGCGCCAGTAATAAATGATCGATAATCAATGATCAATAATCAATAATTACGGCGATCATTTTGCAGCTTTCTGGGTTGGCTCCGGAAGCTCCGTCGCTCCTGCCGGCGCCGTTCCCCCAGCCCCGCTGGTGTTCCCCTGCGCGTTCCCTGCCGCGAGGAGATCAGGACGGGGGAGAAGGAAGCAGCAATTTGCATAAATTAATTAAGGGCCCGGCCCTGCTCCCCGGCGCTCCCTGGAGCCCGAGCCAAACCCCCCGGCTCGTCCGAGCGGCACCGGCTCTGCCCTGAGCCGAGCTCTCCCCAAACCCCGCACGAAATCCGTCCCCAGCCAAAGCCACCGGCGGCCCCCTCCCCTCGCTCATTTATTTCCTCAGCCGTCCCAGCGATTTATTTTTAAACATATCAGGACGTTATGTTCCGTGACATTTCCCATCCACACAACACCATATGGATTGGCAAGCGGCTCCTGCTGGAAGCTGCGGGCTCGCGGATGCAGGGAGAGCTGGCAGCTCGCTGCTCCCACCCCTTTTGGGGCTGTGCCCTCATTGTTCCGCGGGCACCGCTTCGGCTGGGGGGAACGGAGCGGCTGGCTCGGAAAATCGGATAGATTGGATTTTCCTGGGAGCGTTGGGAGGCCACACCTTTGCTTTCAGAGTCCTGCAGGGCGGCATGGAATGCTGCATCCCAGAGCTGCAGGGTGGCATGGAATGCTGCATCCCGGAGCTGCAGGGTGCTGGGCATGGAATGCTGCATCCCGGAGCTGCAGGGTGCTGGGCATGGAATGCTGCATCCCGGAGCTGCAGGGTGGCATGGAATGCTGCACTCCGGAGCTGCGGGATGCTGGGCATGGAATGCTGCACCCCAGAGCTGCAGGGGGGCATGGAATGCTGCACCCCAGAGCTGCAGGGCGGCATGGAATGCTGCATCCCGGAGCTGCGGGGTGCTGGGCATGGAATGCTGCATCCCAGAGCTGCGGGGTGGCATGGAATGCTGCACCCCAGAGCTGCGGGGTGGCATGGAATGCTGCATCCCGGAGCTGCGTTTGGTGCTGGAGGAGTCGCTGGGAGGTGTGGACAGCAGGGCCTGAGTGGCCCCTGCCACCCCCACGCTGAGCTTTCCCTGCTCCTCCACCCGGCACACCCTGGGGACATCAGCCACCAGCTCAGGGGGATTTCATGGAATCATGGAAGGGTTTGGGGAGGAAGGGACCTTAAAGCCCATCCTATCCCACCCCTGCCATGGCAGGGACACCTCCCACTGTCCCAGGCTGCTCCAAGCCCCAGTGTCCAGCCTGGCCTTGGGCACTGCCAGGGATCCAGGGGCAGCCACAGCTGCTCTGGGCACCCTGTGCCAGGGCCTGCCCACCCTCCCAGGGAACAATTCCTTCCCAATATCCCATCTGAATCTCCCCTCTTGTAGTTTTAACCCACTCCCTGTGTTCTGTCCCTCCATCCCCTGGAAATCCTCTCTCTCCATCTTTCCTGCAGCTCCCTCAGGCCCTGCAAGGCCACACTGAGGTCACCCCAGAGCTTCTCCTCTCCAGGCTGAACAATCCCAGCTCTCCCAGCCTTTCCTCCCAGCAGAGCTGCTCCATCCCTCTGCTCATCCTGGTGCCTCCTCTGGATTTGCTCCAGCAGCTCCAGGTCCCTCCTGTGCCGGGCCCCGGGGCTGGGGCAGCTCTGCAGGTGGGGTCTCACCTGAGGGGGCACAGGGGCAGAATTCCCCACCTGGATCTCCCTCCCTCCTTCTTGGGAAGCTGCTCCGATCCCTTTTCCCTCACAAACCATTCACCCAAGTAAGTCCCTCAGAAAATTATTCCAAAGATAAACCTGGGAATGGGCACGGAATTGGCTTCCCCTGCAGGAAATGGCTGAGCACGGAGTGTCCCCCCCCCGCACGCTCTGACCCCCTCCCACCTCCGTGCCCAGCCCAGCTGCTGCAGGGGAAGAGCGCAAACTGGAATCCAGGCACTTTTTAGCAAATCCCCATCAATAATTGACAGGATGAAAAAAACGAATCCAGGTGCTTGAAGACAGAGTGTAAACCGTAATTAAAACCTCCCAGAGCTGCTCTGACAGATGGCACAATCCAGACCCTGAAAACCGTCCACGAACACTTATTTGATATCCGAGAACGCTGACTGCCAGCAGGCTGGGGTGCTGGGACTGCATCTCCGCCGAATCCCTGACATCCGGGGAGAAATTCTCTGGGTTACCTCACCGCTCCCATAAAACCACCCTGGAAATGATGCAGGGAAGCCCGGGATCCTCACAGACATCCTGTGGTGGATGCGAACAGAACACCCGAGGCCACGTCCTTTGTAAAGGTATCAAACCTCGGCACGCAACCGTGGCCAGAAGCACGGCCAAAAGCGGGGTTGTTTTGCTGTAGGAACAAGCTGTGGTGGTTCTGAGGTGGGATTGGCAGTCCTGGAGCAGGTTCTGCAGCCCTGGTGGGGAAAGGTTGTTTAACCTGTTCCTGCTTCCAGCTTTAAAAGGCAGCACAAGAACAACTTCTGCACATCCACTCCCCCCCCCTCCCCGGGAAGCTGCAGCGAGACCCAGATTCTGCCTCCCCACTAAGATTTGCTCAGAGCATCCCTCCCCCGTCCCTTCCTGCCACCCTTTGGGGTGATTTTCCCTGGCTTTGGAGAGGCAGAGCAGCGCTGCAGCTCAGGGATTGCAGCTCCAGGAGCCGGACAATCCCCGGGGAGCAGCCGGGCTCTGCTCCGGGGGGAGCGTCCTGCGTGGGCCCGGCTCTGCAGTGCTCTGCAAATGTTCCTGCTATTTGTAATCAGCCCTGCCTGTCACACTCTGCTGTTTGTTCTCTCCGAGCTCTCCTGCAGAGCCTGCCAACAGGAATGTTTTCCACACAAAGATGCGGCAGCATGTGTTTCCGACAGGAATTCTGAACTTAGGAGCGCTCGCCTCGGAAACCTGAGGAGCCTGATGTGATTAAGGAGCGGATCCGCGGCACCCGGCTTGTTGGCAGTCAAAACACTCCCAGGTCGGGATTAGGAACATCACGAAGCCCCGGAGGGATCATCCAGCAGCTCCTGGCTGAGGTGAGTGTCCCCATTCCCAAATTAATCCGCCCGCTGAGCAGGGCCGACTGAGCGGGCAGACGAGGCTGGGAGCACGGAGTTACTCAGCGCAGGGAAGGAGGCTCAGAAAGGCCCAGACCGAGGGGAGGAAAGCTTTAAAGTGGAAAAAGAAACCCCTCAGCGCCTGCAGAAGAGATGATCATGGCACTGTGGGATGCCGGGCCTGGAGGAAGCGCTGGGAAAGGCGCAGGCAGGTGCTGATGGTTGCCCTGCTTGGGTTTCGTGGGACGGGGATCTCCTGGCCTGGCCCACCCTGGAAACTCGGATCCGAGCTCCCTGATCAGCTCTGGAGCCCAGGACAGCCCTTCCCAGAGCTTTCCGTAGCTGTGCTGCAGCAAAGGCACCATCCGGGCGTGGCAGCCCTCGGCGCAGGAAACACGACGCTGTCCTGGGCAGACGTGGAGGGGACGAGGACGAGGGCGTCCAGCAGCACGGCGGGAAGTGGGAAATGACCCCGCCGTGCCAGCGCTGTTCGGGAGATCCGGGCTCTCTCCTGCTCGCGTTGCTCGGGGGACAGCGCTTGGGCAGAGGAAGGCGTCCTCGTGAGGAATTCCCGGTGAATCCAGAACTTTCTGGTGCCGTGGATGGGATCCCCAGGGTGCTTCGGCCACGCCAGCCCCGTTCCTGGTATCCCCGCCCCGCGCAGGCTGAGCTGTCCCCGCGCTGTTTTCCGTGCCCGCTGCCACCCCTGGCGCGGGACACTCCGGAGCGGGAGTGAGGGGCACGGATTTCCAGGGGAGCGTTTCGCTCCATGGCTGCGCGGGGATGGGAGCGGGGAATTCACCGGGGCTGCCCCAGCGGCACCTCGGGAGCTGCTCCGATCTGCCAGCGGCAGCTCCCGGCGATTCCCCGTCCCTTTCGCGGCAGAGCAGGATGGAAAAGGTGAGGCAGGAGCTCTCCCGCAGCCCAAATTCCCAGCTCAGCTCAGCGAGGGTCTGGAGGCGCTGCTGCCTCCCCCTGCCCATCCCCAGCCCCAAACAGCGGGGGCTGAGCTTAGCCACGATCTCGGATCCCCCTTAGAGAATCCCGGAATCGCTGAGGGTGGGAAACATTCCCAGGATCACGGAGTCCCAGCTGTGCCCCATCCCCACCTTGTCCCCAGCCCAGAGCCCTGAGTGCCACCTCCAGCCCTTCCTGGGACACCTCCAGGGATGGGCACTCCAAACCTCCCTGGGCAGCCCCTGCCAAGGCCTGAGCACCCTTTCCATGGGGAAATTCCTGCTGCTGTCCAGCCTGAGCCTCCCCTGGCCCAGCCTGAGGCCGTTCCCTCTCCTCCTTAGGCACATCCCAAGCCTCCCACGTGGGAGACACCCCCAGGCCCCTGGGGTGCTGGGGACGCCCTCACCGTGCTCTGCCTCATTACCCTGGTGGCCACAACGAGCCATGGGCTCTTTGCCCCCTGCCCACGAGCCCTCAGACCCTCTCCAGCCCCACGGAGGGAGCTCGGAGCAGCCCAGCCAACACCAACCAGCCCTTCCCCGCACGTCCCCGCTCCTCATCACCCTGCTGCTCGCTCGGGAGGGTTGGAAACGCTGGGGTGGCCACAGAGGACAAATCAGGGGCCATCACGAAGTCATTTCTCTTCTCCTCACTGCCCAACAAATGCTGCCTTCTGCTGTCTACCACCCATGCAGGACCCGTGAAGCTCCTGGGACCGAAGCAGCAGCGCTGCTCTCATCTGCTCAGCTCCAGCAGCTCAAAGACAGCTTGGCTCTGCAGAGCTGCGGAGACAGAGCCTTGGAAACGGCAGCACGGCCTTGCAGCCAGCTTAATTCCGCATTTCAGCCCCTGGAAACACCTTCAGGAAGGGAAATGTGTGGCAAAAGCTGACAGGGTTGCTGTGTTTGACTGCTGGCACGTCCTTCTAATTAATTTCTTTGCTGCTCTTCCAAAGCAGAGCTCCTGTCCAGGATCAGAGCTGCTTTCTGCTGGAGCTGCCCAGCCCTGGGGCTCGTGCCATGCTTTCCCTTGGCCTGAGGCTCCAGCACCTCCCGCACCTCCAGCCTGGAGCTCCCAGGGGGATCTGAAGGGGTGAGTGGGGGCTCCCGGCCCAGCTCGGACCCCGCGGGGGTCACCGAGGCCGGGCTGGGCACGGCGCATCCCCGCTCCGATGATCCGCCCGGGAGGAGCCCTGGCACGGCTGCACAGGAGGGCAGCCTGAGGTGTCCCCAGCCCGGAGGTGGCAGCAGCTGCTGGGACACCCATTTAGGGAGGAACAAACTGGTGGAGACCACCTCGCTCCAGCCAAACCCGCGGGGAAGGCGAGTCCCTTGCTGTGGCCTCGTGGCTCCCGCACACGCGCTGAAGCCCTGGCACCTCCTCTGGGCTTCCCTGCCCTTTGGTGGTGGCCCTTGACACCTGGCGTGCCCAGAGAGGACAGGGACGCTGAGGAGGCCACCCAGGCTGGAGCGTGAGGCAGAGCTCAGCATCCTGAGGAGCAAAAGCCTCGTCCCGCTCCGGGAAGAGCCGCAGCCGCAGCGTGGGAGGCACCGGTTGCTGAGAAACCTCCTCCTCACCCCGGAGCCTGCACTGTGGAGCCTGCCCAGATTTGTTATTCTGGGATCCTTTACCTGCCGCTCTCCAGCACAAATACCACTGAAAAATGACTGTACAGGCTGCAGAGCTCCTGGCTACTCCGACCGTTCCGTGTTTTCCTGCTGGAGGAACTCTGCGCCTGGAGCTCTACAATAAAACTGATTTTTCCTGCTCCATCTTGCTTCCCTTGCTCCTTCAGACGAGTGCAGCAGCCTCGTGCTCTCGGTGGAGCTGCCCAGAGATCCGTTTTCCCCCGCTGGCTCTGCGGTGTGCGGGAGCCAGCCCCGGCGTGAGGCATCGCCTCGGCTTCTCCCCGCTGGGAATGCCCGGAGAGGGAGAGCCGGAGCTCTGCCCTCTGCGCGCTCCGTCCCTCACTCTGCACGCTCCCTCGCCGAGGCCGCGGGGCAGAGCAAACTCCACAGCCTCACCCGCATGAGTTCCCATCCTGGCACTTCAGCCCCCGTTCCCCTTCGTGGGAAGCCCGCCTCCGAGGGAGGGAGGGAGGAAGATGGGGATTCAGGCAGTGCTGGGTGAAACAGCAGCTCGTGGTGGCACAGGCAGGGCTCTCCCACAGCCAGGACTCTCTCCAGGAAGGAAAACTGCTTGGATGCTGAGCCCAGACACCCATTTAGGCACAGCTCCGAGGTGGAGCTGCCCAGATGTTTTCCCTTCCCTCGAGAGAGGGAAAAGGACATTTAGACCATTAAACCTGGCTCTGGGAGAACTCCAATAATTGGCTGTTCCAGTGGAAAAGATTCCAAATTCCTGGGCCAGACAGAGCAGGAGTCACGCAGGGTTTGTCCATAACCATCCCTGCCCATCCGTGGGTGACTGCTCTGGCCAACACTTCCCAGTCCCTTCCCTGGGAATGGTGCTCAGAAATGGGATCCAAACTGTTCCCAGCCGTGCTCCCTGCTCCCACAGCTTCCTGCCGCCGGTTGTGTCCTGCGGACACCTCTCCCCGAGGCCAGGCATGGCCCCCTGCTCCGAGGAGCACCTGGAATGTGGGACTGCCCATTACCCACCTCTTACCCAAGAGGGAGCTGCCTCTGGTGCAAATCCCACACGGACTGGCCCTGTTGGGATGTGGTGGAGCTGAGGAAAAGGTGGAAGCCCTGCAGGACGACCAAGCTGAATGTGGCCAGTCCACATGGAGCGCTGGCAATGCTGTGATTCCCACGGGACCCTGGCAGAAGATTGGGGATAGAACAAGAGAGGGGTCTGGGCCGTGGGTCACATCCCAGGGTGAATCCTGGAAGGGTTCCTGTCCTCCTTAGGGTGGGAGAGAGGGAGAGTCCCTCCCGCCTCGGATTTGGGATTCCAACAGCAAACTCCTGGTGGTTCTGCAGATCCCACGCCTGGGACACACCAAGGGCTGGGGACACTGGGGTGTGTCACTGGGTCACCGGGCTGCCCCTCCGCAGGGTGGGCACGTGAGGATCCTTGGCAGAGGGGCCACGGGCACAGCCTGGCTCCCCCACTTTGCCTGGAGCCTGGAAAAAGCCCCACGGGCACAGGCAGGACCAGCGCCGGGTCCTGGCGGCTCTGAGACGCTCCTGACTCCAACACGGAGCGAATCCTGCGTGGAAAACGTGGCTCGGGATGGAAAACCCGACCCGAACCTGGATTATAAGGATCACAACGCGCACCCACCTCCCCCCACAGCCTTTCTCCTCTTCCTCCCCTCCCTCTCTTTCCCTCCTTTGCGCGTTCCCCCGCTCCCTGCCCGGCCCTGGCTGCAGCAGGAGCGGCAGCAGCTCCCTGGAACGAGGCGCCGGAGCAGCAGGGAGCTGCCACATCCATCACGGCTCTGCTGTTGGAATTAATGAGAGCGCCACAGGTCCGGGCTGTCACTCACTGCCCTCACTTTGCCGCTTCCATATGGCTGCCAGCCGCCCGCTCCGCTTCCCGAGCCCTGCCAATTACAGCCGCAGCTCCGCCGCCCTCCTCCCGCCGCACTCACAGCTTCATTATTCTAATTAAGCCAAACAAGCTGAGCCCTCCCTTCCGCGCTGCCGATGCGCGGCCCCCTCGCATGCAACGCTGCAGCAGCTTTGCAGGGAAAAGGGCTGGAGAACGGGATCTGCGGGATGCCCTCTCTGCCAGCCGCGCCGGGCCCCGCTCCTCGCCCGATCGGCAGCAAATCTTTCAGGGCTCTTTTCTTTTCAAATCACGGGCCAGGCTGGCTGTGATCAGCTCCCTCGGCTCCCAAACTAATTAGTCAGGGGATGTTTCAGAGCTCCATTGCATTTCCAGCTTCGGTTTTGGGAGATTTGTTTTGCGTTCTGCCTTCCGCCCCGAAGAAAGGGATGAGGCGGCACCACCGGGGCAGGAGCCCCTTGGGAGGGAAGGAAGGAAGGGAGGAAGGGATTTACCTCTCTGTGCTGAGGAGGGGGTTGTGTTTTCCCGGGATGCAGCCGTGTCCCTGCATCCCTAAATAACGCCCCCAGCCTCCCAGATTTTCCTCCTGGTAGTCCCTGACTTGTTGTTTTGGGCAACAAGTGGTCCTGACTCCAGAGGAAGGCTGGAGCAGCACCCCAGCCATGGATTGGGAGTGGATCCATGCTGGAATTAACGCACTTTAGAACAGCTGGGGGGTTCTGTGCCCTTACATGGAGTTTTTTGGCACAGCAGGGCTGGGCTAATCCCCCTTTCTGCTGGCAGGGATGGGTGAGGGGATGCAGGGAGCACTGGGAACGGGGCAGGACACTGACCCTGCACTGTGGCACGGGTCCCACTCCTCGCCCAGCGCCTCCTACTCCGTGTCCGGCACACACGGACATTCCCGGGACTGTCTGAGCCAAACCCAGGGGTGCTGGCTCCGCTGGAGAGGCCGACACGGAGGAGGCGCAGCGCGTGGGTGTGACCAGCGGAAGGAACCTTAAATCCCAGCCAAACTGGGGCAGCAACAGGGATTTCCCAGGAATTCCACCTGTCTGGGGCTCGGAGGGGTTGGCAGATCCAGCCCTGGGGAGGTGGTGGGATGAAGGGAAGGGAAGGGAAGGGAAGGGAAGGGAAGGGAAGGGAAGGGAAGGGAAGGGCTCGGCTCCTCTGCAGATCCCGGTGCCGCAGCCCCGCTCTCACTTGGGATTTGCTGCCCTTTGAATCCCTGGAATTGGTTGCTCTCAGCGTTACTCTGACGAGCTCAGCCAAGAGATGGAAGTGCTGGGAGGGAGCCAGAGCAGAGCCTGCTCCTGCTCGGGGGTGGGGAAACAGCAGGGATATTTCTCCGTCTCTCCTCCCTCTCCGTGCTCCGTGACACCGAGCAGCCTCCGGAAAAGCCTTTGGAAACCAGGGGCTGCTCTCTGCCTCAAGGCAGGCTTTATTTCTTAATAAATAAAAATTGATTATTTTTATTTATTAAAAAATTTTTAATAAAATCCTCCCCAAATTTTAACTTACATTTTAAAAAAACACCTCGGTCTCTAATTTAGTTTTTAATTTCCTAAACAGTCCTGGATTATTTTTTTTTTTGTTATTTCCCTGGTGTCTCTTCTCCCACCACAGCTTGGAGCAGAAGCAGGAGGCTTCCCAGGCAAACCGGGAATGGTTTGTGTGACTGGAATTCGGAACATCTTGAGAAAAATCCCCAAATTTCCCCACAGCCACCTGCTGTCCAGTTCCCTCGGATACCTTCACTGAGCACTCCGAGCTTGAAGTCCCACCTTCCCGATATTCCCCGCTCCCCGTTCTTCCCTGCCGCCACTTTGGGACCATCCCCGCTCATCTCCCGGTCCTTCCCTGCCTGCCACAGCTGTGCCCACACCCCGAGGGGCATCCCGGTGTAAATCCCTGCCTGGGCACGGGGCGCCGGGGTCTCCGGACGGCACCGCCCGGCAGAGCCGGTGACCCCCTGGAATTCCGGCTGCCTGGCAGCGGGAGGGGGAGGCGGCAGAGCCACGCTGGCCGTGCCATTGGGAGCATTTTCCCCATGAGTTATTGCCGGGTTAAAGGGTTGTGATAGTGCCAATATCCCGAGCCGGGTTATTGTGTTATTAATGTGAGCCTGTCGCTGGCCATTAGCGCCGTGATCAATCCCCGCTGACAGCGGCTGCTTAGGCTGTCACACTTTGTTTTATCTGCCATCCTTAGACTTTTACTAACTCAGAAATTGCTAATCCAATCTCCTCTAACCCACTTAGGGGAGGACATTGTCTCTGTGCTGCTCAGACGCCGGAGCTGAGCCCGGGCAAGGACGTGCTGCGGGCGGGGGAGGTGGCTCAGGGGTGGCAGAGCCAGCTCGTGTTCCTCAGGGAATCGTGGAATGGGTTGGGTTGGAAGGAACCTTAAATCTCATCCCATCCCAGCCCTGCCATGGCAGGGACCCCTCCCGCTGTCCCAGGCTGCTCCAAGCCCCAGTGTCCAGCCTGGCCTTGGGCACTGCCAGGGATCCAGGGGCAGCCACGGCTTCTCTGGGCACCCTGTGCCAGGGCCTGCCCAGCCTCCCAGGGAACAATTCCTTCCCAATATCCCATCCAGCCCTGCCCTCTGGCAGTGGGAAGCCATTCCCTGTGTCCTGCCCCTCCATCCCTTGTAAACAGTCTCTCTCCATCTTTATGTTGGCTCCTTCAGGGCCTCACCCCCCTCACAGGGAAGGATTTCCTCCTGCTCGGGAGAACTTCTGGCCTTAACCCTTGGGACTGACTTAACTCCAGGTGACTCCATGTCCCTTTTCCTCCATGGCTCTGTCATCTTCATCTCCACCCCAGCTCCATGAGGATCTCTCCAAGTGCCTTCATCAGGCACCTCAGAAGCCTCGAGAGCTTTGCCACTTCCCCCCTGGAGCCTTCAATGGGCAAAAATCACCTTAAAACCTTCACGCGTCAGTGCCAAGAATCTGCACTTCGGGGTAAACCTTTGGAAAGGGTTGTCAGCTTTTTGTCAACTTGGCCACAAAGTTCCTAAGGGAACTGGAACCCCTCTGGAACCCCTCTGGAACTCCTCTGGAACCCCTCTGGAACCCCTCTGGGACCCCTCTGGAACCCCTCTGGAACCCCTCTGGAACCCCTCTAGAACACCTCTGGAACACCTCTGGAACCCCTCTGGAACCCCNGAACGCCTCTGGAACCCCTCTGGAACCCCTCTGGAACCCCTCTAGAACACCTCTGGAACACCTCTGGAACCCCTCTGGAACCCTCTGGAACCCTTCTGGAACACCTCTCCTACAACACCGTGCTGGGAAAGGTGGGGCTGTCCAGCCTGGAGAAGAGGAGGGTGTGTGGAGACCTCAGAGCCCCTTCCGGCTTCTGAAGGGGCTGCAGGGAAGATGGAGAAGGACTTTGCGTCAGGAACTGGACCCCCACTGCCAGAGGGCAGGGATGGGTGGGATATTGGGAAGGAATTGTTCCCTGGGAGGGTGGGCAGGCCCTGGCACAGGGTGCCCAGAGCAGCTGTGGCTGCCCCTGGATCCCTGGAAATGTCCCAGGCCAGGTTGGAGCAGCCCGGGACAGTGGGAGATGTCCCTGCCCGTGGTGGGGGTTTGGAACCAAACGATCCCTTAAGGCCTCTTCCAGCCCAGCCCATTCCACGATCCCACGGTGACATTCCAGTGAGTTAATTAGGACATGGATAACGCCACGGGAGCACTGAGTCCCTCCGGGGCTGTGGCAGCCTCAGCAGGAGGAACGGGCCTGGAACGACACCCACGAGGGGAAACAAAGCAGCGGGAATGTTCCACTGGAGCTCCCCGAGCGATAAATCCGTCACAGCCCGGGCCCTCTCCGTTTGTCAGGGTCACACACGCAGGGAAAGGCACGAACCCCTCTACGGCCGGAGCCGTCCCCGCTGTCAGCACCCACATCCAGGAATATCCGAGTTCGGCATTCCAGAGGGGGAAGGATCGCAGCACAAGGCGGGGTTTTACAGCCTCCCGCCGGTGCTTGGTACAGCCGGGGAGGCAATTCTTTGGGTTTTGGGGTTTTTTAAACAGCAGGATGATGTGAAAGCTGAGAGTTTCACGTGAAAGGCCAAAACCATCCCCAGTGTATGAAGGGAATTCGTCCACGAGGCGAAGCATCGGCTGAGCCTGATATAATTTTTATTTCGGGCACTGCATTTACCCATTTTTCATACCTGGACAGCCCACCAGGGAGAACTCCCTCCTTTTCCCGAGCCAATGCACAACTCCTTGGCTGCATCTTGGGTCCAAATAGAGAAAAACCAAAGGAACTGTAAAATCAAAGTAAACTGAAAAAAAACCCAGCCAAACAACGGGATTTCTCCGGGAGAGTGGGAAAAAAATGACCCTGCTGGGGGAGAGACCCACAGGACTGGGAGGAGCCATGGAAGGTCTGGACGTGGCTGCTCAGGGATGGAGCTGCGTCCTCCTGGCTGGGGATTCCAGCAGTTCCTTATTTTCGGGAGACAGAGGTGCCAGCCCTCCCTCCCTCCCTCCCTCCTGCTGGGCCGTGCAGGCACCATCGAAAACCCGGCTCCCGAGCCCTTTTCCCTGCAAAGCTCCGGATCTCATGACCCAAAAGGATCCAGGTGACGCTCCCCTCCCTGGCCGGAGCCCTCCCTCTCCCCGGGGAGCTGCGGGAAGGGTGAGCGCACCCGGAACTGCTGCGAAGGGATAACAAAAGGTTTTTTTTCCTCAAACAAAAGGTTCTTTTCCTCCCCAGATTCTGCAGGGGAGAGCGGCTCCGGTGTCACTTTGGGGGTGACAGGGCTCAGCCAACAGCCGGGGCTCAGCACGGTTCAAGCCCCCGTGTTCCCGCCGGCTTTGGGAGCAGCTTAAGCTGTTTAAGCAGCTGCACTGCAGTTTAAGATTAAGCCGGTCTTTTGAGCAGCCTAAGCAGTTTAAAATACTCCAAAGGCTTAACATTAGAGCCAGTTTAAGTTGCTGGAGGGGCTTAAAGCGGGCATGTGCAGCCGGGATCTTCACAGGGTCTGCCACAGGACGGGGCTTTGTAGGCTCTGATAAGCCCCGGGGATCAGGGCACGGGTGTTTGCGTGGGGCACAGTCCTCTCCCGGCCTCTCCTGCCCTTGTCCAGCCCGGATTTCGGGGTCCGTGCCAGCTGGAGAACGCTCTGCCTTCATCCCGCAGCATCCCAGGAGCTGCTCCTTCAACCTCGCAGCCAGGAAAAGGGGGAGAAGCAGCTCCAGAAACCTTTTCGTCTCAAAGCTGGGGAAGGAAGGAAGGAGAGACCGCCCGGAACGGGAGGCTCTGGAGCAGTCTGGAAGCAAAGTCCCGCTCTGCGAGAGCCTGGCTTTGGGAGCCCTTCCCGGCAGGAGCCCTTGGGATGCTGCGGGACTGCCCTTCAAGGAGCAGGGAGGCCGAGGGAGGCTTAAGCTGCTTTAGCTCTGCCTCAGGACTCGCCGCAGCCCTAAGGCCTTTAAGCCCCTGGGTGACACCGAGGGTTTAAGGTTTTATGCGGCTTTAAACGGGGCTTAAACGCTCGCTCACCTCCGCTCGGGACGCCTCCCTCCCGGACAGCACCTCCCGTGTGCCGGGGGGGCCTGGACGCAGCCCGGGAGGGGCCCCACAGCACAGCCTCGGGGTCTCATTCCCATCCCTACGGCTCCAGGGGGTGGCAGTGGGGGGAAAGTGGCACTTCCCAAAAGCTTTCGGGGAAAGGCAAGGCTCTGGGCATGAGGAGATGAGGGCAGCGGCGTCAGCTGGGGGACCTTCCCCTCCCTGCTGCTGGGGGTTGAGAGAATCACAGGGGGTTTTTGGGATGAAACACGTTCCCAGAGGGTTCTCTCTCCCACTCCTGTGGGATCAGGGCTGGGATAACCCCGTGCTGCTGGCAAAACCCCGTCTCTAAAGCTTTCCTTCCCGCAGGACACTTCCCCGGAGCGCAGCTCCCAGTTCGGGGTTTGTGGTGCTGGCCTTGGTCCTGCCCGGGCTCGGATGGGAGGGAAACGACTCTCAGGGAGATTTCAGCGTCCCGAATTCCTCGTGGGACGGCTGCATCCCACCTCCAGGGCAGGGAGTCCGAGCTCAGGAGCCCCCCGTGCCCTGGCTGTGCTTTGTGCCACTGCCTGTCCCTGCCTGTGCCCCGATCCCACCGCAGAGCTTCCAGAGCCTTCTCCGTGCTCTGGAGAGGTGGAATGCCAGCCTGGAGGAGTCACTCTCCAGACTCCTCCATTATGGAGAGGAGCCCCTTCAGTCCCGGGGGCAGCCCCGGTGCCTGTGATCTCTGCAGGTGACCGGGGGTCTGCTGGAATTTTTAATTCCATGGATGTGCAGCCCCTGCCAGACCTTCCCCAGGGAGGCTGCACCAGGATGCAGCACCCTGGGAAGGTGGATTTGTGCCACCGACAACACTGTGCACACTAAAATCATGGAATCACTGAGGTTGGAAAAGCCCTCACAGCCCCTCGAGTCCCAGCTGTGCCCCATCCCCACCTTGTCCCCAGCCCAGAGCCCTGAGTGCCACCTCCAGCCCTTCCTGGGACACCTCCAGGGATGGGCACTCCAAACCTCCCTGGGCAGCCCCTGCCAAGGCCTGAGCACCCTTTCCATGGGGAAATTCCTGCTGCTGTCCAGCCTGAGCCTCCCCTGGCCCAGCTGGAGGCTGTTTCCTGTCACTTGGACACCTCTGAGTGGCTTGAGGAGCAGCAGGATCCATAAAAACCCCTTTTCTTCGGCATCTGGGAAGCGAGGACAGGAGGATTCCTCCCTGCTTGGGTTCCTCCTCTCTTAAAACCTCAGGTGAGACGTTCGGGTTGAGATACAGACCCACCCCGTGGTGAGGGTGTGTCCCCAGCCCGCCCCATCCCACAGTTCCCACCCCGGGAAGGAGCATCCCAGCAGCAGAGGGGATCAGAGCAGGGAAGGGGGCAGGGAATGTTTGGGTTTGCAGGTCCCTGCCTTGTCCCGCTGGGCCCGAGGGGCCGCAAACCCCACAAACAGCTTGGGAATTTTGGGACTCACGGCCTGGCCAGCCCTCGGAGTGGGAACCCCATGGGCAGAAGGACCCGTCTGGGTTGCTGGATGTTCCTTCCCTTCGTTTGGCAGACTCTGGAGAGGTTGCACCGTTTTTCCCAGCACAGGAGCCCCTCCAATCCCCGATTTCCCGAAGGCACCGGGAGTGTTTGTGGGTTCTGCAGTCCCGTGTCCTCCCCACCCGCAGAGCAGCAGAGCAGCTGCGAACCAAAACTGCTTCCAAAGCATTCCCGGAGC
>VXAZ01006879.1:20285-35807 GCA_013399875.1 Gymnorhina tibicen
AACAGAAAAACCTTGCAGATCTGCACCTGGCAGGGCCCCGCGTGCTGCTGCACTCTGACAAATGCCACGCTGGATTTTCCCAACCCATCTCTTCCTCCTGCCTCTGGAATTCGAGCGTGGAGCTCTCGGCCCAGCTGCGCCATCGCAGAGCCCTGGGAGAGGCAGCTGAGTCAGGTCCAGATTGATTAGAGCTGGTTCTAAATTAATTCGACCGGGAGGGGCACGGAGGACCTCGGAGTCGCTGCTGTATTTTGATTTTTCACGCTGGGCTTGTGCTCCTGATGTCACCGTTCCAACTGCTGCACTTGAAAGTGCCCATGATATCAAAAAATGCCTTTGTTATCTAAATAAAAGGTTGCATTTCAGGTAAAAGGGGGGTTTAATAACCATAATTTTCCCTTCACTCCGCTAATTTGGCCGGCTGAATGGAGCAGCTTTTGTGCCGTGAGGTTGCACTGGGAGGCCCTGGCTCGCTCCCCGTTTTTGCAAACCAAATTTCTCATTCAGGTGCCTCGGTGTGGACGGAATTTGGGCTCTCGGGGTTTTAATTCCTGTACTTTTAGCAGAGGTAGCTGCACCTAATGGGTTTTTAGGGCGGGAGAGTGCTGTCCGTTCTCCACGTGACTTGTGGGGTTTCTCAGCGGGATCGGGACCATTTTCACCTCTGGAATCTCCCTTGGAATCTCCTCAACAAAGAGACTTTACTTGCGTTTAAATCCTTTATCTGTTCTGTTCCGCTCACTCCAATTTAAACCCAGACCCTGAGAAATGCCGGGAAAAACAAGAGATTTGTCGGGGATGTTGCACCCATCCGCTGTGGGCAGAGAAAGCTCGTTAGCTGCTCCCTAATGAGCCTCCCAGCAAGCCCAGGAAACCTGAGACTCAAAAGAAGCCAAGGTGGAACAGAATGAAGCATTCCCGTTTTCAAAGAGGGAAAACTGGGAAGGGCTCGGCAGCGCAGACCCAGAAGGGCTTCGTGTGCTCAGCCCCACAAAACTTCCTCCTGCTTCCCTGTCCTCCAGCCGCTCCCCGAGAGCTGCCACGGGCCCAGCTGCCCTCTCGCCAGGCAGGAGACGTGGAGCTGGAGGTGTGGGAGAGGGATAAGGGGGAAATCGGATGGTGTGGCTTCCCGGGGCGCTTCCAGCCCGCTTTGTGCCGTTTTTGGGATGCCACTGCCGGGGACGAGGCGCTCCAAGAGCGGCTGTCCCCGTGCTCCTGCTGGGGAGGAGACAGGCGTGGGCTGGGCTGAACGGGGTGAAGTTTTTCCAGGTGCCTGAGTTCTCCCATGGATTTCTCACCCCGGAGCTTGACGGACCTGCAGGAGGTTCCGGCTCCCCAGCACATTTGGGGTTTGCCCAGAGAAGCCGCAGCCTCTGCTGGGCCTTCCTCCTCAGCTGCGCTGCCCACGCTGCTCTGCTCCGCACCCTTTGGACTCCTCCAGCCCCTCTTTCCCACCCCTCTTTCCCACCTCTGATCCCCAGCCGGGCCTGGCAGCCCGGACCCCCCAAAAACCCGCGCAGATGCCCAGCCCCGGGCAGGGCAGGAGTGGGGGATGCCCTTCCCGCGCTGCCCGCGGGGTCAGGTCCCGCTCCACGCCCAGGGTTCGGTGTCAGACGGGTTCCCCACCATCCCCGCTGCCCTGGCAATCCGTGCCCGAGCTCCTGCGGGGAACAACGTCCCCAGCGCCTTCCCCGCTCCCGCTGGACAATTCCTGCATCCCGAGGGAGGTGCTCCCCCGCAGCCCCTCGCGCTTTGGTCACCGTTTCACCTCCAGGCTGCTGCAAACCCGACACCGCCGAGCAGGATGAGCCCAGCGCGGGCACTCTGGGCTCCCCAGGAATGTTACGGACGTATCACCTGACAACACCACCAAAAAAAAACCCCTCACCCATGCAAGCTGTGCGTGAACAGAGTTTCTGAACCCATTTTCTAATTGCTCTCTGTCATTAAGGAGGATCAAAGCGAGCCCGAACCGTTTGGAAACGTGTCTGGAGCCCGTGAGCTTTGTCTCCTAACAGACATTTAATGGGTGGCTGATTAATATGGAAGTGCTGCTTCCCCTCAAATATCAATATTAACTTGAACTTTGCCTTAAGTAAGCTGGAGCCTGTATTTGAAAAAGTAATGTGCTAAATGAAAACCAGCCGTGCCCCGCTGGAAGCTTTTCCTTTGACTCCTTCCCGTTCCCGGCCCTGAGCCCGTCTCTCTGCCCGCGGGTGCGTGAAGGGAGCTGTGAGTCCCTGGGAAGCTGGATTCCCCCTTCCCGAGGCAGACAGCGGGATGAGAACGCGGAGGAACGGCTGGGCACGAGTGATGGATGGAGCTGCTTCGTCCCCGACCACGCCTGGATCCGAAAAACCGCCGCAAATATTCCACAGGGAGAGAAATGGCTCCGATAAAGAGTTTGCTGAGCTGCCTGCCGGGGAAAGCTGCATTTCTGCGGCCCAAAGTGCCCGGTTTCATTCCCTTTTCCTGCCCCATCCCGGGATCCTCCCTGAGTGCTGCTGATTCCTTGGCCGTGGGATATTTTTCCCTGTTGTTAATGAACTGCCAGGCCTGGAAACAAAACGAGGCCGGGTGGATCTGCATGGAAAAGAGCTGCTTTTAATTGGCTTTAGGTCTGGGGGTTGCTCAGGTTTTTGGGAGTACAAACTCCAAGACCCTTCCTCTTCCAAGGAAAAGAGCTGCTGCAGCAGAGGATCTGGGGGAAATACGGGAAAAGGGGAGGAAAGATAAGCTTGGACCACTTCAAGGGGGTAAAGTGAATCCCTGCGTGGGAATGAATCCCCCAGGGCTGGATCTGAGCCTTGGTGGCCGTGGGGTGGTCAGAGGAGCCCGGGCAGGTTCCCGCAGGATTTAGGGGTGGCAGCCGAATCCCAGGGCTGGGACAGCTCAGCATCGGCAGCGCTTCCCAGGAAAGCAGGGATCGCACTTCCAGAATAAATCCTGCAGGGAATAAACCCTGCAGGGAACAAACCCCTCGGCCCCAATTCCTGGGGAGCCCTGGCTGAGGAGTTCCCAGCTCAGGGACCCAGAGAGGATCTTCTGCACCCGGGATGCCTCAAGAGAGGAACCCCCGCAGCCCGGATCCCAGCCCCTGGAGCTGTGGGGACGCAGATGCCGGCGGAGCACGGGGGGGACGTGCCCCGGGTGCCGTTCGGCGACGGAAGCGCGTCGGTAACAAAGCCCCGGAGCGCTGCCGGCGGGAAATGGCATCTCGGCGGCGTTTCGGTGCAACAAGGGATTCCCACGGGAATGCACCGACTTCAAGGAAAATTTAATTTGGGGAAAAGAAAGGGAAAAAGAGGGAGAGAAGACATGTTGTGAGCTGTGAGAGCTCGAGCGCCTCTCTCGCAGTGAGCACATCATCGTCACCCCAGAGCTGACTTTATTTCCCTGCTCATTCACCACCCGGCTGCTCTGGAACTGGATGGAAGCGCTCAGCTCGGATCCAGCCTCGACTTTCCGGGCAGGCTGGAGGGAACCTGCAGCAGAGCCGCGTGTTCCTGCCGGAATTCATTTCAGGTGGAAAACGCTGCTGGGAATGGCGCTTCCCTTGGGCTGAGCTGTGCCGGGGCGGGAGATCGGGGCCTCCGAACCTCCCGAGCCTTTTCCCAGTCACCGAATCACGGAATTAACCAGCTTGGAAAAGACCTTGGAGACCATCAAGTCCAACACCACCTTCTCAACCAAACCATGGCACATCCAGGCTTTCCCTAAACACCTCCAGGGATGGGGACACCACCACCTCCCCGGGCTTCCCAAGCCCATCCCAACCTTGTTGCTCCCTCTGATCAAAGCATCGCTTTGGCCTCCTTGAGCTTCCTCATTCTTCCTGGTTTTATTCCTGGTTTTATTCCTCTTTTTATTCCTGTTGTGCCTCCCCTGCCCTCAGAGAAGCCCCCGGACCCCTCCGGCACAGCCCCATCCCTGCAGCTTTTCCATGTGATTCCCTCAGCTCTTTGTTCGCTCTGCTTTGGGCGATCCCATCGCTCCCGGTGGTTGTGGATGAGGAATTCCTTCCTTCCCTGCTCGCTCTGGCTGGAGGACGGCAGCAACTCCCAGCCTTTGGAATGTTCTCCTGGCCGCTCTGGGGTCCTGGTAACTCCACACGCCTCAGGATGCAGCCCCCGGCCTGGCCCGGCCACTTCCATGGATGGATCCAGCGTTTCTCCACCTCCTGGCACGAGAGCAGCTGGAAAAACACCCGCTGCCCTCCTGGGTGCTCCCACAAGATTTTAGGGAAATGCAAACAAACCCCAACCAACCTGAGGTGTCCCTAAACGCCACGCAGGTCGGCGGGACTCCAGACCTCATCCCGGGAAAGCGGACGAAGACTCCGGATTTTAAACCTCAACCAGGAGAAAGGGTGGCCAGCGAATCCCGGCCATCGGGATTAGGATAAGGGGATTACAGCACCTGCTCGAGTCTCTCTGAACTTCAAAGGCTCCTGGCGCTCTCATTCTTAGGCGGATCCCAGAGTAATTAAGCAAAGCAACTTTAAAAGAAAGGAATTTGGGCAGCCTGAGGAGTTCCTGGGGGGCTTCCTTGCTGGAAGAGCCCAGCTACCATCCCTGATGGGAGATTCAGGCTCCTGCTCCAGCCTGGGGCCTCCTCCTGCCGGGTCTTCTCCCAGCTCTCCAGGTGCGGGGAGAGGAAGGGGCCGGAATTCCTGCGGGGACGGCAGCTCCATGGGTGGGCGATGCCGGAGCCCCTCTGGCCACATCCCAGGCGTGGAGCAAACCTGCCAGGGGCGGTCACTGGTGATGGACAAGCCCGTTTTGGGAATCCTTGGGATGGGGATGAGCTCCCCATCACCGGTGAGCCCTTCCTGGGCCAGGACGGTGGCAATGCCAGGACCTCCGGGACCTGCCGCCCTCCTGGAGCCTCTCCGGTGAGTGCTGGATTCAGGATCCATCCCCAGGCTGGGAAAACAGCTTTTCTGGATGATTCCTGCTTCCCAGCCTGGCTTGCAGCAGGCAGAGGCAGCGTCCTGCTGGGCTCTCTGTGACTCACCGTGCCACCCACTTCCCGAGGAACGGGAATGTTCGGGCTTTAACAAGCGAGCCGAGCCCTGGAAATTGCTTGTGGAGTATTGATTGGTGTCCGGGCTGCAGGGAAAAGGGATTTTCAGTCATTAGCTGGGAGATGTCAGGGCTGCGGGACCGACGTGAGGGCGGCACAGAAATAGGAATTATTCCTCTTGGTTTGTTTGGGGGTTTTATTTCCTCTCCACCGAGTCTTGGCTACCACTCACAGGAGTCCAGCCCGGACGCTGCTGCCGAGGGGGAGGTGTGGGAAAGCAACACCTGGAGCACAGGGCTGGGAGCAGGAAAAAATGGGAATTTTCTCATCCCGCGTGGCCAAATGACATCCGTGGGCGCCAGGAGGTAACGGGTTCCTTCTCCTAGCCCCAGTAAGAGCAGACTGGTGCAACTGGTACCCCAGGGAGCAATCCCTGCCCCCCTCCCTCCCTCGGGAATGAGTCACGGAGCGCTCATGTCCGGCTCCCGCCCGAGCGCTCGCCTCGCTCCAATTAGGCAGGAAAAATGTGTGGAAATGAAAGGAGCTGTGGGTAATTTCCAGCAGCTCGGAACTTCCCCGCCCTGCTCCCAAGGGGGTTGAATTCCAATCGATCTGGGGACGTGGAGCTCACTCTGCACATCCTCACTTCTTGCCTCCCAAAATATTTTGGCGCCGTCTGCGTGCCCGTTTTTCCCACTGGGAATGGCAGGGGCAGAGGAGAGGGCTCAGTGTCCTGGGAGGAAACATTCCCAGCTCCTGTTGGCATTTTCAGCCGAGCATTCCCACCTCTGCCCAGCCATTTTGCACTTTTTTGGGATCTGCTTTGGATTCCCCCCAGCAGCCTGCTCCAGCATTGGCTGGTGGCTGGCATTTCATCCCAGAGGCCATGGAAAAACACGGGGAGACAGAGCTGGTCTTCAGGAGAGACCCAAATCTGCCGGGAACAGGCAATTCCCAACCCCACAAGCAGCAGCTCCTCCTTCGGATCTGAATCAGGGAGTTTAGGCAGAGGCAGCCGCTTTTCCCTGCCTCCAAGCCTGTATCCCACAGGGATCCTGCGGGATTCCAGGGTCCCTTCGGAGCTCCGATCCAGCTCCAGAACCCCGGCAGGGATGGGCTGCAGGATCCAGAGCAGCTTTGCTCCTGCGGTTCCCAGCATTCCCGGGATGCTCCTGCAGGGCTGCCCTGGAGATCCCACCCCTCAAATCGCGTTGCTCAGTATTTCCCCCGGAATATCCAGCTCGGGGTGGCTCCTCCACCTGGATGTGCCTTTTCCCGGAGCATCCCGGGCTCTTTCGGGAAGGCGATTCCGATTTCCCGGCGCAGCCGAGCGGGATTTGCCGCTCGCGCCTCGAGGCGGGCGGACTCCAAACCTCTGCGCTTCCCAGAGCCTTTCTGCGGCGCCCCGGCTCTTCCCGAGGGGATTTGCCGGGCATTCCAGCTCCCTGCCAGCCACCCCCGGGATGCACGGAGAGATGGGAGGAAGGCTGGGAGCTCCTCTCCCTCCCCGAGCCACGCCGCCGGGGCAGCCTTCAGCGAAATACCAATAACTCCCGGCTATCAAAAAAATAAATCCAGCCCAAAAGTGCCAATTCCTGGCCTGCACGTGCCCCCCTCCCCGGCTCCCCCTCAGCCCCACGATCGATCTCTGTTTAATTAAACCCTGGCAATGACTCTCACGTGGGGGCAATTCTGCTGACTCGGCCACTCGGGGATTTTTATGCATCTCTCTCTGCTTTGCTTTTCCATTAACTTATTTTTCCCTTTGTAATAAGGGCTTGTCAGTGTAATTTATCCAGCGGCGCAGGAAGCACGGCCAGCCCGGGGAGCCATTCACAGCTTGCCAGGGATAAACACAATTACACATTTTTAAATGTCAGCCTTCAGGAGAACGAATGGGAAAGGTAAACTCTATAAATTGCCGAGAGAGACGCACACGGAGAGAGAGAGCTGCTCCCTCTTTGAGGAACTTCCGCGTCCACGGGCACGTCCTGCATCTCTGGGACGCAGAGGAACAAAGGGAAGGCCTCGAGGAATCGGCGGAAAGCGGCAGCAGCCCTTGTGCTTTGCTGCGGAGGGCTTTAAAAAGCAGCTGGTGAAGCGTGGCGGCCTGGCAAGTGTCCCCTCCTCGTCACCCACGGCAGGCCAGATGCACGGGGAGAGCCCCGCTGCTCCCTGCTCGGCTCCCAGCAGCCGCTTTGATCCGCCTGCGATGAAAAGAGGAGAGTTCAGATGGATTAAATGAGAGCCGCTTACATAATCTGTTTAAAATTCCGGCGGCACGTACCCAGGGAAAGGGAGAAGGAGAGCAGCCACCGGCTCCCGCTTGGTCCGTGGGGAGGGGGGAGCTCGGCGGCTGCTCCCCCGCTCCTGGTGGGCTTGGGGCGACAGCCACCGTGGCACTGAGCCGTCCTGGATATCTGCCGGGAAGGGAGGGAAGCTGGGATGGGGAGGGGAGGCTCCAAGTGCCCAGGCCCTGCTGAGGAGCAGCGGTTTGGGCTCTGTTAAAAGCCACTTCTTTGGGGAGGGTGTTGTTTTGGGGGATGCTACACCCGTGGGTTTTGGCTGGGATCATTCTCCTGCTCTGAGCCTGGAGCAGGTGGGATCCAGAGCAGGTTTGCTCCTGCAGTTCCCAGCATTCCCAGAAAAGCTGGGCTCTCTGAAGCTCCTCCGGTGCTGGTCTGGAGATCCCACCCCTCAAGTTGCGTCGCTCAGTGCTTCTCCCGGAATATCCACATCGCCATCCCATGGGATCAGCTGGGGGTGGCTGCCCCTCATGGCTCCTCCATCTCAGTGTGCCTTTTCCCAAAGCATCCGGGTTGTTCCAGGTGCCAACGTGGTCCCTATTCCTCTCTCTCTGTGATTTCCCACCTTCCTTGGGGGGGAAAAGAGAACGGATTGGTGGGGTCTCCTCATCCGGCTCCTTGCAGCCTGGAGGGAAGGAGCGGGGGGTGAGGAAGGGACAGGATGGGGCTGGAAGCCTTGGCAGGGGCGGGGGAGAGACTGGAGGTTCTTGTTGAGGATCCTGCCCCACCGTGCTGGGAGCTGGAGGGTTGAGGCTGTGGAGGAAGCAGGAGCAGCTGCTGGGCTCAGAGGGCTCCAGGTATTTGGGAACAGAGGGGCTTTTCCCATTGGACCGGGAGGGCAAAACAAGGTGAGGGAGAGACAGGGAGCGTCCCTTGATGCAGGGAGAGGAGGGAACCTCGAGGGCACAGTTTGGGGTCTCCCTTCAGCTCTTGGGTGGTGCTGGAAGCAGGGAGCCACCAAAGCAGGCCCAGCCACCACTGGAGGATGGATTTGGGGTGGGGATGGAAGCCAGGAGCATTCCAGGGGCCTGGATGGGCACAGAGGGGGGTCAGCAGTAGTAACTGGTGGAACCAGGGCACGCTGGGGCTGAGGGGGTTGGGAATCAGCAGGAGGAGCTCAGGAGACGTTCCTGACCTCGGACCCCACGGAAGGAAAGCGCCACTGATGTGGCCAGCCCGGAGCAGCCCTCGGTGGGGACGGGGAACAGCCCAGGGAGATGGATCCAAGGCCAGGAAACCGGGAGCAGCCTTTGCCAGAGGGAGCAGATGCCTGGAGCGGGCTGGAAGAGCTGCGTGGAAGCGGGAAAAGCGGCCTGGGGAATGGAGCACAGGGCAAATTAAGAGGTGAGGAGGCTTTGTGGCCTTTCCAGAGGCCGCGAGCCCTTTTCCCAGGAACGCTGCTGGACATCAGGAGGGATGAACTCGCAGCTCTGCGAGCTGGAAGGGCGCTGCAGCGCTGGGCTGTGCTGACCTCGGGAGCGCCCAGGCCTGACCCCTGACCTGGCCGTGGAAAACGCGATGCCAGGGGCGCTTCGGCTCCTGCTGGTCCGTCCCTGGAATGCTGGTTAGGGTGGTGTTCCTCCACTCAGGCCGTGCTAATGAGCTGCTCAGAGCCCGCCGGGCTGCCCGGGGTTTCAAAGGGAGAGGGCCAGGCAGGAATAGTCAGAGCATCGCCCAGAGCTCTGGTGCAGGTTTAAACCCAGGCTCTGGTGCAGGTTTCAAACCCAGGCTCTGGTGCAGGTTTCAAACCCAGCTGTGAAGGGGTTTGGAGTGGCAGGGGAGGCGTGGCTGCTCCTGTTCCGGGCTCCAAAGGCTCAGGAATGCCCCAGCAGATGCCGACCTCCCCTCCAGGAGAGCAGGAGCTCGGAGCTGTTCCTTGCACAGCCATGGGAATTCGGCTGGGGAAAGTGAGAGCCCTCCCAGCCCCCAGCACATCATTCCCAGGAAAACCCTGGCGTTCCGAGGCGGGGAGAGCTGCTGGAGACAATTTTGCCCGGCTTGTCGTGGCACAGAGCCCGGGGCAGCCAGGACATGGCACCGAGGTGTCACAGCGCTCTGCCCACACCAGCGGGCCCCAGACTGAGCCCAGGGGCCCCTGGCTCCCAGACTGGGCCCAGGGAAGGGCAGCAGCCGCCCCTCTGGAGCAAGGGAGGCTGCCAGGGTGGGGTTTACCCGCGGGGAGGGGGGTGTTTGTGTGGCTTAGGGGACACCTGGGCTCCCTGAAAGCTCAGCTCAAGAGCTGGGTTGAGCTCACTGCTGCCAGCCTTTGCCATGAGGGGGTCCCTCGAGCTCAGACAACCGCTGACCACAGAAATCATCGGGAATTTAGGGACAGGACACGGGAGAGTGGCTCAAACTGACAGAGTTGAGGTCGGATATGTGGAAGGGAACACCTGTGAGGGTGGGGAGGCCCTGAGGGTGCCAGAGCAGCTGTGGCTGCCCCTGGATCCCTGGCAGTGCCCAAGGCCAGGCTGGACAGGGCTTGGAGCAGCCTGGGACAGTGGGAGGTGTCCCTGCCCTGGCAGGGGTGGGATGGGACGAACTTTGAGGTCCTTTCCAACCCAAACCACGCACAAGATGTTTTGAGCAAAGCAGAGAAGTGCAGCTGGGACAGCAGCTCTGAAAATCAACTGATTTGACATCACCGAGAGCAAAAAAACAAAAGCAATGATTTCTCCTTCAGCGCTGCCTGAGCAGCCAGCCCCGCTCTCCTGGCTGCCGCTCCAGGTACAAGCACCTCTTGAGCTGGATGCTTTTCCTGAGTCTGCCGTTTAGCCTCCAGAAAAAAACTCCCCAGTCATTAAGTTTAGGACCCTGCTGGCAAGGAAGAAAGTGCTGCGGGATCACAGCAGAGAGCAGAGTGTCTTTAATGAGGAAACAAAGCAGCAACTGCGACCAGAGAAAACAAAATGCTGGTCCCAGACAGGCGAAGCTGCCAGGCAGAGAGTTTAGAGGAGGAGTAGGAAGGAGGCTGTTTGCAGCGCTAATGCCGGGATGAAAGGCAGAAAATGAAACCGGAGCTTTTTATGGCATCGCTGGAGGAAAAGACGAGGGAACGACGCTGGCGGAAATAAACTTGAAGCGCAAACAGCTGGTGCTGCACCCATCAGAGCCGGACATAAAGGGAATGAGACTGCGGGCACGGCTGGAACTGGGGGTGCTGGAGAGCTCTGGCAGCTCTGCGAACACAGAAGGGCTCCCAGCCACTCGTTCTCTCCCTGCTGCGATAAACGGGGCCACGGCAAGCCTGGGGAAGGCTCTGGGAGGCCAAAACCAGCGGAGCTGTCCAGGGAAGGACGGAAACGCTGGGACGCCGAGGCAGGCAGCGCAGGTGGGCTGGGAACACAGGGATGTCCGGCTCCCAAGCGCAGGAATTGTTCGTGGAACGGGCTCTGGGAAGGGACAGCCTCAAGCCCTGTCACCTCAGCAGGCGGAGGAGCTGCAGTGGAGGCTCCTGAAAACCTCACGATGCTGTCCCTGCCTTCCTGGAGACCGGTCTGGCCTTCCCCCAGGCTGGACCTCAGGATCCCCTTTGGGCTGGTGTCAGCTGCTTTCCCTGCACTGAGCTGCTTAATCCTTCTTTTTTTTACCAGTGGCATGGCAAAATGGCATTGGCTTGGGGTGACAGCGAGCAAAACCAGCCCGGAATCTCCTTTAAACCTCGGGAGTTAAGTTTGGCACCCTTTAAACCTCAGGAGTTGAGTCTGATATCTTCTTTAAACCCAAGGGGTTAAGTCTGGCACCTCCTTTAAACCTTGGAGGAATCACTGGTCACTCCGAGGCGGGTATCCCCCCCTTTAGCTCCTCTGCAGCTGTCAAACACGCTGAACTCGTGGACTTTGCCACCTGCAGTCCCAAGAAAACCCCGGTCACATCCCGTGTTTGGGGACTTCCCCCTCTCCCAGCCAAAATGAGAAGTTGTGTTTAAGGGGCGCCTGTTGGTCCGTGACCGATGCGGCTCAGGAGCCACGAGCAGCAATTTTAGGCCGAGGGAAGGGATCAGTAGCTGAGATCACACCAAAATCCATCCTGGATTCGCCAGGCACGAGCAGCCTGGCCTTTCGGAGCCTCGGAGATCCGGCTGCTTCTCCCCAGCGGGAAAAGCAGGGAGTTAACTTTTCCTGGACCTCATCCAGAGGCCAGCTCAGACCTCCCTGCCCCACACAAGAAATGCCTCCGGAAAGGCCTGGGTGTGCTCGGACGCGCTGCACTTCCGAGGAGAGGCACGGGAATCGTGTCTGGAGACTCCTTGCAGGCCTTTGATCCAAATGTTCCACATCCACAAGCCCCGGCTGTGCCCGGAGGCCTCCGAGTGCCCTCCCCAAGCTGTTCCTGCCAGGATGATTGAGCTCCCAGCCGTGCCGCAGGTGCTGCAGTTGCCTGGCTGCTTCCTCCTGCTGCTTCCCGAGGGTTTGGGGCAGCTCCACGTCTGATCCCGGAGTTAATGTTGGTGGCCGTGCCGCTCCAGCTGCTCCTGGCTGGCCTCGTCTCCGTGGTGTTCCGTGTTCCTACAAAAGCCCGGGCCTGGACTGGAGCACTGGAAAAGCTCAGGAGCCTGATTTGCTTTCCCTGCCCGTTTCATGAAGGGGTTTTTTCCTCCCTTTGTGGCCACCAGGTCCTCAAGTTCTGCTGGAAGCCAGCAGGTGTTTGCCGGAATGGGCTCCAGCTCCAGCTCCTCCCGTTATCCAGCATTTCCCGAGGAGTGAGCGCAGGCACGGAGGTGACTCTTCCCCTTATCGCACCGGATGGTGTCATTTTTGTAACAAATAATCCTTTTCAGCCTTATTTTGGGCTCCAGTCCCGTCCTCCAAGGTGTCTGCGGCTCCTTCCACGCCAAGCCAGCGTTTCGATGAGCATCCCCCGAACGCTGGGATAACGCTGGGCAGACAGAGCTTTGGGAAAGCCTCCTCGGCGCCTCTCCTCCTGACAGCGCCTCGCTCGCGGCTCCTCCGAAAACCCCAAGTTTTCGGCAGCTTCCGCGCTCGCGCTGGACGAAATCCTCCCCAAAATGTTTTCCGCGCCCGTGGATTTCCATGCTCGAGTTTGCTGCGAGATGGCCCAGGCCCCGCTCTAAAATTGGTGTATGAGGTCTCATCTGCTGGCGCTGCTTCCCCTGCTGCCTGGAACAGCTGTGATAATCAGGAAAAATGAGATTCAAAGCCTCCAAGATGGAAAAAGTCTGTAGTTGACTCTTTTTTTCTTTTTTTTTCGGAGCAGCATCTGCATCGGACTCGTTAGAAAAACGAGTCGAACTTTTGAGAGGAGAATTCCTACGAAATACCTCGTTTTATTTGACTGAGAAATCCCAAGAGACCTCTCCTAAGAAGCCTTCAAATATCAGTGCTGGGCATTTAGTGGTTACACATCCTCTCAGCTCTGCCACTAAAGTAATTTTCTTTTCTCCAAATTTCATCTTAATGGTGGTTTATAGCATATGCTCACCGTGTTATTCATTAGCTCGGGGTAAATAAACCTAAAAATGAGCCGAAAACCTACAATAAATATGAACAGCCGAAGAGTGGCTCAAGAAAAATTTGAGGAGAAGTGAAGCAGGAGGAATTTTTTCCCTGCTTTGGCCATTAGTGTGTTGTTTGGAAATCACTCAGCCGTCCCTGTTTACTTTTCCTGACAGGAATTATGTGATTACAGCACATTACGATCCCAATTTCTGGCAGAAAGGCTGGCTGGAGGACACTTAGGTGAGGATTAGGAGGGGAAGGTGGCTGGATTTTGAGAGCGGGGATGATGGGTGAGCGGGGGGAAGGGGCCTCACGGGCGCCCACCAGAATCATGGAAAACCTCCGCAGTTTCCACCTGAACTGAGGGGGCTGCGGAGGCGCTGCTGAGGAGTCCCCGGTCAAACGGAGTGCTTGGACTCCAGGACAGGCCGTGGTTTGCCCAGCCAAGCCTTGGAAAGCTCCAGGAGGGAATTCCCACTGCTCCTTGGGGGAGCTCAGCACCTTCTGAAGCGCGGCCCGTGCCTGCAGAGCTGCTCCGACACCCCTGGGAAGCTCTGACGCCCTTGGGAAGCTCCGACACCCCTGGGAAGCTCCGACGCCCCTGGGAAGCTCCAACACCCCTGGGAAGCTCCGACGCCCCTGGGAAGGTCTCCGCGGCGCTGCTTGTCCTTCGGGAAGGTGAAGGACACAGTCAGGTCCCCCCTGAGCCCACCGGTGCCCACACCGACCTGCGTGCCCCCAAGCCTTTCCCGGCGGAAACCAAAGGTTACGGAAAAGAGCAGCGCATGGGCTCTGTGGGTTGGAATCCACGGATCCCAAGCCCCTCGGCGGCCTCCGTTGGCGCTTTCCCCACTTCGCCCTTGAGCTCGGGGGCCCAACGCTGGTGGTACCTGAGGTGTGCCCCCCCCCTCCTTCCCAGCGCTGGGAATGGGAATTCCTTGCAGTCTCCTGGTCCTGTTCCCCACAGCGCAGGATGAGGTTTAGAGTTATTCAGGATGAGGGTGCTGGGGGCTGGTTTGCCCTGGTTCCCAGCCTGGGATGGTGCCAGGAACTCCTTGTGGAGCTGCTGCCGGCCCCCTCCTCAGGCTGCCATGTCCCTCAGGAGCGGGGCTCCCCTGTTTGCTGTGTCCATCTCCCTGCAATCCCGTGGTGTCCCCAGAGCTGCTGAGGGGATGGGGACCCCCCCTCAGCCTCCTGGCCCTGTTCCCCCCATGGCGGGGGATGAATTATTCATTCAGGGTGGGGTTTGAGTTATTCCGGATGAGCCTGCTGGGGGCTGGTTTGCCGGCCCGGAATGGTGCCGGGCGTGAGGGCAGTTCCCGCTTTTTGTTGGCCGCCATCCTCGGGCTCCGCTCAGGAGCGGAGCCGCGTCCCTCACCCTCTCTAACCCCGCGGTGCCCCCAGAGCTGCCCGGGGTGGCTCTGCCTGCCCCTGATGAAGGCATTGACCCGTGCCAGCCCCGCTATTGACCCCCGAGGCGCTGCTGGTTCCCGGCTGCCGAGCAGTTGCGGAGCCATCGATGCCTCCCCGCCCCGCCCCGCTCCGAGGCCGCGGCCCGGCCGATTCCCCGGCCGCCCAACAGAGCTGTCAGCCCGCCCGGGCTGCCCCCGCTGCCGAACGAGAACCCCGAGGGAGGCGGCGGGGATCCCGAGCCCCCCCAGCCCCGAGGGAGGCGGCGGGGATCCCGAGCTCCCCCAACCCCGAGGGAGGCGGCGGGGATCCCGGCCTGCCCGCGCTGAGGGGAGGCCGAGCGCGGGGTTCCCGGGCGAGAGGCGGCCCCGCTCCGAGCCCGTTGGCAAATTCACTCCCGCTGGCAAAGCTCCTGAGGAATTTCCACGCTTCCAGCCCCAGCGCCGGCTCCCTCGTGGCCGGCGGGCCGCGGGGCAGGGACGGACAGGCCGGCGCGGCAGCCGCCTCCGTTTTGCTGTGTAATCGCCCCTCGCTTGGTGCTGAGGGCGCTGGCTTCTCAGGGGCGCGGAAAAAGCAATTAAAAACCGGCATTTGAAATCGTTAGGGGACGTCGAAGCTCGCACCCAAAGCTGCTGCGAGGCCCCGGGAGCGAGCGGAGCGCTGGGGAGGGGAGGGATTCAGCTGGGAACGTGGGGCCTGCTGGTGTTTATCCCCTTGTTTGCGATTTGCGAGTTCCCATCCATTATGGATGTGGTGGCCTCCTCTTCAGATGGACTCGTGCTGCCAGATATATTATTAAGACTTATGGTGATAAACAAAGAAGAAAACATTTAATTGACCCCAAATGACTGCTGCTGTTGGTGTCAAATGGATGAGAGCAGAGCCGGTCAAGTCGAATCACAAATCTGCAGCTGCTCGAGGCATTTTCCTAAAGACCTGAGACAGCTGCGCAGTGCAATTTCTCTCACTAATGATTCCTAAATTAAGAAATTAACCCCCTTCCACCAGCATTTGGATGGTGCTGGAGTGGGAGACAGGAACAAAAATTGGAGCGGAGCGCGTGGCAATAGCAACTGTGGACACTGCCAAAAATACTTTCAGTGTTTGAGCCCCGGTGCCTGCGGAAATAAAACTCCTCCACGGCCAGCTGAGGCCCTGGGAAGGGAGGGGACGGTCCCCAAAGGCTGGGGAGCCCCACAGGGAATTGGGTGGGGAGAACCCCCCATGCCCTGGGCAGATCCCCCGGCGTGGGCAGCAGGGGAGGGGGGATTCTGCCCCTGTGCCCCCTCAGCTGAGACCCCACCTGCAGAGCTGCCCCAGCC
>VXAZ01006879.1:35898-79218 GCA_013399875.1 Gymnorhina tibicen
CAGGACACAGGGAATGGCTTCCCACTGCCAGAGGGCAGAGCTGGATGGGATATTGGGAAGGAATTGTTCCCTGTGAGGGTGGGGAGGCCCTGGCACAGGGTGCCCAGAGCAGCTGTGGCTGCCCCTGGATCCCTGGCAGTGCCCAAGGCCAGGTTGGACACTGGGGCTTGGAGCAGCCTGGGACAGGGGGAGGTGTCCCTGCCCATGGCAGGGGTGGCACTGGATGGGCTTTGAGGTCCCTCCAGTCTAAGCCATGATTCTGCAATGTTGAGATCAGCTCATGCCACCCTCTCTGTTTCTCCTGGGGCTGGTGAGGGTATTTGGTGCTATTTCAGCTCAGCCGTGTGTTCCCAAGAACTCCCGAGGGATCCATGGGGTTGAGGAGCCTCACCCTGGGTTTGCTCCATGTCCTGACCGTCCCAGGCTGCTGCAGATCGTGGAATTTCTGGGAGGGAGCACCAAGGCAGCAGCAGCAGCAGCAGGGCTGGGATGGAACTGAGAGGGATGAAGGGCCCTGCACTGATTCCCCTTCCATGACAAATTCCTGCTGCGCACTGGGAGGCAAGGCAGGAGCAAAGGGAATTCTTTATCCCTCTCCTGAGTGAGTCCACTCCTCGTGGAACTGAACTGAGTTTCTTGGGAAGGGTTGCTCCCTGATCCCTGTGATTCCCGTAATTGCCACCGGCCGAGTCCCAGCCTTTGATCCGACTACCTTTGAGTGTGAGCTCCAGATCAGCGGGGTCAGGACGTGGCAACATGACAGGAAACTTCCAAGCTCCTGAAGAATCGGGGAATGCTGCCGGGGCTTGCTCTGTGTCCTCAGAGTGCCTGCAAAACGCTGCTTTTTTTACCATTTCCCTGCTCTTTCTGAAGGCGTTCGGAAACGGGGGATGCCTGGAGATATTTTTTTTTAGCTCTTGCTCGATGCTCATGCCCCATCACCAGGAACTGTCTGATGGGTTTATTTTTGGGTGTGTGATCTTCTAAGAGATTGCTTTTACCCCTCTGAAGGGAAAGTCACGGACTTTTGAAAAGTTCAGGCTCCTTTCTCCCCTCCTCCCACCAGATCTTTGTTTCCATCATCTGCACATTTGCATATAATTCCTTTCCTTCGTGCCTTCCCCAAGAATCCTCACTCCTTTGCCAGTTTTAACAGTTCTGCGGTGCTTTGAGAGATTGGGAAAGAGCAGAAGTTCCCTGAACACAAAACCTTTGATATTTCCAGCCATTTCCTCATTTCTATTTAGGTCAACACCTGTTTGGGAAGGGCGGGAAGCTCAGGGCAGGGCGAGTTTCTTTCCCGGTCATCCCACTCAGCCCTTTGGATTCTCCCGGAGTCCAGCACATTCTGTGCTGCGTCAGATGTGCCCAAATGCCAGAAGATATTAATTACCTCCCGAAAAGCTTACACAGAGCTTTGATTTCCTCAGTGCACATAAATCTTGTTTGCTGCGAGTTCTTCTTTCCAGGTGCCTGGTGCTGAGATGAGGCTTTGGGTACCTTTGGAGCCTTGGATCTCTCCTTCACAGGAGCTGCGAGATTGAACTCCTGGGCTGAATAATGCTCACAGAGGCACCTTCCTGTAATCCATATTGCACATGGAAATCCTTGGGAACGCGGGAGGTGGTGGCAATTTCACTCTCATTTCCACAAGGAACCTCTGGCTCATCTTTCCCTGCGAGCATTCCTGTGCCCCACGGATGTGCCGGGTGATGCGGTCAGGCTGATTCGTTCTCTGGAAGGGATAATGAGAGAGAGGGATGGGATATTGGGATGAGATTCCTCCCTGGGAGGGTGGGGACGCCCTGGCACAGGGTGCCCAGAGCAGCTGTGGCTGCCCCTGGCTCCCTGGCAGTGCCCAAGGCCAGGCTGGACACTGGGGCTTGGAGCAGCCTGGGACAGTGGGAGGTGTCCCTGCCATGGCAGGGGTGGGATGGGATGGGATGGGATGGGATGAGCCTTAAGGTCTTTTCCACCCCAACCCAGTCTGGGATTCTGTGACAATAAAAATCTTGGCTGATGGGGCACTTGGGAGGTGTCTCCACTCCGTACTCAGACGCTTCTTTTTCCCGTGATCCGGAACAATCCAGAAATGAGAATGTTTGGTGCTTTGTGTCCCTGTGGCTTTACACGGGAGCCCAGGATGGGTCTGAAATTCCCTTTGGAGTCTGCTGCACTCAGCAGTCTCCAGTGCTTTCCCAAGCTTGGAAACCTCCTTGCTCTGCTTCCCCACTCAGTTTTTCCTGCCTCCTCTGTGGAACATCCTGGCAGGAAATGGTCCTGCATGGATCCCGGGATTTCCTGTGTCAGCAAGGCCTGCCACAGACACACCTGCAGCACCAGGCACCAATTCCCCTGGATTCCATTCCTTTCTCCTTTCCTCTTTCCTTTTTCCCCTTTCCTCTTTCCTTTCCTCTCCCCTTTCTCCCCTTTCCTTTCCCCTTTTTCCCCTTTCCTCTCCCCTTTCTTCTTTCCTTTTTCCCCTTTCCTCTTTCCTTTCCTCTCCCCTTTCTCCCCTTTCCTTTCCCCTTTTTCCCCTTTCCTCTCCCCTTTCTTCTTTCCTTTTTCCCCTTTCCTCTCTCCTTTTCCCCCTTTCCTCTTTCCCCTTTCCTTTATCTTTTTATTTCCGTTTTCCCCCTTTCCCCCACCCCTTTCTGGACTTACACTTAAATTTCCCCATTCCAGACACTTTTCCATCACCCGCCAGGTCCTGCCCCGCTGTTTTTGAGGCAGACGGCGCACCACGGGCTCTTCCCCGGCACCTCCATCCCTGCCAGCCTGCCGAGGGTGAGCCTGCTTTGACCGACCGAGGCTTCCCTCCGCCAGCCCGCTCTGCCGCGCCTGCCTGCATTCCCTCTTTTTTCATTGTCCTTATGCCGGCTAGGAATGATATGTTGTCTTTAAGTCCTCGCTGACTGCTTAAAATTCTCCCACATCTTTGGAGTGTTTAATTATTCCCCTTCAGGAGCGGGTTTAAATTGACTGACTTCCTCTCAGCCTTCTGATTTCACACGGAACGGCAGCGCTGCCGAAATTATCCCAGCCCCGCTCCCCTCCCAGCGCTGCTGCCTGACCTGGGAAAAGCAACACTTCCAACCCAGCCTTCCCTCCTCCCCTTCTCCTTCCCCAGCCCCGCGGACGGCGGGGACGCGGAGCATCCCCCGCGGCACAGGCGCGGCTTTAGGCCGGCTTAAAAGCGTGGGTGGTATTTTGGTCCCGGGTTTTTGTCTCCAGCTCCCTTCTCCGGGGGGGATGGCTGATGTTCATTAGCTGCTAATTGGTGCTGGCGAGCTGCGACTTTCCTCCCCCCCCTCCAGCCCCCAGCCTCGCAGCTCATCGGAGCGGCAGCCGGTGCTTAATTGCGGAGTCTGAGTGAAGCTGGGGGTTCACAGAGATTGCCCGACTTCTGTTATCTGCCTGCGCTTGACAATTACGTGCGCTTTTGATTAGGAAAATTTTGATGGGTTTTACTGTTCGGGCTCTTTGATGTTTGGAGGGAGCTTTAGCTGCCTGGAAAACGTGCCAGAGCATTCCTCGGGCACGGGAAAACGGGAAACACCGCAGCGGTGCCTTTGGAGAGGCCCCTTGGAGCCGCGTCTCTGCCCCTCGTGGTCACCGTCCCAGGCGCGAACAGGGGCTGGCGTTTTTCACCCAAAACCCGGGTTGAATTTGTTGGTTTGCCTGCTTGAATCAAATTTCCCTGGGAAACGCCCCAGTTTTGACTCCCCGATCTGTTTTTGAGTGGATCTCTGTGGGTAAACACGGAAAACGGAGGGAGATTGGGATAACTCGAATGGGAGGAGCAGGCTCAGGGTCCACTTTAACCCAGCAGCTCTCCCTGTCCCGGTGCCTGAGACGCTTCCAGACCCAAAACTGCTGGGCAGGGATCCAGAAACTCCAATCCGGGAGCTCCGGGCGCATGAAAATGTGGGGTTTTAGGGAATTTTGTGATTGGCACGTCCAAGACCGTGGTGTTTGTTGGTTTCCCTGCCTGAATCAAATTCACGGGTGGGGCGGCAGAGGCCTCCGAGCCCACGGGATGGATTTTTGTGGATTTTTTCCTCTTTAAGAAGAAATTCCCTCATCCCTGTGCTCTGTGAATTTGTTTTGCTGCTCTCCCAGCAGCTCTGTGCAAGGCCAGGACTCGTCCTCTGCCAAATTTCACAGCCTAAAGCCTCGAGCCCGGCTTAGCCCGGCGTCTTAAACCTAAAGCTTGTCTTTATTTCGTGTTAAATCCGTGTACTCCAACTGCCAGGCACCGACCTCCTTGACCCGGAGCAGGGATTTTTGATGATCGTGGGGGGTTTTTTTCTGCCTTGCAAATCCCAAAAGCTTCTCATTGCATCATTTATGGCCCAAACTGTTGTGAAAGGGACCTGCTCTTCATTTCACACCCACAGCTCGTTCCTTCCCGTGGTCCTGCTGCTCCATGGGGTTTCTGACGGGTCCGAGGACCTCATGTACCCCAAAAAAAAGGGGGAAAAAAACAAGGATAAGGCCGTCACTGTCCCTGCTGCTCCCCAGCTCCAGCTGGGATTCAGCCATGTGCCACAGGAGGATGTGAGAACCAAAGGAAGGATCAGGATAAATCCTCCTGTAAGGGCTGAGAAAAGCAACTTTTAAACCGAAAATAACCCCCATGTTGTCTCCACCTCGATTTTGGGCCCTTCAAGGTGCCGCACCGGCGCTCTCGGATGCCAAAAATGATCCCAGGGCAGGCTCGTCCAAACTTTTGGGGAGGAGTCTGGTGCTTAGGGCAGACAGAGGTGCTCCGGTGAGACCTCTTGGAGCAGCTCCTCCACCTTGCTCAGGGCTGGGATGACCCTGAAGGGCGGAATTCCGGGAAATCGGGAGAGGAAGAACAACTCGGCAGTGCCGGGTGTGATCCCCCCTCCCTGCTGGGGATTGTTTGGAGGTATTTTTAATAAATCCTTTCCAGCAGCTCCCACTGGCGACCAGTTAAGGGCTCACCCGGAAAACCTGGGATATGTGGGGGCTCCTGGATGCTGCTGAGGCCCTCGCCCTGAGGGAATAACACGTTTCCTTCCCGGCCAAGGCTAAGGAATCCAATTGTGCTCTTCCCCCTAATTGAAATGGAAAATGCTGCCACATCAAGCCATTGAAAATATTACAAGCTTATATCTTATTAATTTACTGTGGGAGCCGTGCCCTGAAATGTGAACCAAATCCTGAATGAGATGGTTTGAGGTAATTCACAGGTCTGGATCTGCAGTGTCCTCCCGGTTTTGTTGGAATTCGCTGTTGCTGGGCGGGATGACAGGCTGGAGATGAGACCTCATTTCAGATTTTACAGATGCTGCGAGTGTGAAAATGAGTGAAAGCTCGGAGTGTAATGTTGCATGTTATTCAATTATTATCCTTCGACTGGGGCCAGGCAGCTTCTCCAGCTCCAAATCCAGGCTGGAGAAGCGGGAGGCAGCACGGAGGAGACTCCGAGGCAGCACGGAGTGAAGCTCGAGAATGGAAACTCCTGACCTGCAAAGGATGGAGCTTCTCGAGCATTAAATGGGCTGAGCCCTGAGGTGCAATCCAGGCTTTCCGAAGGAAAGGCGGTTTCCATGGAGTTCAGGGTGTTTTCCCCTCGGGCTGCTCCGGGGGAGAGCCTGGTGGATGCGCGCACAGCACTGGAGCAGCCTGAGCATCTCCTCAGGAGAAGGCTTCGCTTTCCCTCAGAGCGGGAAATGCGTGGAACCCGCTCCAAACCCGTGGGTGCTGGATCCATGGATGGTCCCTGGCTGCTTCCAGAGGGAGCAGTGGGGTCTCTCATTCTGGTATTGCCCAGAGAGCTGTGGCTGCCCCGGCCCTGGAAGTATCCAAGGCCGAGGGGCTTGGAGCAACCTGGGATAGTGGAATGTTTCCCATGGCAGGGGGGGGGATGGGATGGGCTCTAAGGTCCTTCCAACCCAAACCAATTCCATGATTTCGATATCAGCTCGTGCCACGCTCTCGGTGTTTCTCTGGGGCTGCTGAGGATCTTTGTGCTGCCTGCACCTCCCCTGCTTGCAGAGCGGGCTCATTCCCTGCTCCTGGGCTCATTCCCTGCTCCCATCCCATCTTTGGCTCCACACAAACTGAGAGATGCCATGACGGTGTTCCGGGCTTCTCCTGCTCAGAAAAGTCTCCTGAGGCTTTTCCCCCTCCTGCGACGCTTTCCGGGCACAGTTCCCTGAGAGCCAAATCCTGCCTGGGCACCAAGAGTGATCCCAGGAAAGCTGAACTCCAGGTTTGGGGCTGGAGAAGGAGAAGGGGGGCCCTGGGTGTGTGGCTGGGGAAGGTCCAGGGATCCGTCAGAGGATGGAGAGGGATGAAGGGCCCGGAGGGAGGGTTTGGATGCGGGGGGATGTGGATGCAGGGCAGAGATGGCAGCGCTGCAGCAGCTCCGGGTTCTGCAGCGCCCTCAGCTCTTTCCCGGTGCCCTTCCCTGCTCCTGCCGCCTGGCTGGGGTGCGGAGCAGCTGCTCCAGCCCCTTCCCAGCTGTTTGCCTCACTCCTGCCCTGCCCCTGCCCCTGCAGGGCGGCTCTGTCCGAGGGGATGCGTGCCCACCTCGGCCGCGAGCCTTGGCTCCTGCCTGCTGCTGCTTGTCCAGCAAGGAAAGCTGCTCCCGGGCAGCCTGGCCCTGCTGTGGGCTTGGCTGAGGGACAGCGGGGCCTGGGCACGGAGGGATGGCACAGAACCTTCCTCCCTCATCCAAGGCACAGCCGTGGTGCCGCAATCCCTGCAAAGCGGAATAAAGAGGGGAAGATCCAAGCCCAGCGCGCAGCCCGTGATGGAGACATCAAGGATGGTGCCGCGGACCCGGAGGAGGAGCTGCTGGAACGCCAGGGAGGTGGAGGAACGCTCCGAGGCGGCCACAGCGCTTGGCCCATCCACGGCTGGCAAAGCCAATTTCATCCCGTCAGGAACGAGCATCCCGGGGCCGCGGGGATTTTCGGCTGGCACCCGCAGCCCCGAGCCGGTTCAGCACGAAAAAAACTCTCGGTGCCAACACCCGAGCAGCCGCCGCGGTCCCGGCCCTCCGTCCTTGCCCTGACATTCAGCGTTTAGCAGAACTCGGAGGGGTTTTTGGCACCGCGGCGGGGAAGCGCACGGATTTCTCCGGGATCCAAGCGGGAGGAGCGTTTGGATGTCCAAAACGGCCATTTCTGCTCTGTTAATGCTGGACAAATATTGACTCCTGGCCACCGCCAGCCCAGCCCTTCGCTGCTGAATGCTCAGGGCTACTCGGATAAACAAATGCTTCCTCATGAATATTCTTATTTTAACACATCCCCAGCATAATAATGGCCGGGATGGAGGCTCATTATGCTTTTCCTCGTGCTGGCAGTTGGAGGTGACATTGTGTGGCACGCGGGTGGCACAGGGAAGGGGGGTCCCGCTGGGGAGGGTCACTTGTTGGGGGCACGGGGCAGCTGTAGAGTTCCTGGTCTCTGCTCGACCCCGAGCAATACAAAAACAAATTGCAGTTCCTGCTGCTGCAGGAGGGAGGGAGGAGCAGCCGGCACAGCCCTGGATCGTTCGTTCATTCCTTCAGTGCCTCATGGTGCTGCTGGCCACAGCCCAGGGGCTGCCGGGGATGAGCGCATGGATTGCTGCCCAAAATCTCCTTCCCAGCAGCGAGGGTGCCTGCCTGGGGCTCAGCCCAGGGCCTCTCCCTCGGCTGCAGGAGCCCTGTGACCCTTCCTGCCCCTGCCTGTCCTGTGCCACCAGGCTGGGGCAGCCCCACATCCCCGCTGAGCTGGGACACACCGGGAGCTCCCTGGAGAGGAGACGGGGTGAATCATGGAGTTGTAGAATGGTTTGGAGTGGAAAAGACCTTAAAACCCATTTTGTTGCACCCCCTGCCATGGGCAGGGACACCTCCCACTGTCCCAGGCTGCTCCCAGCCCCATCCAGCCTGGCCTTGGACACTGCCAGGGATCCAGGGGCAGCCACAGCTGCTCTGGGCACCCTGTGCCAGGGCCTGCCCACCCTCACAGGGAACAATTCCTGCCCAATATCCCATCTGAATCTTCCCTCTTGTAGTTTTAACCCATTCCCCTTGTCCTGGCACTCCTTGTCCACAGTCTCTCTCCATCTTTGTCAGCTCCCTCAGGCCCTGCAAGGCCACACTGAGGTCACCCCAAAGCTTCTCCTCTCCAGGCTGAACAATCCCAGCTCTCCCAGCCTTTCCTCCCAGCAGAGCTGCCCCATCCCTCTGCTCATCCTGGTGCCTGCTCTGGCCTGGCTCCAGCAGCTCCAGGTCCCTCCTGTGCTGGGCCCAGGGCTGGGGCAGCTCTGCAGGTGGGGTCTCACCTGAGGGGGCACAGGGGCAGAACCAGCCCAGGGCTTGGGGGGGTTCTGGATTGGGAAAACATCCTGGCTTCCAAACGTTCTTGAGCTCTAACCCTAAACTGTTGTTGACAGACCCCCTGGGTTAGGACAGACCCCACTGATCCTGGCACGGCTGTCCCGATGCCCGTTTCTGCTTCCCACTCTTGGGATGGGGACGCAGCTCGCGGTCAGCGGCTTTGGAGTGAATAATTGCCCTTAAGGTGACACTGCCGAGCACCTGGGGACACCTCCTGCTCCTCCTGGTCACAGCAGGGCCCTCCTCGTGCTCCAAAGGGGCTGGGAACAGCAGCATCCTGCCTGGCACCGCTCCGGGGGCATTTTCCGTGGATCCCAACGACTCCACAGGGCTGGGCTGACAGCGAGGGGAAGCTCTGGAAATGATTTGGGAGAAACCAGAAGCAGAGGGAGCAGAAGATGAGGTTTTCCAGAAGAGCTCTTCCAGAATAACTCCTCCCATGAACATTCAGGCCCAGAACAAAAATTTACCCTCTTCATTCTGGACTAATTACCCTCATTATTACCAATAAATGCTCGCATTTTGTGCGGGACCTAAAATTTGTGCCTGTCCCCGTCCCCACTACGAGATCACCCCGGATCCCGAGGAGATGAATTCCTGACTCCCCCGGGCAGCCTGCTTATTCCTTAATCCATTTGCAGCGTTCTGATTCCATGGTGATAAGGACGTTAGAAATGCTAATTGATAAATGAGACCGGCTGTAGACGGGCTCAGGCGGGGCGGAAATGGCCAAACCCGCACAGAACTGGTCTTGCTTAAAACCCGGCAGCGCTTCCCAGTCCTGGCTGAACTCGGGGAGAGCTCATCCTTCCTCGTGCTGGGAGCTCCCGGGCTCTCCGGGAGGGCTGGGAAAGCAGCGAGGGATCGAGGAACATCTGTCAGAGGTCTCGGATTCCGGACGGGCAGTGCCAAGGCTTTAATCTGCCCTTTTCCTCTCTTTCCTCCCTTCCCTGGCGAGGATCGGCCCAGCCCAGCCCGGCACCAGCTTGGGAAGGGGAAATCTGGTTCAGCTCATCCTAAGGACATGCTGGAGCTGTCTGGAGCTTTGGAGCCAGTCCCTCAAAGGGGTTTTGTTCACAGCAGCAGCAGCAAAGGCTCCAGGGAGAGTTCAGAGCCCCTTCCAGAGCCCAGAGGGGCTCCAGGAGAGCTGGAGAGGGACCTGGGACAAGGGACGGAGGGACAGGACACAGGGAATGGCTTCCCACTGCCAGAGGGCAGGGCTGGATGGGAAGGAATTGTTCCCTGGGAACAAGGAAGGATTGGGAAGGAATGGGAGGGTGGGGAGGCCCTGGCACAGGGTGCCCAGAGCAGCTGTGGCTGCCCCTGGATCCCTGGCAGTGCCCAAGGCCAGGCTGGATGGGGCTTGGAGCAGCCTGGGACAGTGGGAGGTGTCCCTGCAGGAGGCGGAACAAAACGAGCTTTAAGGCTCTTTCCAACCCCAACCATTCCATGATTCCATGAGTACGAACACGATGGCACCCTGAGGGGGATGGATGGAAAACCTCGTATTCCCAAAAATTAAATGGGGAGCTCCTGGTTTCTCCTCCCCTGGTTTGGTCCATGGGGAAGTGTTGCAGATATTTGGCACAGACCTGGAAGCGCAGCAATAAAACATTTTATATGAGCTCCAAGACACCGGAGTCAGCAATCCCTGGGGATCTATGGGTCCGAAAGATAGATGATAAATCCATCAGGATTTATTAGAGCTCCTGTTAATCATTAAAACTTCTGCTAATCATCGCTCCTGGCCTTTCTGGGCCTGAAAGCTGCGAGCAGGAGGCTTTGAACCAAAAGGCAGCGCAAAATTCCCGCTTTGGGAAGGTGCTTTACGACGAGTCACCAGCAGCAAAGGCTCAGGTGGATTTTAGCGGGAATGGGATTGCTCCAAAGGGATTTTTGGAGAGGCTGTGATGGCCAGGGGGGAGAAATACCCACTGAGGATGTGCAGGGAGGGTCTCAGTGCCCACCCCGCGGCCCCCAGCAGCTGCAGACCCAGCAGAACTGGACATCTCCCCCTTGCTGGCTTATAGGAATTGCCAAAATTCCTGCGGTTGATGGGATCTGGGAAGAGCCCACAGCAGTTATCCCGGCTCACTGCCATGGATCGGAGTTGTCCAAAAATCACCAAGACAAAGCAAATCTCCCCTGCCGTGAATCCTGGACAGGATCTCCCAAAGAACATTCCCGTGGCTGGGCTGTCACTCACACGCTGGATCGCTGTGCACATTCCATCAAATCCCACGTTATTCCCATTCCCACGGGTCTTTACGATGTTTGTGCTGAAAGGAGAGACACTCCAGGAGCAAAATATCAGCTGGGACCAGGCCTTGGCCCAGAGTCCTCCCAGTGGCACCAGTGCTCGAAGCAAGCAGACGCTCTTTCCCAGCAGGAAAACGGAGCGGGAAAGCAGGGAAATCACGGACAGTTTGGGCCAGGAGCACTCCTTGGCCAAGGGACTCTGGAGTTTGGTGATGGCAGTGATAAAACAAAGCCTGGCGCTTCGGAAGGGCCCGGAAATGCAGGGAAATATTCCACAGGGAATGCTGGCTTTTGGCAGGAGGTTTGGCCAGGACGGAACTCCCAGAATCCCCTCAAACGAGGGAATATTTGTTGGGAAGAGCAGATGACATCCAAAGCAGTATTAGAGGCAAATCAGCCCCTCTGCTTCTTTTCCCTGGCCGTCCCAGGGGGAGAGCAGCAATTCCGACATTGATTTAGCGGGATGGGCCCACGTGGACTGAAGGGTTTGCTCGGCAAAGGATTTTTCCCTGGATTTCGCCATGGTCTGTGCTCCGGCACAAACAACCTGCCCCAGGCAGGGCCTGGCTGTTCCCTGCACTCCTCCACTCCCAAAAGCTGATTTTTGCCAGGGTCTGGTGGCTCCCGGGTGGGAACAGAGGCTGCTCTGTGATCCCTGGGGATCCTCTGCCCGCATTCCAGGCAGGCTCGGTCCCAAATGCCACCTGAGGCTTCCTTCTACCCAGGGCTGCTGGAATGGGAGGTTCTGGAGGGGCAGGGACACTTTCCACCATCCCAGGCTGCTCCCAGCCCCAGTGTCCAGCCTGGCCTTGGGCACCGCCAGGGATCCAGGGGCAGCCACAGCTGCTCTGGGCAACGCTGAAGTGAATTTTGGGTGTCCCGGTGCTGCCACGGCTGATGGGGACAGGTCTGTGCATCCCCGCTGGGTTTGCAGAGCAGAGTTTGGGCCGTTTGGGAGGCTCATCCCAGGCTCTGGACAGGAACACAAGCGATGGAAAAAGGCAGCAAAGCCTTTGGGATGCAGCAGAGCCAAACAGGAGTTTCGGATGCAGGCAGCTGAGATATCCAGGTCCCAGCTATCCAGGATGCTGCCTGAGGGCTCCCCCGAGCTCCCTGCGGGCACCATTCCGTGTCTGGGGTGCCAGGGAATCTCTGCCCCAGCGCGGGGGGGATGGAGGTGGCAGCCCCGGAGCGCAGAGAGCACCAGAGCTCCCCGTGCCCCGTGCGGCTCCTGCGCCGGGTACGGATGTATTCCTGGATTCCTTGTGACATTTTTATTAGGATGAGGTAGTTCCCCTGCAGGGGGATGAATAATGGAGAGGCAGCTTTGGATGCAGGGAGGGAGGGAGGGAGGCAGGGACTGCTCTGCCTGGAGACACCTCGCTGAGCCCGCCTCCCTTCCCCCTTCGCATTCCCAGCCCCTCTCCCTCCTTCCAGAGGGTGTCCACGGCCTCCTCCGCCGCCCTGGTGTTGGATCAAGGATGCGGGGCAGCTTTCCAGGCTGTCCGAGGGGAGGCTGCCAAGGAGGGGGGAGGTTCAAGGCAAGGAGCGGAGGTGGGATGGGAAATCCCACCGGGGTATCCCGTGTGGATTTCTGGGAAGCCGTGGAAAGCTGAGAGCACGAGGGCAGCGAGGCCGGGCTCACGCTCAGGGCTCAGGGGTTCCGCTGGGCTCCTGGGGTGAGCGGGGGGAGTGAATCCACTGGGTTTGGAGGAATCTGCCCCTGGACACTGTGGATGGGAGCTCTGATGCCACGGGCTGGCTTTGGAGATGGGAAAAACTCAACAGGATCGGTTTCCGTGGCAACCCTGCTCTGGCTCTGGTAGCAGCACCACGGCCCCATCCCTGCAGCCGTGTGGGAAGGCCCTGCACGGGTGGGGGTTTCCAGGCGGAATGGTGTTCCCAGTTCCCATCCCCGCCTGGCACCAGGAGAGGGGCTGGAGCTGGAGCTGCAGAGGATGGGATGTGGAGCTGAAGCCACCCATTCATCCCATCCCATCCCATCCCATCCCATCCCATCCCATCCCATCCCATCCCATCCCATCCCATCCCATCCCATCCCATCCCATCCCATCCCATCCCATCCCATCCCATCCCATCCCATCCCATCCCATCCCATCCCATCCCATCCCATCCCATCCCATCCTTCCCATCCCACAGGGCAGGATTCTGCTTCTTTTTCCTGGGGATCCCCTTTCCCCACCACGCACCCCAAGGGAAAATCCCACAGGGGTTCGATCCTTCTCGGGATATCTGGGATAGATGGATGGATGGATAGATGGATAAGGGATGGAAGGATAGATGGGGGGATGGATGGATGGATAAGGGATAGATGGATGGATGGATGGATAAGGGATAGATGGATGGATGGATGGATAAGGGATAGATGGATGGATGGATGGATAAGGGATAGATGGATGGATGGATGGATAAGGGATAGATGGATGGATGGATGGATAAGGGATAGATGGATGGATGGATGGATAAGGGATAGATGGATGGATGGATGGATAAGGGATGGAAGGATAGATGGAGGGAGGGATGGATGGAGGGAATGCTGTGGAATGCTGTGGCCACAGGGATCAATGGCACCACGTGAGGCCATTTATATCCCTCCAGAGGGAGCATCCAGCCTGGAATTAGTCACATTTAAATGCCTGTCGCTGAGTATTAATTGGGATATTAATGTATCATGGGATGGACTTTATGGGCAGCATAAATCCCGGGATTAATCAGGAGCACTCGTGGGCCCGGCTCTGGCTGCCCTCTCACCCCGGGGCTGTCCTGGAGGGTGGCACGAGGCACCTGCTGCTGGTGTCCCCTGTGCCACACCCCTGCCACCACTCCGTGGTGTCCAGAGGGTCCTGATGGGAACATCAGGGAGCAGAGGAACAGCTCAGCCCCCGGGAGGGTGGAAGGGCAGGATTTGTCCCCGTCCTCACCGGGATGGGGAAGGAGGGCTCAGGGTGAGAATCCGGGGCGGCTCTGGAGGGGAAGAGGGCGCGCGAGGGATCTGGGGGGGCTTTGGGGTTTCCCCCTGGGGCAGTGGCACTGCAGGGGACACCAGAACAGTGGGGCTGGGCAGGGGTGGTGCCCCCGAGCACCCTGAGCTGCTGGGTGGGACCCTCCAGGGACAGCGGCTGCAGCTCGAGGTGCCACCGAGGTGCCACCGAGGTGCCACCCGCCCACCGAAATGCAGACAGAGCAGCACCGGGGGCAGCTGGTGGTTGCTGGCTCTGGGGGTTCCTTTTCTGCCCCTTTCCTTCTGTGTCTGCTGCCGTCAAACCCTGGAATTGTGGAATGGGATGGGTTGGAAAAATTCTCAAACTCATCCAGTCTCACCCCCTGCCATGGCAGGGACACCTCCCACTGTCCCAGGCTGCTCCAAGCCCTGTCCAGCCTGGCCTTGGGCACTGCCAGGGATCCAGGGGCAGCCACAGGCTCCAGGGCACAATTCCTTCCCAATATCCCATCTGAACCTACCCACGGTCAGCCTGAAACCATTCCCTGTGTCCTGTCCCTCCATCCCTCATCCCAAGTCCCTCTCCAGCTCTCCCTGGAGCCCCTTTAGGCCCTGGAAGGGGGCTCTGACCCTTCTTTAAACCCACACATTCACCTTTCCGCTTGCTTCAGATTATTTTTGCTTCTTGCCACGAATACGTTAAAAACAAAACAAAGCAAAAAAAAAAAAAGGGATATAAACCTTCCCGGGAATGTGAGCGCTGCCGGCACCGGCAGTCGGAGAGTGGAATCTCATCCCTGAGTCACCCTGCCCCCGGCTCTCGTGGGGTGGCCGCAGAAGGGAAGCAATCCTGGTTTTCCATGAAATATTTAAGTGGATCTAAGTTGCAGCTGGCATCCATCCACTGCAAACAAACAGCCGCGCGAGAGCCGAGCTGCCAGCGAGCGCCTATGAAATTCCTGTGAAAAGGAGGGAGAAAAACACGGCTCTCAAGGTGATGTTTATGCCTGAAACATTCTCCCTTTGCCTTAAAGGGTCTCCAAGGGAAAATCTTGGACCTTCCAGCCCCTTGGCTCAGAGTCACCATGGACAGGGATGCGTGGAAAGGGCAATTATTGAGCTGGCCACGCTGGGTTTTGAATTTTTGTTGTTTTTTTGGAGCAGCAAAGGAAGAGAGAGGCAAACAGACACGAGGGAAGAAAAGGGCAGGGAGAAAAAAGGTAAAAATATCGTTTGCCGTCGACTTTGGCTTCGTTGCTGAAAAATGTCAAGGCTCCAACCTGCTCCTGTTTGAGATTTGAAGGGAAAGCTTTGGCACAGGGCTGGCGGCAGCGAGTTTACCACGGGATCCGCGCCAGACACTTTTCGGGATGAGATGACAGGAGCGAGAGTGGGAGATGACGTGGGAGGAAGAGGTGCACACCACCAGGGGCTGGCAGAGGGGCCAGCCGGGCCACCTCGGGCCATTGGCCACCCCGGGAACGCAGGGGTGGCGCTCCCGACCCGGACTGCTCCCTCTCAGAATTCCCAGCTCCCGATCCGTGGCTACGTGGAGAACTCCTCCTCCTTTCCCTTCAGTGACTCACCCGGAGCGGAGGAGAAAAAAAGCGCTTTATTCCTCAACATTGTTATTTCGGGTCCGTGGAAAGCAGATTGCTCACGAGGCAACAAGAGAACAACCTGCCAGACACACGGAGGGCTCACGACGGCCCTGATTCAGCTCCCAGTCCTGGCAGGAATCTCGAGCCGTTTCTGATGTCTCTGTCCTGGCAGTGACTCACATCAGCCGCTCCCGAGCACCTTTCCAGAGCCTCCTCGCTGCTCCGGGGCTGGGAATTGTCTGCTCGAGGGTGAGGAGAGCGCCGAGCTCTTGCCGGGCGTCTTTGCCTCGCCTGAAACGAGAGGATTCCGACAAATCTGCGTTTAATTCCTGAGCTCGGAGTGCAAAGTGGGAACAGGTTCTTCCCTGTACCTGTGCACGCCGGGGAGCTCCGTGATGGATCTCCCGTGTGAGCGTGAGTGACGCTCCTCAGCTTCACCTTCTGGAGCAGGAGCTTCTCCAGGAGCATTCTCCAGGGGCACGGCTGGGACGAGAGCCCGGCAGAGCAGCGGAGCTCCTTCCCATCCAGGGGGAAGGATGCTGGGAGGAATCGGAGAGGTGCTCTGGGAACCTGAGGGATCCTGAGGCTGGATCCTCCGGAGACCCCTGGAGATCCCTGGATCTCTGGAGAGGGGATGGGGGAGACTTTGGGAACTCCAGACTCGGTGGGAGCGGGGGGAGATCAGGGCTCTGGGGAGCAGGGATGGAGTCAGGGGAGCCCTGGCGTTGTGCAGGTCCTCGGAGAGGGGGAGGAAAGGCCCCTCGCCCCCTCCCACATCCCCCGCGGTGCCCGGAGGAGTGGAGGAACAGGGAACATCCCGGACACCACCAGGCTGCTTGGTGTCACCCACGTGTCCCGGTTTAGGGCTGCCCCTCAGCGTGGAAGCGGTGGGGCCGTCCCCGGGACCACGATCCCAGCGCTTCCCCGGAGCTGAGGGGTGCAGGGAGACGTCAGCATCCACTGGAGGGGCCTGATCCCCTCCCAGCCTCCCGCCTCCAGCAGGTGCCAGAGGGATCATCCCAAGGGAAGATCCACCGGCGGATCCGATGCTGAAGATAGAGGTTGGGTGGGGTTTGGGTGGGTGGGGCTTTGGTGGGCGGGGTCTTTCCTTTGCAGCCAAAAGGAGATGCAAGAGCAGGGAAAGGGTGAAATGTGCTGCTCCTCGTGTCCTGGAAAAGTCTTGGGGGGCTGTGGAGTCCTAGCCGAGCCTCTTCCATCTTGGGATTTTAGTCCTCTGCATTTCCAAGAGTTTGAGACAGATCTGGCCTAGATTGGGACATCTGATTTCAGGAATTTCTCCCTCTCTGCTGTTTTATTACTAATCAAACCGGTACAGGTTAAATCCACAGGAAAAAATTCCCAAACCGGTCCTTCCAAACTGCCGTTCTCTGGAAAAGCACGGCTCCCGTTTCCATCTGTATTCCAGGCAGGAGATGAGAGCCTTAATGTCAACACATGAATTAAAGGGTTTCTCCTTAGTTCCGAGGAAAATCAGCTGCTGGCATGGGAGGTGGTTGTGTCGGATACAACAGGTTCCTGCTCTTCCCCTGGGTGGAGCCAGGCAGAGGGGGGATGGAAAACTTGGAGCCAGGGATTGCCTGAGACGGAGCAGCGTGAGGGATTTCAGGATTGCGCTGCTAATCTCCGTCCCCACGGAAATGGGACGTGGCAGAGCTCCGTGTCCTTGGGTCCGAGCTTGGGCCAGCCCCGGGTGTGCGGAGCAGGGGTTTAAACATCAGGCTTTGGAGCTGGGAAGCGGCTGGAGAGGGGCAGGGCGGGGTTCGGGGTGTGTTGTTCATGTATCCCACACTGGGATCTTTCCCTTGGGAACAGGAGATGCACGGCCAGGACAAGCTGATTCCTGGGATATTTTTGTGGCCAGGCCTTTGAAGAGCTCAGCCAAAGTGGATTTAGGAAGTTGGGATCAGCCAAGCTCTGACTGAAGGGATTTGGAGACCCCACCTGCAGCTCTGGGGGTCCCAGCACAGGGGGGATCTGGAGCTGCTGGAGCAAATCCAGAGGAGGCCACGGAGCTGCTCCCAGGGCTGGAGCCCCTCTGGAGCTGGGAATGTTCCCCTGGAGAAGGGAAGGCTCCAAGGAGAGCTCGGAGCCCCTTCCAGGGCCTAAAGGGGCTCCTAAAGCTGGAGAGGGACTGGGGACAGGGGATGGAGGGACAGGACACAGGGAATGGCTTCCCACTGCCAGAGGGCAGGGCTGGGTGGGATCTTGGGAAGGAATTGTTCCCTGGGAGGGTGGGCAGGCCCTGGCACAGGGTGCCCAGAGCAGCTGTGGCTGCCCCTGGATCCCTGGCAGTGCCCAAGGCCAGGCTGGATGGGGCTTGGAGCAGCCTGGGACAGTGGGAGGTGTCCCTGCCATGGCAGGGGTGGGATGGGATGGGATTTAAGCTCCCTTCCCACCCAAACCATTCAATGAAGATGGACCTGAGGTTCAAGGAATTTTCTCCTGACTGCAGGAGCAGGAGGGATCCCTCCATGGTAAACTGGGAGGGCTGAGGATGCAGGATGTGTCCGTGCCTTGATCCAAGCAGGAAAACCATGGATATGCAGCCGCGCCCGCTCTATTTACAGTATTTTACTGGGCTGCTTTTATTTTTTATTGCCCTATAAACCAGGAATAAGTGATCAGAAACAGAGGAATTCAGTTCTCATCTGCCACGGCCAAGACGGAGAGAGAAGCCGAGCCATAAATCTCCGGAGTCCATAAAAAATTCCAGCGTATTCACGGAAGTGCTGCGGAGCAGGCTCCGGGTAACGAGAAAGCTGAACGCAATTACCGAGGAAAAAATTTATTTTAAAAAAAATCCCGGGATATTCTCAGCAGGGGAGCGCTGCCGGTGTGCAGCTGAAGTGGCCGGGCGGGGAAAATATCCCCCGCGAAGCGAGGGAAGCGGGAATACGGCGGAGTTTGGCGGCAAATCCCACGCGGGAGGAGGAGCACCGAGGTTTTCCTTGCCCTCCTCTCCGAGGCCACCTCGTCCTGCCCGGTTCGTGGGACACGCTCAGTCCCCATCCCCGCCGGGTGATAATTCCCGCTTTCCTCCGGCACCCGTGAGCCCGCAAACACGAATTCCCAAATTCTGGCCGCGAAGCTCCACGGGAGGTGAGGAAAACTCCCTCAGGCCGCCCCTCCCTCGGTTTTCCTTGGGTGCAGAGCCTGGCGTGGAAACGAGGAGCGAGCTGCAGGAGCCCAGGTGCGTTGTCCAGGTGATTTTGGTTAATCAAATTCCCGTTCCACGCCCCAGTAGCTCTGGGATCTCATTTCCCTCGGCGCGACTGCAAATTCGAGTGCTCAACGACACCGTTTATTAGGGAAAACTCGCTTTATGGTAATTTTAAAAATGAGGGAATTGAAACTAAAGGTGATTAACAGAGCCTGCAAAGATCCAACCCTTGTCGGGAATTTTCAGGACTTCATTGGGAATCAGTAAATCTCATCGATGAATAAATGTTAGACCAGAATTCATATTAGCAGAGTGGCAACTTATCCTAATTATTGCGTAACCTATTTTGGAGGGGTAATTTTTATATCAGCCTGAGCTGCTGGTCTTTAATCTTTCATTAATTTCATTCACAGCCTTCCCTTAATTTGCCAATCAAGCTTTATATTTGAATTAAAAGCTCGGGGACTTGGACGTGTCAAGTCAACCAAACGATTTCAAAATTGGGATTTAGGAATTTCGACAGTTCCTTAATTACTGCCAACACGGAGCGCGCTCACGACTGCCTTTCCCTCTCCGTGATCCCCCTGATCATCCCCTTCTCCTCTCACCACTTCTGCTCCTTTGCTCTTTCCAGGAGTGGGTGCATCCAAAAAAAAAAGGTTTTGTGGGAAGGAAAGCAGAGAGATCGGGCTGGGAAATAAAGGCCTGGTTTGCACCACGTGTCCTGCGGGGCCCGTCTCGTTAGGGCGGCTCTAATTGGTGGAATCATTAATTACCAGGGCTTGGCTTTGCCAGTTTGAATTTGGGACCCGGGACGGGAGGGTGGGGTGGGAGCGGTGCCTTCTGCCGCTCCTGCAGGAGGAAATGGCCTCAGAACGGGGAGATCCGGGTGAGATGTGGGAACAAAAATGTTCATTCTTAGGGCGGCCAGGCTTGGAATTGGCTGCGCAAGGGGCGGGGAATCCCCGTCCCTGGAGGGGCTCGGGAGGTGTCCGGATGTGGTGCTGGGGGGGAGTTTTGGGGTTTAGGGGTTGTGGGGGCAGTGCTGGGTGATGGTTTTGGGGTTTAGGATTCCAGGGGCAGTGCTGAGTGATGGTTTTGGGGTTTAGGATTGCAGGGGCAGTGCTGGGTGATGGTTTAGGGATTGCAGGGGCGGTGCTGGGTGATGGTTTTGGGGTTTTGGGGCTCCAGGGCAGTGCTGGGTGGGTGGTTGGACTGGATGGTCTTGAAGGTCTGTGCCAATGGCTCTGTGATCACCTCACGATGTGGCTGCTGAAGTGAGTCCTGTTTGCTTCTCCCCTGCCATTGTCCATCACCAGATGGGATTTTGGGAGGGAATTCCTCCCTGGGAGGGTGGGCAGGCCCTGGCACAGGGTGCCCAGAGCAGCTGTGGCTGCCCCTGGATCCCTGGCAGTGCCCAAGGCCAGGCTGGACACTGGGGCTTGGAGCAGCCTGGGACAGTGGGAGGTGTCCCTGCCCATGGCAGGGGGTGGCACTGGGTGGGCTTTGAGGTCCTTCCAACCCAAACCATTCTGGGATTCTCAGCCAGGGCCATATTTGCCAGATTTCCAATCCAAGGCAGGGTCAGGGCTGAGTGTGGGATCAGGAGAGGGAGATCCCATTATGACCCCAGGCAGGAACACCCTGGGGACAGCCAGGTCACTCCTGTCAGCCCTCAGGGGTTCCAGCCGTGCACCTTCCCGACGTGCTGCTTGTAATGCCACTGCCAGGTGACCCCCACACCCAGCTGCTGCCCCTGGGCAGGAATATCATGGACATCAACATTCCTGCCGTGTTCACAGAGCTGGACGCTCCATCCCGTCCCACCCACAGGCACTGCCGTGTTTTCCAGGGCACGTATCCCTCGTATTCCTAATTCCTGGGCATTGCTGGATGTTGCGGAGGGTGGGGCAGGGAGCAGGGCGGGAATGCTGCCTCACCTGGAGCTGGGGGGCCTCGGGATGCTGCTGCCTCCCGGGGGACCGAGGGGATCCCTTTGCTCTTGTGCTCGGCCTCTTCTTTCTCGCGTTGGAGAACTGGAGAGCCCCAAACCCCTGCAGCACAAGCTGTGAATTCACCTCACCAAAAAAGCCGTTTTGTTTCCTGCTGGAGGTGAGCCAGGGCCCTGAAATCCAGGAACCTGCGGCCTCAAGTGCCTTTGTCCCCCGCAGGCTCCCTCGGGACGGGGGACACCCCGAGCAGGACCGAGGGACGGTGGCACAGCCGAGCCGGGGGCACGCGGGTCCAACTCTGCCCACCCTGGCGGGGCTGCCGGGCCTGGGACCCCCAGGTGCACCCAGTCCAACCCCGGGGCGTCAGTCCCAAAGCCAGAGCTGCAGCGGTTCCCAAAGAGGCACCAGGAGAGGGGCAGGGGTTCGGGGTGGAGCAGGCGCTGAGCTGGGGATGGAATTTCGCTCTGGAATGATGAAATCGACGCCGGACCTGGAGAAATCCAAACCCTTTCCCTGCCCGGGCTGCGCTGGGCGCCGGCTGGGACCCGAATCCAGCCGGGCTCCGTCTCCATCCCCTTATCCCACAGACTGGGAGCTTCCAGAAGCAGCAGCCTCCGAAACCGCTCTGGAGCCGCATTTTCCCGTCCCGGGCGAGGAGCTCCCGACCTGAGCCGAGGCAGAGCGGGGCTCCCAAATTCGGGGTTTTTTTTTGTGCAGAAGAGCGTGCGGGGCTCCCGGGGAAGGCGGGCGGGAGCGCTCCGCAGGTGCCTCTGCTCGGCGCTCACCGCGGCGCTCCCTCCCTTTCATCTCCGGGGTGTAAATGTTGCAGCTCTGGCAGCAGCCCGAGGGCAAATTGTTTGGGAAAGTTTGAGCAAAGCAGGTTCAGCCGCTTCAAAGTAGGAAGCGGCTGACAAAAATACATAATTGCCTTCTTAAGAAAATAAAAAAGCAACTTTTTTTTGGCAGATTGGCAAGTACACACTTCCTACGCGCTCTCCCTTCTACCCCAGACACGATTCCAGCCTTATTTTTATTTCGGGAACGATGAATTATGAAAGGGCTCTCCCCTCCCTCTTCCTCTGCCTTTTTCTCTCTGCCTCTGACTCCTTCCCTCCCTCCCCGCTCCTAACCCGGGCTGTGTTTGTTTGTAACCTCCACACGCAGGCCTGGCTCTGATTTGCTTTATCCACACGTCGCGGGGCCCCCAGGACAGGGATTGCTTTCCCGCTGCCGTGGCTTTATGAATAAATCCTTTCCCAAGCCCAAATCCCCCTGCGGAGCCACAGGTGAGGGCTGTGTTGGATAAATCCCGGTGCCCCCCGTGCCGGGGCAGAGGGGGCTGCGCGTGCCCAGAACCCAAAGGGAGCTGCCACGGCCCCTCCATCCCGTGGGATGTCTCCTCACCTGGAATTCCGGCCGGCTCCGGTGTCTCCTTGCTGCTGGAACACTGGGAAGATCCGGGGCTGCTCCAGCCTCAGTCCTCAGGGACTGACCACGGCAAAGGGCAGCCTAAATCCACGGGGAGAATCCCCCTCTTCCCAGGGGCGGGGGAGGAAGGTGGGGAGGGTTTGTGGGGCTCTGTGGAGGATCCATCACCAGGGAAGGGCTGCGGGTGGGAGAGGCAATGGCCGGGAAAAGGCTGATCCCGGCTTCACTCCTTGGTGGGATCTGCTTCAGTTCCCACGGACCCGCAGGGCCGAGAGCCAAGGAGAGGACCTGGATGTGGAGAGAAGTGTCCCTTGGAGCTCCTGGGACCGGGGAGCGAGGAGAACAGGGCTGGGCAGTGTCCATGGGGATACCCCGGCCCTCCTCCCTCTGCGTGTCCCACACGCGGCCGTGACCCTGCGGGGCCCCACGGGCTCCGGAGCGGCTTGGGAGATGCAGGCAGAGGGTGGGGAATGCTGAGAGATTCCCGCCGGGATCCTGGGGCTGGACAGGAGTCACGGCCTGAGCACCCGGCTGGGCGTGGAGCTGGGAATGCCATGGGAACAGCCCCAGGCATCCCGCGGAGTTCCTGTGTCCTGCGCATCCCCGCAGCCTCCTGTGACGGGAAAACTCCTCGGCTGCTGCGTCTTTCCTGCCGGGACCAAGGAAAGAGCAAAGAACTGCCCCAAACCTCATCCTCCGGGAAATGTTGTCCCTGTCACTGTTCCCTTCCGGAGAGAGGCAGGAAAGGCACCAGATCTCCCCCCTCTCCCTTCCCTCTGTCCCGTCACTGACGTGCAGCAGCTGCTCCCTCGCTCACTTTGTCCCCTCCGGTCACCCTCAGGTGCTGCTGCCAGCCAGGATTCTGCTCCAGAAACATCCGACAGCACCTGCCGAGCGTGCCAGCCCCGCTGGGCGCCCTGTCCGGCCTCACCGGCCACCCCCGGGCACTGCTGGGGTGCCAGGGCCATCAGAGGCCGCTGTCCTGGGCTGCAGGGGCCCAGCCGTGCCCAGAGCCGTGCCCGGAGCCGTGCCCAGAACTGTGCCCAGAGCCGTGCCCAGAGCCGTGACCAGAACCGTGCCCAGAGCCGTGCCCAGAGCCGTGCCCAGAGCCGTGCCCAGAACTGTGCCCAGAGCCGTGCCCAGAGCCGTGCCAGCTGCCGCTGTGACGGGAGCTGCGGCACCGCCAGGGGTGAGGCAGCTCCGAGAGATCCCACGGGGAAGCGGCAGGAGCGGGACAAGCCCCGGCACCCCCAGGGCTTCTCCTGCTGCCTGGCTGGGCGCTGGTTCCCAGCACACGGCCCCAGGGCCTCCCTTCCCGGGGCTGCGCGGTGCCAGGCTGGCACGGCCCCTGTCCCTGCAGCTCCCTGTCCCCTAGCAGAGGGAAAAGCCACCGGCTGCTGCTGGTCCCTGCCGCTCCTCAGGGAATGAGAGGTTCCCGATCCTGGCGGAGGAATTTTCTGAGCGTTTCGGAAATCGGGGATCCCTTCCCAGGGCTGATGTCCTGCCGTGGTCAGGGGTTCCCTGTCCCTGCACCATGCACTCGTTTAACACGGACACGGGCGCAGGGAGCAGGGGTGGGATTGTGGGCAGCTGCATTCCCGACCTATTCCCTCCAAAAGCAGGTTCCTGCCTGTTTCCTCTCCCTCCAGCGGGACGAGGCACGAAATTCCTCCCCCTGGAGGGCCGGGAGAACAAACCCCCTTCCCCAAAGCTGAGCCCAGCCACGCTTGCCCGTCCCAGCCCTGCCAGCTCCAGGTGCAGACGGAGCTCCCCAGGTTTCCACCATCCATCTCTGCAGTGCCTCTGGCAGAGCAGGGAGCTCCTGAATATTTGATTTGGTTATTAGTCCACAGCATCATCCATCTGAGGGAGGCAGGAGTGCTGATCCAGGCGGGGAATGCGGATTCCCGACCCGGCCACGCCGCTGCTCCCGGTGCGGGGTTGGATTGCGGCTTCCCCCGGCGCGTTCCGCCCTGCTGCACTCCCGGATTCCCCGTTTTCCTCCTGTGCGCATCCCCGCTCCCGTAATTTGTCCCATATGGCCGGGCATGGTGTGTCCATGTGTCGTGGAGCGGGGACATCTGCTCGGAGCGTGGCAGGGCCGGGAGCAACAACCTGTGAGCCACCAGCCTGCTGCGGGGCCAGGCACCGGCGGGGACGGGCAGGAACCGTCCTGGAACCGCCACCCAAACCTCTCCTGGCAAAATCCCGGGAGGCTGGAGCCATCTGCGCTTTGGTTGTGAGCAAACACTCGCACGGGAGAGGATCCTGGCCGGCCTTTTCCAGGGTGTAAAATCCAATCCAATCCTCTGGAGACTGCCAGGGATCCAGGGGCAGCCACAGCTGCTCTGGGCACCCTGTGCCAGGGCCTGCCCACCCTCCCAGGGAACAATTCCTTCCCAATATCCCATCCAGCCCTGCCCTCTGGCAGTGGGAAGCCATTCCCTGTGTCCTGTCCCTCCATCCCATGGAAATCGTCTCTCTCCATCTTTCCTGTGGCTCCTTCAGGCCCTGCAAGGCCACAGTGAGGTCACCCCCAGAGCTTCTCCTCTCCAGGCTGAACAATCCCAGCTCTCCCAGCCTTTCCTCCCAGCAGAGCTGCTCCATCTCTCTGCTCATCCTGGTGCCTCCTCTGGCCCGGCTCCAGCAGCTCCAGGTTCCTCCTGTGCTGGGCCAGGGCTGGGGCAGCTCTGCAGGTGGGGTCTCACCTGAGGGGGCACAGGGGCAGAACCAGCCCAGGGCACAGGGGGGTCCTTGCTTTTATTCCCAGCTGGATCTTCCCAGCCTGGGTTCTTCCCTGGCCGCAGATTTGCCTGCTGCAGTCAGAATTCCAGGATGCCCCCAGAATGGGATGGCAGAGGAGTGGCAGCAGCGACTGGGAGCTGGGCTGGGGTGGGAGAGGTGGGATGGGGAGCCAGGATAAAGTGGGAAAGGTGGGGTTGGGAGGCAGGGTGAGGTGGGAGAGGCAGGGTGGGCTGGGATGAGGAGCCAGATTGAAATGGGAGGGGTGGGGTGGAAAACCAGGCTGAGGTGGAAGAGGCAGGATGGGGAGCCAGGATGAGGTGGGAGAGGTGGGATGGAGAGCCAGGCTGAGGTGGGAGAGGAGGGACTGGGAACTGGGCTGAGGTGGGATGAGGAGCCAGATTGAAATGGGAGGGGTGGGGTGGAAAACCAGGCTGAGGTGGAAGAGGCAGGATGGGGAGCCAGGATGAGGTGGGAGAGGTGGGATAGGGAAGCAGGATGAGGTGGAAAAGGCAGGATAGAGAAGCAGGATGAGGTGGGAGAGGTGGGATGGGCGGGATGCAGCCTCAGGGGCACAACAACCCCTCCCAGCAGGCTCCAAGCGCTTCCAGAGGCAGGCAGAGCTGCTGGATCGGGGCACAGCTGCTGGGAAGCAGCGGCACCTCCGTGCTGCCGAGGCGGGGCTGCTCCGGAACATCCCAACATCCCAGCTGAGCCCAGCCCGCGCTGCTGCTGCCGGGCCCGGCTGTGCCCGGGGTTCATCGCTATGGAAATCACATTCCCCGGAGCTGCCTTCCAGGATAATCAGTATTAAAGGGAAACTATTTTCTAGTTCATTAGAGGAAAGCTGCGTCCCCGTGGCTGCTGCTGGCGGCACCTCCTTCCCTTCGGGGGCAACGAGCCCCGAGCACGGAGACATCCACGCTCCAAAGGTCGCCGGGGGAAGGGGACAGGGAACAGGGACAGCCCCGTCTCCAAGGGCTGCCCGTGCTCCTGCTCCTCTGCCGTCCCCCAGGAGGGTTTGGGGGAGTCCCTTCCCTTGGATCATCCTTCGCCCCACAGGCTCCGGGCCCCTTCCCTCCTTTCCTTGCTGGTGCCCCCAGCTCTGAGCCCTTGTTCTGGTGTTATCCCTGGATTCTCTGCTGCTTGGGAGCCTCCCCGAGAGCCGGGCTCTGCTCATGCGCTTTGGTGGCTCTGGCAGAGCCTTTTCCTCTCAGGATGCTCTGAGGTTCCCTCGGGGCTGGGACTGCACTCCCCATCTCCCAGACAAAAAAGCAGGGTGTGGATTAGGCCTGATTCCCTTCCAGGGATCTCTCCAGAGATTTTTCACCCCATTTTCCCCTTGGGTTTTCCTTGGCCGCAACATCCCTGTGTTCATCTCATCAGTTCCTTCCTCCCTTCCTTCCTTCCTTCCTTCCTTCCTTCCTTCCTTCCTTCCTCGCTTCCTCCCTTCCTTCCTTCCTCCCTTCCTCCCTTCCTCCCTTCCTTCCTTCCTTCCCTCCCTCCCCTGGAATCTCCACTCTGGCTCCCAGGAAATCATCCCTGTGCAGGAAAAGGATGTGGCGTGAGGGGACCTCAGCCCAGCCCACGGACTTTGGAATTTCAGGTTGGTTTTCCACTTCCCTGTGACAACAGGGAGTGGCTGGGGGAGTGAACTGCCGGCAAACCCCAGGAATTTTCACCATTTGGGGTTAAAGGTGGATCTGAGGGGCCCCTCCCACCCCAAATTCCAGCAGAGGATGATAAAAGCCGAGCCCAGGACGGATGGAGAATCCCACCACAAGAGGATATCCAGCTGCCTCTGCCTCTGGGTGACCCCAGGACTGGGATTGCCATGAAGAGGGATGACACACAGGAGCTCCTGGGAGGCTGAATTAGGACCATTTCCCTAAAATTTGGAGTGCTGGAGATCCCCTCAGGAGAGGGCAGGCTGGGCTTTCCCTGGGTGGGGCCAGGGCGGTCACCGCCAAGGGGATGAGGCTGAATTCCCTGAGGAATATTGCACCGGCTCCAGGAGCACGATCCCAGCTCATCCCCAGCACTTCGGGACACAGCTGGGCTTCGTGGGATCTGGGAAGCAGCCACGGTGTCCCCAACCCTGCAGCTGCATCCCAGCCCTCTGCCGTCCACCTGCGCGCCCGCGGGATTCCGGAGCTCCCGCTGGCACAGCTCCGTGCCCGGCGTCCTGCAGGGAGCCTCCTCCCCGCAGCAGCCAGCCCCTCGTCCTCCCTGGGGCCAGGCCCGGACGTGGAAAACATTCCCTGCTCACCAGCAGCAGAGAGGGCAGGGACGGGGGGACACGGGCGCAGGATTAGGAGCGGCTTTTTTTGGGAATGGCTTCACTGCGTATCCATTAGGAACAAGCAAGGCAAAGACAGGGACAAACTGAAGGCACGGAGGGATTTGGAGTCCTCCTGGTGGCATCCCAGTGGGGAGAGGCAAGGGAAAACCTGGGCATGGAGCAGGAAAAGGATGGATGTGCGTGCTGTGGCAACCCCTGCGTGCACCGGGAATGGCTCCAGAGCAAGAGAGGGACCGTGGAGCTGCTGTCCGCAGGAAGGTGGAGCTCGGTCAGGATGAAAGGGAGATCGGAGAGAGCTGGAATGAACGTCCCAGCAAAAAAACAACCCCCAGTTCTGTGGGAAGAAGCGCAAAAGCCCCATCCCTGGTAGCTCCTTCCCGGCAGCTCCGAGCACGGAAAGGCTCTGGCCGGAGCCGGGATGAACTCCGGTCCTGCAGGGCCTGCCAAGGCCCGGCCTCTCCCGGCTTCCTCCTCTCTGGCTCGCGCCTGTGGCCAGGGGATTGCCTGGCAAAGAGGCCGGGCCTGGCAGATGATCCCATAATCAGCGGGATAAGCCGGGCCCAAAGCCCCGCTCCCTCCTCGCCTCGTAATTGCTTTTGTTCCCGCCCGCCGGGGCACAGCCGGGCCTGGTGCTCCGGTGCCCTTTTTAAGGATTCAGCCTGAATTCCCAGCCAGGCTGTGCAGATGAGGATGAGCTCGGATGAGGCGTTCATCCCTCCTCCCCGGAACCAGCCGGGATCGCTCCGCAGGCGCCAGGAGAAGCTTGGAGAGCGTCCCAGCGAGCGGCAGCCGGGCTGCCTCTGCTCTCGGGGAGAAAACTCCGCTGTCAGTCAAAGGGAGGCTTTTTTCCAGCTGTTCCCATCCTCAGACAGAGCCCGGAGGTGTTTTGGGATGTGCGATCTCGGGAAGGGGTGGGGGTGTGGAAGGATGGGACAAACCTGCTGCAGTCTGGGCCCCCGGATGGAGCTGGAGTGACGCTGGCGGGGGCAGCGGGGCTGTGGCCGCACGGACAGAGCCACCACTGACCCGCCCCGAGCGCTGCCACAGCCACAGAAATGCTCTGGTCCGCGGGGATGCTCAGCCGTGCCCGGCTTGAGGGCCAGGCCTAACAAATCCCAGGATCACTGAGGCTGGAAAATCCCTCCCAGCCCATCGAGTCCCAGCTGTGCCCCATCCCCACCTTGTCCCCAGCCCAGAGCCCTGAGTGCCACCTCCAGCCCTTCCTTGGACACCTCCAGGGATGGGCACTCCAAACCTCCCTGGGCAGCCCCTGCCAAGGCCTGAGCACCCTTTCCATGGGGAAATTCCTGCTGCTGTCCAGCCTGAGCCTCCCCTGGCCCAGCCTGAGGCCGTTCCCTCTCCTCCTGTCCCTGTTCCCTGGGAGCAGAGCCCGACCCCCCCGGCTGCCCCCTCCTGTCAGGGACTTGTGCAGAGCCACAAGGGCCCCCCTGAGCCTCCTTTTCTCCAGGCTGAGCCCCTTTCCCAGCTCCCTCAGCCGCTCCTGGGGCTCCAGCCCCTTCCCAGCTCCGGTCCCTGCCCTGGACACGCTCCAGCCCCTCCAGGGCTCTCTGGCCAGGAGGTGCCCAGAACTGGACACAGCCCTCGAGGTGCCTCAGCAGGGCCAGCACAGGGGACGGGCACCAAAGGGGTCCAGAAGGAACTTGGAAGATGGGAAGAAAGAGCAGCCTGAAACCCTCTCAGCAGGCAGAGCTGGAATCCCCTGGAAGTTGGGATAAAGAGCTGGAGAAGGTGGAAAACAGGGGCCAAAAGCAGCTCAGAAGCAGCTTCTGCACTGACCATAGTGGGGCTTGAAGCACTCGAGGGCTGAACACTCCTCGGGAAGAGGGGACTGATTCTGAAATCCCAGTGGAGAAAAGCGAGGAGCGCTCCGCTCCACGCCCAAACGCTGCTCCCGAGAGGGAGCTGCCGACGGGAGCACACGGAGCAAGGTGAATCCACCGCGGAATTTGCAGCTCACCAAGGGCTGAAGAAGCAATTCCGTAATTAGGGGCGAGAGCCGCGGATCTGATTGCGATCCGGAGCAGAAACTGCGGCCGGGGCTGGCGGGAAGGCCCTCGGTGAACCCTCTCCACAGCAATTATCCGCTGCTCATCCAGGGAAACCGCTCCGGCTGCTCCGAAGGTTACGGAGGGCTGGCATGGCTTTGGCATGGCTTTGGCGTGGCTCTGGCGTGGCTTTGGCGTGGCAGAGAATTCCGAGGGGCACGAGAGGGATGGGGAGGCAGGAAAAAACCCCGGGCAGGGATGAACAGGGCAGGAACGCAGAGAAGGGACAATCCCCTGGCTGGGCTGGAGAGGAGAGGGGACAGAGGGGCAGGAATTGTCAGGAATCGTCAGGAATTGTCAGGAATTGCCAGGAATCGTCAGGAATCGTCAGAGAGAAGCGCAGCGCCGCTGAGGGGGATGAGAAGAGCCAGGTGAAAGCATGGAGGGGATAAATGTGGAGTGTGATGCTCACAAAGGACCGTGCCGAGGGGACGGAGCTCTCCGGCCCACCCAAACCTCGCTCTGCGGGCACTGCCTCCGTGCAGGATTGTCCGCCGGATCCCAAACCCGTTCCCTGGGAATGGGGGAGAGGCTGCTGTGCCCTTGAGCGACGGCTGCCCAGCCATCTCCAGCACAGCTTAATTTGATAAGAACCCTGAGCCACTTTAAACACTTCAATCATGGCACCTCTTAATCATCTCCTCGCCGAACAAAATAATCCCACTTTGCTTAATCTCTCCTCCCGTGGAAATCCTGTCGCTCCTTCATTGTCTCAGTGACTTTGCGGGGCTCTGCCTCCAGCACAGAAGCACCCGACTTCCCAGGAACCCGCGGAAACGGGACACCGCTGCCCGTGGGCTCCGAGCGGCTCCGCGGCGCCGGGTGTGGCACCTCGGGGGGCACCTCGCGAGGGGACAGCACCTCCCCTGCGCTCGTGGAATGAGTCCTGGAATCTCCTGGAGCCCGCGGTCTGCACGAGGCCCCCGGCGGTGCTCAGCCCGGGGATGCGCCTCCTGCATCCTCGGCGCCCAGGAAGGCGGGATGGGGAGGGCTGGGGGTAATTTGGGAAGCTGGTTTGGTTCCGGGGGTTTGGTTTTGGGGCTTTTGCGGTGCTGGGCCTGCAGAGCAGAGGGGGCTGAGGGCAGGGGAGCGGCAGTGACAGGATGGGACATCACTGCTGGACAGAGGGACGGGACCCCAGGGGTGCTGCAGATTCCAATAAAACCTCATTTCCGTGGAGATCTTCCCACGAGGGCCCAGCAAATCCTGTTCCTTCCCCGTCTGACCCAGGAAATGCCCTGCACAGCCAACGCCGGCACTCGGATTCCGGCCCTCGGAGAAGCTGAGGCAGGAGATTCCAAATCAAGGACTGTCAGGATGTCCTGGCCGCGCTCCCAATTTTCCTCTGCAGCTGTGACACGCAGTAATGGAATTATAAATTAAAAACAAATCAATATGAGATTTTTCCTCATCTGCTTTGTCACCAGGACGCAGGATTGGAGGAGGAGCAGCAAATACCTCCCCAGGAATTCCTGGGAGCTCGCACGGGTGTCGTTCCATCACAACCCTGACAGGGATTTTGCCTGGAGAAGGGATAGAGGGGAATCCACCCGCAGGAAATCTGTAACTGTGAGCCTGTACCAGCTCTGCAGAACTGAAATCTTTGCTTTTTGGGAATTTGAAAGGTGCTGGGAATGGCGTTGGCTGCTCCACTCCCACACGAGCAACACGCAGGGAAAGGCAGCTGCTGCTTTTTTTGTTGGCCCCAGTCTCACAGTTCCTTGCCCCGAAAGGAAACAAGCGCGACCTGCCCGGATTTCGGGAACCGCTGGAGGAAAAGCAGCCGCTGTTTGGGTGGGAAATGCTGTCTCCAGGCTGGGATGGAGCAGCCGATGTCCCCCACCCCAGCCCTTTGCCCCTGGTGTGGCGTGGTCACTCTCAGCCAGGTTTTCGTGCCGCCACCGAGGCCGAGCTCGAGCTCCGGTAACGAATGGGTGCCTTTCGGTGGAGTTCATTGATTTGGGAGAGACGGAATTTCATAGCCCTGATGGATGTCCGGAGGCACTGCGGGCCGCCCGGGGAGGCTGTGATTCCGTGCAGATTTATTTTCCTGACACTCCGGAGTGGGAGTGGATCGCGTGCACCAGCTCCCGTCGCACCTCCGGCCTCACACGTCCCATTCTGGAGGCAGGAAGGGAAAACCCATCCATTTTCCGTGTTAAATATGAGTGGATGCAGAGCTGGGTTCTGTAGGGGGGTGAGGGATGGGTCTGCCTGGGTGATGTGCTCCCACTCCTCAGCCAAGGGGTTCTCCAGCAAAGGGGAATTCAATTGAAACATCACACAAATTATGGCTTGGTCCTGATGGTGGTGGGGTTATCACACCTCTGGCGGGTTGGTCAGACCATGGATGGGGTGGTCAGACCGTGGGTGGGGTGGTCAGACCATGGATGGGGTGGTCAGACCATGGATGGGGTGGTCAGACCACGGATGGGGTGGTCAGACCATGTATGGGGTGGTCAGACCGTGTATGGGGTGGTCAGACCATTGGTGGGGTTGTTAGACTGTTGGTGGGGTGGTCAGACCACGGATGGGGTGATCAGACCAGTGATGGGTTGGTCAGACCATGGATGGGGTGGTCAGACCATTGGTGGGGTGGTCAGACCATTGGTGGGGTGGTCAGACCATGGATGGGGTGGTCAGACCATTGGTGGGGTGGTCAGACCACAGATGGGGTGGTCAGACCATGGATGGTGTGGTCAGACCATGGGTGGGGTGGTCAGACCATGGATGGAGTGGTCAGACCATGGATGGAGCGGTCAGATCATGGATGGGGCAGTCAGACCATGGGTGGGGTGGTCAGTCCCCTGGTGTGGCGGTCACCTCTGATGGGGTCATCAGACGCCAGGACAACCCCAAGCGAAGCGTGGAGGACCCAGGGCTGAGCCAGGCCGGGGCAGAGGTGTCCTGGCAGGTTCCCAGCAGCACGAGGAGGATTCTCCTCTCTCCAGAGGGTGGCCCACCCTGCTGGGCCACCGCTGCTGCGGCCACACGGGCCGAGGGTCACCCCCGGGCAGCGCCCGGCGCGGGGACCGAAGCGAGGACACCGCGTCCTCCCTCTGCGCTCTCACTTATTTATTTTTCCGCTTGAAAATGAATATTTGATAGCTTTGCAGGGATCGAGGCCCGTGTTTGGGGCCCTGATGATTTATTCATCCGCCCATTTGTGCTGCTGCAGCGCTGCTGCGGGGCACGGAGCTGTCCCGGGGCACCAGCGCGGGCGCGGATGTCCCACGTGGGGACTTCCAGGGCATCCCTCGGCTCCCTCTGCCCTCAGAGGGGACAAGAAAAGCAGCTGCAAACAGCTGGGCAAGGCCTGATGGGGCGATTGCTGGAGAAGATGCTCCTGCTGGAGCTCCGAGTCTCCAGCTGAGGAGTGAAAGGGAATGGAGAGAGAGAAATGGTGTAAAAATTAGTGGGAAGTGGGAGGAAAACGATGGTAATTTGCCACGGAGCTGGGACACGCCGGAGACAAGTACCATGTGCTCCCTGAGGGTCGCCTCCGGGAATCCGGGTGACCGACAGCCCCTGGATTCGGAAAGCTGCTGGGATTCGCTGCCTGGGGGACACCCGGAGAGGCTGAGCCCCCAGGAATGAGCCCGGCTGTGGGCTCTCCTCGGAGCCTGAGGAGGCTCATCCGTGTGCACAGCCCGCTCCAGGACAGGGAGAAACCTCCCAGGACATGGAGAAGACTCCCAGGACACGGAGAATCCTCCCAGGACAGGGAGAAGCCTCCCAGGACATGGAGAAGCCTCTAGGACATGGAGAATCCTCCCAGGACAGAGAGAATCCTCCCAGGACACGGAGAATCCTCCCAGGACACGGAGAATCCTCCCAGGACACGGAGAAGCCTCCACGACAGAGAGGGATCCGCTGCCCAGGGCACAGCGAGCAGGAGAGGGAAGGTGGCCCTGATCACGTGGCCCGGAGGGAAGCAATTCCTCCCGAATTTCCACCTTTTGTTCGCCCGCTGAATGCCCCCTGATTTCTCTGGAGCGGGAACGCGCCCGCCCGCTCCTCGCCGCAGCCTCCCCAAAAGAGCGCAGCTCTTTGCTATTCCCGGCCTCTCATCCCGCTCCTCGGGAGCCTTCCGCGGTGACTGGAGAGGCCGGGACGAGCCGCGCACGCCGAGCGGCGGGGACCACGCTGGGAGCGCGGATCCCAGGCAAACCGCCCGGGACCCCAAACCTCTCCGCGCAACCCTCGCGCGTCTCCGGCTGCCGCGCTCCGAAAAACCGAGGTGGTCCCGGGAGCGGCAGCTCGGAGCTGGGCTGCAGGTCCGCTCCGGGGCTTGGATTGGGGTGGGGAAGGGGGTTTTAGAGGCTGAGAGTTCTGGAATCACGGGATGGGTTGGGTTGGAAGGGAAATTCAAGCTGCCACTGTCCCAGGTTGCTCCGAGCCCCGTCCAGCTTTTCCTTGGACGCTTCCAGGAAGCCGCAGCTTCTCTGGGCACCCTGTGCCAGGACCTCCCTACCCTCCCAGGGAACATCTCCTTCCCAAAATCCCATCCAAACCTGTTCCCTTTCAGTTTGAAGCCATTCCCCCTGTCCATGCCCTCGGAAAATCTCCCTCTCCACCTTTCCAGTGGCGGAGGGCCAGCGTGGAAAACGCTGCTCTCCGGTAGGGAACGGGCAGGGACACGCCTGATTCCTTGGAATTAATGACAAAAAAACTTCGTTAGGAGGGAAACAGCCCTGCCTGGGAGCCAGAGTGCCTCTGTGTGGGACAGCATTCCTGCAGGAAGTGCCTCCGGAATGCCGTCATCACCCCGCTGTAAGTTCTCGCCCCTCGTTACCTGGGCTCCGTGATCTCGGGGGGTTTTGTCACAGCGACGCCTGAGAGGAGATTTAGGGGGGCTCTTCCAGCAGCTCTGGGCGGCAGCGAATTCCCATTTTCCTCAATTGGATGCATCCCTGGGAAGGAGGGATTCATCCTGAACGGAATACAGAGCAGGCTCCTGACCTCGCGCAGTCAGGGGGATTTATGATCAGCGGCACCGCCGGTAACAAACCCGGCATTGTGGATGGGATATTTCGGGTGTCACCGCGGAATAATGCAGGGACTTCAAAGTTCCCGCGGCACAAACTCCCGGAAACCGGGCTGGGATTGAAGTCGGGAGTGAAATGAAGTAAGTAATGGTCATTTTTGTTCAGCTGCTCTTCCTCACTGAGGCTTTTCCCTTTGTCTGACACGGTTTTTGTGGGGCCGTGTCCATGAAAAGCCGCGCTTCCCGGAAAATGAGGGATGCTGGTGTTGCTGAGGGGCTGCGGGAAGTGAAGCTGCCTTGGCGAAACGCTCTGTCCAACAGGTACGGCTAAAACGGGAGAGCCAGCAGAATTCCCGGGATTTCAGGGGCTTGGAGAGGCTCCTGGGTGGGGAAAACAACTGGTTTGGGGTGGTGGCACTGCCCTGCTCCCGGGAATGCTGGTAAATCCAACCCCCGGGGCTGCCCAGGGGAAGGGCCAAGTCTCCTCACAAGCCAAAATAACCCCGAAAGTTGTTAAACTGTGGAACAATTGCACACCAGGAGACCAAAAACCAATTAATTCCATCTCAGTGGAGTGTTTTAATTGGTCACTGCCCGGCGTGGCTGCGGCTGGGGAGCGCTTGGGTGACAGCAGCACGCGGCCTTCCTGTTTTTAAGTGGAATTAATCCTGGAATGCACCCTCGGCTCTGCCGGTACCTGTGCAATTCCATGTGGGAGAGGAAGAATTTGGTTTAAAATGGGGATGATTTCCCTCACATGGGGTCTCTCACGCCCTCACAGCTCCCAGGCTGTGAAATTCCACGTGGGAGAGGAAGGGGTTCCTTAAAAACGGGAATGATTTCCCTCACGTGGGATGTCTTTATGCCCTCACAACTTCCAGGCTGTGCAATTCCATGTGGGAGAGGAAGGGGTTGCTTTAAAACGGGAATGATTCCCCTCATGTGGGGGTCTCTTATTCCCACACACCCACAACTTCCAGGCTGTGCAATTCCAGGTGGGAGAAGAAGAATTTGGTTTAAAATGGGGATGATTTCCCTCACGTGGGGTCTCTCATGCCTTTACAACTTCCAGGCCGTGTCATTCCATGTGGGAGAGGAAGGGGTTGCTTTAAAACAGGAATGATTTCCCTCACGTGGGATGTCTTTATGCCCTTACAACTTCCAGGCTGTGCAATTCCATGTGGGAGAGGAAGAATTTGGTTTAAGATGGGGATGGTTTCCCTCACGTGGGGTCTCTCACGCCCTCACAGCTCCCAGGCCGTGTCATTCCATGTGGGAGAGGAAGGGGTTGCTTTAAAACAGGAATGATTTCCCTCACGTGGGATGTCTTTATGCCCTCACAGCTTCCAGGCCGTGTCATTCCATGTGGGAGAGGAAGAATTTGGTTTAAAATGGGGATGATTTCCCTCACATGGGGTCTCTCACGCCCTCACAGCTCCCAGGCCGTGTCATTCCATGTTGTCCCCTCCGCCCTTGTGTGGCACAGGCGGCATTCCAGGCGCTGGCTGGGAGATCCCCTCCCGCCTCCCGGCTCCTTGGCACGGGGCAGGTTTTTGGGGATACCCCTGCCATGCTAAGAGTGGCACTGGTTTGCGTATCCATCCTGTGCCACCTCTGGGAGTCACTGGGCCCGGGATTTATTCCTCGATTCTGATTTATTCCTTGCCTTTTTACCTGGGAATTCGATGGCTCCAGTCCCTCTCTTGATTTTCAGGGAATTCCCAGAGCCACAGGTGGGTTTGTGTGGGAAGGGACCTCAAAGCCCATCCCATCCCATCCCACCCCTGCCACGGGCAGGGACACCTCCCACTATCCCAGGTTGCTCCAGCCTGGCCTTGGACACTTCTGGGGGTGTGTCCCACGTGGCGCCTTGCTGGGAGCGGGAAGGGAGCAGCTGGAAAACTCCTGGAAACAGCTTGTTCCCCTTGGAATGTTTCGGTGGGGCTCAGGGCTGCGGGGCGAGAACGGATGAGTTCGTGTTGGGCCTCTCGTTTGATCCGAGCCCAATCCCTGCCCTGGCATAAACCAGGAGCCCTCCCAGGGTCTCCAGAAGCGGCTCTGGCTGAGTTTTCCGGTTGAATTCCGGTGGATTCCCACCCACGAATTTCCTGGGACTGAGGAGGAGGTGCCCCGACACCGAGAACAAGCTCAGTGCAGTGGGAGAGGTTTTAATCTCCATTAAATCCATTTAGGCCCAGCTCTCGCCAGCAGCCTCATCAACCGCTCAGGTGCAGGGCTCGAAGGGATAATGAGGAAGTTTGGGAATTAAAGTGGGAGCAGCTGGTGACTCCCTCGAGGCCCTGCAGGGGGGCCTGGATAAACCAGAGGGCTCCGAAGGTGCGGAGTTCAGCGAGGGCAAGGGATGGGTTCTGTGCCTGGATGTACGGACAGACTGGGGACGAGAGGCTGGAAAACGGCTCCGGGAAGGGATCTGGGGAGACTGATCCATGGCAAGCTGGATCTGAGCCAGCAGAGACAGGGAGCCAGGAGGGACTGGATCCCTGTCCGGGGGGATCAGCCCAGGGAGGGATTGTCCCGCTCTGCTCGGGGCTGGGGCAGCCTCACCTGCAGTGCTGGGGCAGTTTGGGGGCCACAGGATCAGAGAGACCTAAAGCTGTTCCAGAGTGTCCGAAGGAGGGAGCCGGGGCTGGGGAAGGGTCTGGAGGGGCCACCCGAGGGGCGGCTGAGGGCGCTGGGCTGGTCCAGCTGCAGCAGAGGAGCCGAGGGCAGAGCTCCGGGAAGGGGAGAAGGAGGAAGGTTGGAGGGGGAGGTTTGGGATGGAGATAGAGAAAAGCTCTTCCCCAGAGGGTGCTGGACACTGCCCAGGCTCCCCAGGGAATGGGCACGGCCCCGAGGCTGGCAGAGCTGCCAGGGATGCCAGGGTGGAACTGCTGGGGTGTCTGGGCAGGGCCAGGGGCTGGACTCGTGATCCTGGTGGGTCCCTTCCAGCTCATTCCACGATTCACATCCGCACGTGAAACACTGGGAGGAAATCCCTGTTCCGCGAACCAAGTCCCGAGCTGGTTTCCAGGTGGGACAGGAACGATCCGTGTGCCTTTCAGGAATAAAGGGACGATGCTGGAGCTCTGGCAACAAAAGATGTCACCCGCACGGGGAGATTTGGGAACGGTTCAGCAAACGCAGGGTGCAGATGGGGGCTTAGGGAGCCAGATAAGCAGGACTCGAGTCCAATTTATAACTCATGTGACAGCCCTACATTTTGAGGGGCTATTAGGACGGAAAAGTGTCGGGAGAGCATTACTGGCTATTGTATCAAATCCCGGCATCCACACTTTTATCACGGATTAAAAAAAAAATTAGAGGGAGCTCAGAGAAGAGCTGGAAGACTGAGAAAAGGCCTGGCAGACCTGCTGGGCGATGATAGGCTTAATGACTTCAATCTATTTAGCTCATCAGAGAGCAACTTGAGAGGTGACTTGATCGTGGGCTCTAAGTACTTCCAGGGAGGAGATTTTTGATAGCAGAGGGTCCTTTAATCCAGCGGACAAAGCCAGGACTCCGTGGTGACAGGTGGAGCTGGAGGAAGAATAATTCCCGTGGCAGTTAAGCCAGCAGTGTTTCTCGGGGAAGGTGATTAACTCCTGGAAGTGCCTACCTGGGATGTGCTGAATCCATCCTTAAGCGAGAGCTGGAGGGATTTGCTCCCGTCCCAACACGAGTTATGGGCTCGGTGCCCTCCATCCGTGTGGGAACGAGGGAGATCCCGCTCTCCGTGCGTGCGCCTGCTCGGGGGGCTGAGCCCAGGGTGAGGGCCTGCCCTGCACCAGCGGGGGCAGGATGGGGGCTTCCTCCCCCTGGGGATGTTCTGGGGGTTTGATTTCGGGGCCGGGTGCCCCTCACAGGGAGCATCCCCGGTCTGGAGGCCGGAACTGGCGGAGCTGTGCGGGTCGGAGCGGTTCGTGCCCCGCGTTTTCACCTCCTCGCTCTGCCCCCCGGCTCTCCCTGGGGTGCCGGGGTGTCACCCACCCTGGGCGCGGGGAGCGGTGGGTTTGGCATCGGGGTCTGTTCCACGGCTCCTCCGGATCCTCCCGGTGCTGGCTCCGGCTGCCCGCGGTGCATTCCAAACCCCAGCTGGCCCAGATGTTCATCACTGGAGGAAAACCAATCCCCGGGGGGTCTCCGATGGCTTTGGGAAGAACATCCCAAAGAGCCTTTGGTCCTGGCAGGGGTCAGGGCTGGCCGGTCCTGCTCAGCCTCCTCTGGACACTCCCCCCCCACACCTTAAAATCTGGGATTGGTTTTAAAACCAGCTCTGAGCCTTCCTTCCCCTCTGAGCTCGGCAGCGGCTGTGCCTCCTCTGGAGCTACCTCGGATTTTCACTGGAGCTCGCTCCTGGCTGCCTCCATCTCCTTCTGCACCTGTGGGTGAACCCTGGATCCTGAGGATGGATCCCCGAGTTCACCCGGGAATGCTTCAGAGCCCTGGTGCTGCCGGGTCCACATCCTGTGGGATCCTGTGGGTGAGGACAGGACCCCTGTCCTGGCGCCCCTTCGCTCGGGAGCAGCTGATCCCCGGCAGCGGGAGCCCCTCTGCCGAGCAGGAATATTTCCTCTCCAAGCAGAGCCTCCCGGGTGCGGCTGCACTGCCCGGGCTGTTCCCGGGAGCTGATCCCTCGGGAACGCCGGTGCTCACACGCCAGGCGCTGAGCAGTGAGGGCAGGGCTTCCTACGGAGCAAATCCCAGCTTCCTGCCGGGTTATCCCAGAGAAACGCGCCCCAGAGGAAAACTCTCCCTCAGCTGGAGCCTCGCGGGAGCCCTGTGGGGCTGAGAGGCCCGTGCTGGTGACAGCCGTGTCGCCGCTGGTGCGGGAACCCCGGCAGGAGCGGGCGGAGCCTTCGGGACAGCCGGGGGAGATCCGGCAGCATTCCCACGGCATCACTCCCTGGGGATTACCGGCTTTGGGGGGGACACCTGGGCTGGGTTGGGGCCCTCAAAGCTGATGCAGGAGGGGTCAGAGCTGCGTTCTTCCATCCTTTGGCCATATTCCCCATCCTTTCACCATATTCCTTACCTTTTGGCCATATTCCTTATCTTTTGGCCTTATTCCTCATCCTTTCACCATATTTCTTATCTTTTTGGCCATATTCCTTATATTTTGGCCATATTCCCCATCCTTTGGCCATATTCCCCATTCTTTGGCCTTATTTCTTATCCTTTCACCATATTCCTTATCTTTTTGGCCATATTCCCCATCCTTTAGCCATATTCCTTATCTTTTGGCCATATTCCTTATCTTTTGGCCTTATTTCTTATCCTTTCACCATATTCCTTATCTTTTTGGTATATTTCCCATCCTTTGGCCATATTCCCCATCCTTTGGCCATATTCCCCATTCTTTAGCCTTATTCCTCATCCTTTCACCATATTCCTGATCTTTTTGGCCACATTCCTCATCCTTTGGCATATTCCTTATCTTTTTGTCATATCCCTCATCCTTTCACCCTCTTCCTCACCCTCTGGCCCCGCAGGACACCGTGAGGAGCCGCTCGGGTTCTGGGCACTCGGCAGCTCCTCCAGGTCCCTCCTGCCGCATTCCCGAGGTGCTGCTCCCCGCTGCGCAGCCGCCCCGCGAGGGCAGGACCAGCACCCAGCAATTCCTCATCCCCCGAAATCCCAGCCGGGGCGTGGCAAAGCAGGGAATAAAAATGGGAGAGTGGCAGCAAATTTAGTGCCCCGCTTGTGGTTTTTTTTGTGTTTTCCCGAGCTTCCTGGAGCCCCCCCCCAAATCCCCTGGAGCTGCTGGCAGCAGGGAGGAAAACCTGGGGGGAGATCACCTCAGTGGAGATCCCTGGTGCGTGGCAGCTCCTCAGGCACGCAGCCCTTCTCGTGTTTTCCTGGGAAAAAACAGGGATATTTTGAGCGAGACAAGGAAAAAGCTGTTGTGAGACAGATTCCTGTCTTGCCGGGTGAAGCGAGGGCTCCCCAGCCGGATTGTCCGCCCACCCGGCGGCCCCGCGGGGCAAATCCTGGCAGGAAGGGGCGTGCAGACAGCTCTGCCTCCAGTGAGCTGCTCCCCAAGGCAAAAACAACAACGAAATTCCTCCAGGGCAGGGGGCTGGGACAGAGAATTCCTTTCTGTGCTGTTCTCTGCGGGGATCCCACTCCTGCCCGGAATAATCCGGACCTGCAGAGTTCTGGTGCAGCAGAGGCGAACCTGGGATGAGCACTGGGAATGCAGGGGCTGTGCTGGGAGAGGCAATCAGGAAAGCTGGAAAAATCCTGCCTTTGCTGCTGCTTCCAGGGCAACACCACAGCCTCGGATGGTTCGTGCTCGGGGGAAGGGATTGGTGCAGGAGGCTGCGTTTGCCCGTGGAATCGCGGAAGGGTTTGGGGAGGAAGGGGCTTGAAAGATAAATTTAATTTTATTTTACCCCCTGCCATGGCAGGGACACCTCCCACTGTCCCAGGCTGCTCCAAGCCCTGTCCAGCCTGGCCTTGGGCACTGCCAGGGATCCAGGGGCAGCCACAGCTGCTCTGGGCACCCTGTGCCAGGGCCTGCCCACCCTCCCAGGGAACAATTCCTTCCCAATATCCCATCCAGCCCTGCCCTCTGGCAGTGGGAAGCCATTCCCTGTGTCCTGTCCCTCCATCCCCTGGAAATCGTCTGTCTCCATCTTTCCTGCAGCTCCCTCAGGCCCTGCAAGGCCACAGTGAGGTCACCCCAGATCTTCTCCTCTCCAGGCTGAACAATCCCAGCTCTCCCAGCCTTTCCTCCCAGCAGAGCTGCTCCATCCCTCTGCTCATCCTGGTGCCTGCTCTGGCCTGGCTCCAGCAGCTCCAGGTCCCTCCTGTGCCAGGCCCCAGGGCTGGGGCAGCTCTGCAGGTGGGGTCTCACCTGAGGGGGCACAGGGGCAGGATCCCCCCTCCCCTGCTGCCCACGCCGGGGGATCTGCCCAGGGCTCGGGGGGGTTTTGGGAGACATCAAATCATTCAGTCACACAGGCACCAGGCAGGATTTGAGTGCTGGGAACGAGTGAAGAGGTAGAAAAGGGGGAAAAAAGCAGCCCTGGCTCACTGTGACACTGTAAATGAAAAGCCAGACAAAGTCTGCAAATTCATTCATCCGCATCACTCACGCTAAGCCTTAAAATGTTCCTGGTAGCCACTGGAAATCATTAAAGAAGTGACAGCTCCGTCCTCTGGAGGAGCAGGACTCGGGGTGGGGGGTACAGGAGATGCTTTAGCAAGAAAAATTCGACGAAGCAGCCTCTAAGTCAGTGATTTCTCTGACTTCATCTGCACATTAAAAATGCAAGTGAATGCCTTTTGGTGTTAGCTCTGCTCCTGGATACGAGATGGAGTCAATTCACAGCTCTTCAGTGGATAATACTTTTTGTTTTTCGCGGAGGCTGTTGAAACAGAATGGAAAATTAAAGCAATTTTTCCTGACAGCAATGCATAAACGTTGACCATGAAATGGCAAAGAGGAAAAAACAAAACCGAGAGCAAGAACAGCTCGAGGAGTGCCTGAATTAGGCAGCAGCGAGTTCATTACAGCTCTCATTTGAATAAAGGCAGGAGATGATGCCCTCGCTGTAATGGAAATGCTCTTCAAGTCCGAGCCATCCATGGCCATTAGAGCCTGGAGAGGATTGTTTGGGAAGGAGGCGGATGTTTGGGAAGGAGATGGAAGCCCTCCCGTTCCCGCTGGGGCGCAGCCCTGTCCCTCAGCTTCCCCCCAGGGCGTGGGGCTGGGTGCAGGTGGGTCCTGCTTGCCCGGAAATCGCTGGGAATGTTCTGCTCCGGAGCATCTCAGACCTTTCCCTGCTGCTCCGGCGGGGCTCTGGGAGGGGCGATCCAAAGTGCTGCTTGTCGGAGCTTCTGGAAGGGGTTTGGAGCATCCAAAAAGCTGGAGAGAAACTGAAATTCCGGCTAAAGGAAAGGCTTGGGAAAACGGGCACTTTGCCGTGCCCCCTGCACGTCCCACACGAACCCCGGGGTGCTGCTGCTGACCCCCGGGTTTGTCCCTGGAGGGTCTCTGGAAGCTGGAATGGGAGCACTGGATGCATTCCCAGTCTCTGCCAGCACTGGAAGGAGCTGCCCAGGGAGGTTTGGAGTGCCCATCCCTGGAGGTGTCCCAGGAAGGGCTGGAGGTGGCACTCAGGGCTCTGGGCTGGGGACAAGGTGGGGATGGGGCACAGCTTGGACTCGATGGGCTGGGAGGGCTTTTCCAGCCTCAGAGATCCTGGGATTCCGGGATTCTGAGCTTCCCCTTTGTGGGCATGGAGGGTTTCCCACCTTTCCCTCCATCCCTCCCCCAGCTCTCCAGCTGCTCCAGAGCTGGTGCAGAGCAAACCTGGGATGCTCTGCCCCGCGGTGAGGCCTGCGCTGTCCTGGTGCCGCCGTCCCCACGGGTCACCCTCCCCCAGCACCACCCCCTGCTCCCTGCCTGCCCGGGATGCTCCTCTTCCCCGAATTCCCGTGACACAGCCCTGCAAGGGGACGGGAGTCTCCCGGGTTTTCTCACGGGTCCCCACAAGCTTTTCCTTCCCCTTGGAGCAGGAATCAGCGATTCCACGGTCTCGGAGGGCTTTTCCAGCCGAAACCACGCCGAGGTTCGCACCGCCCTGCAGCAGCTCGGCCTCGCTGGTGGCCGTGTCCTCACCTCGGCGACAGCCCCGTCACCCGGAGCGTCCCCCGGGGGAGCACCCGTGCGACCCCCGCGCCGCTCCCCGGAGCTCGGGAGAGCGCGGGTGGGCAGGAGGGAACTCAGGGAGAGCCCGGGAGAGTCTCGGGGAGGCGGGGATGCGGCGGCCGGGCTGCAGCCAAGGTTAAGTGTGCCGTGTGTCCCGGTGCCACTAGATGTCCTTGTGGGAAAGGCCTTGGCGCTGCCCGCGGGCACGGGCGGCAGCGCCGGGAATCGAGGGGATCGAGGGAACTGAGCCCGGGGCACCTCTGCCTCTCTGCCCCTCACCCCGGCTTTGGCTCTTCCACAGCCGAATTAGCCACAGGAAGCGCTCCTGGATGCGGGAAAAGCTCCTGGATGCGGGGAAAGCCCCAGAGAGGGCAGCCGGGAATGCTGCAGCCCCGGGATGCTCCTGAGCCAGCCCTCGTCCTTACAAACCCCAAGCTTTAGGAAAGGCTGGGCAGCTCCGAGAGGAGCTGAGCGGGAGGCGAGGCGGTGCCAGCCTGGGCAGGGAGGGCTTCCCACGGCTCAGATCCCACCGCGGAGCTCCCAAAATGCGGGAACCGGGGCGTGAAGCCAGCGCCCGTGCGCTCCGGAGCGCCGGATTTTTTGCGGGGACTCGGCTGTGAGCGCGGCCCTGCCGTGCCACCCCCCTGTCCCCGTGCCCCGCTGCCACCGCGGGTGGCCCCGCTGGGCCGGGACTGTCCCCCGCTCCCCTCCTGCCGCATCCTTGGCAGTGGCAGCGCCGGGAGAAGGACGGAGCGGCAGAAGGTGAAACTCTGCAGAGAGGAGATTACAGCTCCTGTGTTTTTCCTTTTTTTTTTT